>WOVY01004499.1:0-107768 GCA_013436015.1 Rhipicephalus annulatus
ATTCTTTTTTTTGTATCATGATTTTTCACTGAACCCCTGGTACACTAATGCTGTCAGACTTCTTCAGCTTAAAAACTGTTTCAACGGGCAAAGCATGTGTTAAACATCCATCATTGCAAGAAAAATGTAGGTGGCACTCACTGTCGTTTGAAGAAACTTAAGGGAAAAATCGTAAAAGTGTTAGACACTACAAGAAATATCACTAAAACTGCACTATAATAGAAGAATGTGGCTTAATAGGAGAATATCGCTTTTTTGAGGTCCTTGCACAAAGTTAAATGGCGAGCAGCCACACAATGTTGGCAAGGGTACTCAAGGCAATGTCCACTCTATATATTTCTCAATGGTAATATTATGCTCTTCAAATCCACTGGGCTTTTTTCTAGTCCAAACAGCACCCCAAGTGGACATCGACGAAATCAAAACTCGTGGCTTTAGACAAGTCTGTACAGCTCTGTACAGGTCTTTGCCTGCAAGGATGAAGCCTGTACTCGACGCTTAAAGTGACATCACCTAATACTGAACGAAGTTTCTGATTGTTTTATTGAAGGAGGTCGTAGATCTGGCCTGGTTCAGCTTTTGTCACAAAAAATATGACGAATAAATTTTCTTTTTCGTGTTTACTCTAATTTATAGTTTTATGCTTTTCAATTTTCATGCACACACATATTGCGGAAGCTTAATACTTTTTATAAAAGCTCATGTTATTGCAATTCAAAATATCGAGCTTCTTCCGATGTTGCAACAATAATCAAAAACTCACAGCATTGTTAATGTTAACACTAATATTTGATGGGATGTAGCCAGCCAGAGCCCGAACACCATTAAAGATCACGTCGTATTGATGCTTCGAAGAACTTTCATCCTAGAGTGTTTTCGTAACTCGCCACGATGATATAGGGGTTATTTTGCTCGACTGCTGACCTGCAGGTGACTGGGTCAAACCCTGGCCGTGGAAGCTGCATTATCGTCGGAGGTGGATATATTCGAGGCCGTGTTTTTAGATTTAAACCTCAGGTGGCTGATATTTCTGGAGCCTTCCATTGCGTCGCTCATAATCATACCGCTGTTCTGCAATGTTAAACCCTAACATTTATTAATTGATTGATTGATTGATATGTGGGGTTTAACGTCCCAAAACCACTATATGATTATGAGAGACGCCGTAGTGGAGGGCTCTGGAAATTTAGACTACCTGGGGTTCTTTAACGTGCACCCAAATCTGAGCACACGGGCCTACAACATTTCCGCCTCCAACGGAAATGCAGCCGCCGCAGCCGGGATAACATTTATTAATATTTAGCGGTTATTAATATGCTTCTAAATATAATCACATGGCTGTGCACGTGAATCGCATCGTTTCAGAACTGGTGATATAATATAGCAAGAAACAAGATGAACCTTTTGTGTGACCACCCCGGCTGACAACCTGTTTCAACCACTCCTGGCCTCTATACAGGAAACAGAACTTTTTCTTTTTATTTAAGTGATACCGTAGGGCATACTGGCACCAATATAAAAAAAGTTTCAGAACTGGTGAGATAACATAGCAAAAAACAGGATGAATCTTTTGTGTGCCCGCCGAGTACCTGACAGGGAGCTGGCAGAACAACGGTGGCATGAATTGCTCCGCAGAAAAATGAAAGCGCTTGGCAAGCGCAGGGGCGAAGGTAACAGACAAAACCCTACAAGCACCGTCTTTAAACTTTTATGCGTGTGTGCCACGCATAAAACTTTTATGTGTGTGTGCTCGTCCTTGGAAAAGTGCATGCCTTCTAGCGAAATGCCTTCCAACTGAATCGGAATATCTTTTTCTTTAGAAATAGGCTCTCTGTCCATTTTTCCTGAATTTGAAACAGACATAATAATTGGTGAAGACCTAGGCTGCAAGGACTACTGTGGGGGCCTCTTGAGCAGCGGCGTCATGAAGTGGTACCAGCTGCACGAGCTGAAAGACAGGTCTTTGTACAAAGCGATATGACAGCCTAACTAGTTTTTACTTTATGCACAGTGAGGCCGTTTGGCTGACAAAATGACAAGCATAGGTGTTCAGTGACCGAGAGCTTCGTGTTTTTGATTGCATGTACCCTCACGCATAGACACACATCATAGTGTACAAACAGATAAAAAATTGGTGCTCCAGTTAGAATATGAATCACTGTTTAAAAACAGTAAAGAACTCTTGTCTGTTTATGTACTTTTCAGACAAACATTTATGTTATTTGAAGGAAGTATGTGCAGCATGCCGGTGCACATTTCTCCAGAAGTGCACTCTCGGCTTCATGACCACATGTTAATTCAAACATGCAGCCGCCAGATTTTCAGCACTGGCTCACATCACCAACGCCTAGCTAATTTCTCTGTCACCAAAGCTTTATGCGACATAATTTTTTCATTGCCAAAATCATCACTTCTTTCTTTACAATGCTTGTGGTAAAACAGATGATTCTAGGAAACAAATAATACATATGCAGGCAGCAAGTATCGTTTCAGTTGTTCAAAACAACAATATTCTTTCAAGCTTGAACAAAAGAATAACATATGCATTTTATCTTACGCTGCTGAGCCACATTCCAATACTCCTATGTTTTGCTATGTTAACAAAGGAGCAAATACTATTTGTGGCATAAGTTGTCACCGCATGACTCTTATCTCGACGGTCTCTAGATTGAGCTTGTGAAGGAAGTGCAGAAAACTTCTCCAGGCTGTTGACAACCGAAAACTTTGTGTTGGCCTTTCACAATGTAATAACCATGTCTGTTTAATATGATTGCACATATGAACATTAATGAAAAAATAATGTTCAAACTTGACATGCCATTAAACCTACTGTCATCTTTTATAGTCTATTAGATCTTGCATCTGTTGCCCACCCAAATTAATTAAAATCTAGCACCCAGTGTTACAGATTTTATGGAAACGGGTAGTTGAACACATTACTTGTTACATTAACAGAACACTAACTTGTTACCGTGTGGTATTGGCTCACAAAAGTAAAGTTTTACCATTACAGAAAAAAAAACAATGTTTCATCTGCCGTGACTGCATGGTAAGAAATTTGAATCCAGGGTGACAATGCTACAAAACTTGCATTGGTTTTTACATATACTTTCTACACCAAATGACAATATTTCCTGAAATAAAGATGTAACAATCACAGTAAAAACTCATCCCGATCCACTCACAAAAAATACAAGAAAGTGCAAGACACAAACGATGTGCCATGGACTTTCTTGAAGGACGTAAAAAAGCAGGGTGTAAACAACAAAGACAAACAGATGAAACAAGAATAGGGTGTCCTTGTCATATTTCTACAATGAATGTTTACCAACAGGCTCAGGCTCACATGGCTCTAATGTCACAAGATATATTTGCACAAATTTGCAGGACCTCAGCAATACCACATATGAAGACAAAGCTGCCTGTTTTTGCAAGTTATGGTTTCTAACCCTGCGGCACATAGCAAAACGACATTTTCTCAGTCTGCCATCACACATTAACTTTCGTTTTATTATGAAAGCTCTCCACAAAGTATATGTCACTCAACTCTCACAGTAATAAAGGAATGCTTATGTGGCTTTGTTCTAGGAAGGAAAAAATACTTTCCTACATCTACAATTTTTTCCCTTTAACTTCCATAATAGGCACGAAAATTGCAAGCATTTATGTGAATGTTTTCAAGGTCAGCTGTACTTCCTTGAGCACAAAGTAACTACACAAACATACACCTAGAGTTGCAGATAAAAAAAAAAGCAAGCTTCATAAAGAAATGACTGAAAACAGCCACAAGAGTAGTGCATGGAGACCTTTCAAAAAACTGCAGCTTGTTGTAGAATTTAGTCAGCAGGTGCACTTCAAATCTATTAGCAAAGAGCTTGGCTTGCTAGTTCATGAATACCTCCACACCCACACTAACTAGGTGCTTGAAGGAGGCATTGGATGTTACTGTTAACACTTTGCGGTTCGGCAGCGATTCACTGCTGCTTCAAAAGAGTGCAGGGCAATCTTTTTGAAAGTGGTGCTGCGAGACGTAGGAGTTTTTTTGGAGGGGACCCTGGATAAGCCGAATTAACTGTAATGAGTAACGTTGCAAATCACGGTATCGAAAAATGGCAACCGCTATGTTGGTACGCTGCGAAAGAAGTGATGGCTTACCTATGATGCCCTTTACTTGCGACACATCACTACCAACACAGCTGCACCCAACCACAATGGAAGACCATAACACCCTGTGTGCTTTCATTACGGTGACTTTGTGATTTTTTGACTAGGACATGAATTGCAGTAAAGGATGAACAGGGGGGGCTAATTTGTTATGAACCACACCTAGGGACACTGCAAAAACACCGATGGCTTTAAATTTATGTGTACCATAGGACACCTGCCATAAAACACAGTGCACCTGGCTGCCAAGTCCCTCTTTCACAGACAAAGAGAGCATACTTGCTTTGTAAAAGAAAGTAATTCCATGCTACACTGCTGTAAACACTAAATATCACCTAGACAAAAGCCCCACAATGCACTGCATAAGAGCATAGAACAAGGCCTTTGCTGCAGACTCTTTTTTGTGGTATTGCATGCACTCCCTGAAGCTATCTGTTTTTGACATTGTCCACACCCAGTCGGATAAGCAAAACATCACCTAGAGCCAGAACGACTGACTACACTCTTAACAAGATCGAGTAAAAAGGGTGTCTTTTTGTCCGACAACATTAGCCGTCATCAGGCTTGCGTGTACTTCTTTTCATGAAAACTCGGCGCTGGCTGCTTTCCTATCGAGAGTGCTAGTGCTGATATAGCGCATGTCGTTCGTGACCGGAATGTACTGGGCACATGGCGATAGCACAAGGAAGGAACGTAAGATAGGTGACGATTATTGTTGTGGGACAAAAAGATGCCCTATTTACTCTATTTTTTTTTAGAGTGTACTGTGTTGTATGGTTGACAATGTCACAAAATGCGGCCACACTCAGGTGAGCACCCATGCTTTTCGAAAGAATGTTACAAATGTCATCACGGGCAGCTGTGTATACCGAAGAATAGAACAATACAAACATATAAATTTGAAGTTTTTTTGTTGGTAGTTGTTTAGTATGTCCTACTGCTGTATTGTTTCTATTTTTGTCAAGTATTCTTGAAACAAAGGGTCTGCGTGTGGTTTTAGCGGCATTCATGTTCCAAGAAATATTCATTGCTTCAAGATGCCGTTTTCTTGTGAGCTTCTAACTTATGATTTTCCCCAAATACAAGTTTCAGGTATTCCCATTCATTCATTATCAAATCAAAATGTCTCAATATTGACTTCTGACATTACACTTTTCTCACAGAAGGAGCTGACAAACATTTACTAGAAACAATGCATACCACCCCACTAATGAATAAATCGACTTGTGCCACAAGTTTACCATCTATTTCAGAACCCCCTGAATTTTTTTATCTCTAAAATCACATTTCGCTTATTTACTTGATCATCTCACTTGTTTATATTTGCTTTATGCTTCCTTTAGAGTTACACAACAGAAATCCATAAATATTAGCTATGCAGGGGCTAAAACTCGTTTTGCATGCAATGCAATGAGAGTAACTCGGATTACTGTGTGTTAGTACCCATCACTACATTCACTGACATGTGAACGAATTGATTACCTTACATGAACATAGCATGTTCAGACCTTTTTTTTTTTATGGCCTTACCTGGGGTGTTCGGTAGCTGCAAGTCAGAGGGGCACTTGTGTGACAAATATAGCCCAGTGCCATATCTCATGACGTTATTGCAATGGACTAGTAAATGACTTCTCACACTTCCATATTGTATTTACATTGTGCAATAAATAGAGGACATTTCTTCTTAAATAAGCATGCCGCTACTAACTTTTGTGAATTTATTTCTTTTAGGACCTACACAATCTAGGGATGTGCAGTCTTCCATTCCCATGCTATGTAACGAATGTTAGTCAAAAATGCTGATAAAATAAAATGGACATACTTCCGGCCCTGTGTTGCCTGAAACATGGATGACACTGCCCCTTCACGAAGTATGCACCATTGTAGACCGCTACAAAACTGGGATGCCTCAAAGTGCGCAGAACATGGAGCATGACATCTGGTCTGAGCGAAGCCTCATAGACCCATGATTTGCAGCCATTTTGCAAGACACCGGCATTATCAAAAGGAACCTGTATACAACAGTACGAATGTAAAGAGATAGGCAACTGTATTCATCAAAATCACTGCTGCTGCAGTTTCATTTCTACAAATATTCTAGCAGCAAGCCTTTAGTTGTACAGTTAATCCATGGTGTGCTATGCATCTTGAAAATGGCCTGTCATTACTTTTTTTTTTCTAATGAATTGGAGTACAGCATCAAAATTGCTGTCATAATGATATGCTAAATAAGTGCACACCTAAACCTTCAGTACCTTGGAGGCAAAAGGTCAAGTCATTTTACCACACATCAGCAAGTGCCAGTTTAAAGGTGCACATTCCAGCACAATTCAGCACATTCCAGAGAGTGCAGATTTACTTGTGGTAAGAAAGGCTGCTGCTGTCATAGTGCACCCTGCTGTCCAAAAACCGGTACTCACCAAGCCAGGAACTTACAGCCGCTGGTCCATGTGCTTCAAGAGAAGCAGTTTGTCAGCATGATACTCTCTTGAAGAGCGCCAGAGAGATCGAGCTGGCACACGAGACACGAAAAGGCCATAATTTGAGTACTCTCACAGAGGTAATACTCAACAATCTCCGACCGTTTCCAATACCATCTGAAAAAACGTTTGTGGTTGCCACGCTAACTCCGAGCAAGCGTCGCAGGAGACGACACTTTTGGCGTTTCTCTCAAAAACAAATATTTTCACTCAACACAATAATTTTAACAAATACATCGCTCATACTTCAGAGAGAAAAACACCCATGTTTGTTTTCACTTTTGCAAAAAGAAATATAATTCATTAGTCGAGGGTACCCAAAAAACAACTTCATATCACTGTTTTACACTCAATAAAGAAGCGTCGTGAGTATCAAGAACGGGATCTATTCAAGGAATTCACAGCCTAACTTCCCATATTTTCCATAAAGGTACTCGTGCCGTTGAAGCAGTCTGCATAGACACTAGCACCAGAATGCGCCAGTGTCAATAAGCAGTAGCGAAAGAAAAAAAGTTGGTAAATAAGAAACACCCAGGACACAATGAGATTCCAACCCGGATCAGCTGCTTGCCAGCCTAGTATTTTATCGCTAAGCAACACAGGTGCTTGGACATTGTTTCAAGACTGACCTTAGGTGGGCTGGACGTCGGAAAAGGAATTGCTTTAACATAAGTAACAAAGCGTTTAAGATCAAAGGAATAACCAGGCGTCAGACAATGCGAATTGCATAACGAGTTGGTCATCCTACTCTTCAACCCATAAGAAAACTTGTTTTTGAACAACCCAGTGTGTTTATAGCAGTTACTTAAAGAGTGTTTAGCCTAAAGAGCGTTTAGAGGACTGAAAGGCTGCTCTTCCAGCTTTCGCTGGACAGTGCTGCGCGTTCCACGCAGGTCTGGCATTTTTTCTCGTGTGTTGAAGAGTGTGATACTTGGTTTAATAAGTAGTTTGAACCTGTCTCTAAATGTGCGCCAATGCTATCACAGGGTCGTGACGTCAACCAAGAGAGGAGACTGTAGGTTCATGACGCCCCTGTTTATTTGGCCGAAAAATGATATTTATTTAACTGCGAGAAAATACAAGGAAATCATAAATATAATATTTACAAATATAATTTTAAATATAAATGAGGAATTCGAATTAAATATACAAAATCACAATAGATATGGTTTTAGCAGGATAGGAGCACGTCAGAGGCTGGCATGCCTGCATCATTGTTGTCCCCCGCGTTCGGCGCTGGCCCCGCTGGGGCATGCTGGAGTGGCCAACGAGAGCACTCTCGACTCTCAATTGGAGAGCACTCTCAATTGGAGTGGCCAACGAGAGCACTCTCGAGCGCGCCCCGGCTGCTTTTGTATCATGCAGCGGTGCAGTCGATGCCATGGCCTTTGCTGCGGTCCACGGAATGCTAGACCGCAGTGGTATTTTGGTGGGCTCTGGAAGGAACATCGTTTCATGTGCGACAGGACCAACTGCAGATACTGCAGCTGCTGGTGTGGATGGCTGCTGCACCATGGGTTTGGCAACCTGCGATATGCACCAGTTTTTACATTTATTTTCGGTTTGCACATTTCAGATGGCAGAGGCATATTACAGATAAAATGTGACAAAAGAGTTGACATATTATAAGGAGGGAAACTTGAATAATATACAGATCTTTATAAAAAGATTCTAAAATGATTTTAGATCTTTATAAAATTGATCTAAAAAAATGATACACAGATCTTTATAAAAATGAACATCGCAAACTCATGTTAAAAGAGTAAAAGAAAAGGAGAAGTAATAAAATATTCAAGAAATTCGGAAGAATAATAGGTTAGGAGAGTTGCAAAAAACTGATAGCAACAAGAAAGAGCAAAAAGATAGACAAGCGAGACCGTCACATGAAGCTTCATTGCAAGAACGAGGCAATATAAATGAAAGGAAAAGTCTTGCATAAGTGTTCAGTCTATCAGTTTACATGATAAAGAGTTATCTTAGTCCTTTAGATAGGTGTGCTATGCTTGATGTGGCCAAGGTTTTTGTTGATTTGGTACCGTGTGCATTGTTTCTCTTCCTTTGCCCTGTCTTGCTTTTCTACTGTTCTTTATTGTGCCTCGTTCTTGATATAAAGCTTCAGTTGCCAGTCTGCGCTTGTTTGTCCTTCTCTTTCGTGTTTCCATCCATTTTTTGCACAGTTACATTATAGTAAATTAAAGAAAGCACAGTCAAGCAATGTCAAACATGCTATTAAGAAAGACCTCTAAACATGATGGACCTTTGATGATGGCAATAGCTGATTGCAATAGAAGATTCCATTCAGAAGTAGCTCTAGGTATAAATGCACGCGAGTAGGTTATGGCTTTAAAGCAAGGAACGTGAACTTTTTGAGGTATAGATCACACAGAAGAAGGCAAATTAACAAAGTGTTCATGAGTATAATCTTGAGAGTGAGCTAGGCTATCTAATGCCTAATGGTTAATTCTAAAAGTTGTAACAAGAGCAATGACTTGAGAAAATGCCCCTGTTAGTCCTCATCTCTCGTTTAGGGTCAGACGAGATCTCCTGAGTGATATAAACTAAAGATCGTATTCATAAGTGATGATTTTTGACACGGTATTTACGCCCCTCGATTGAGTAATAAAAAGTTTAAATAAAGTGTCACTATAGGGAAACAATAAATTGGTTTAAAATTGCGAATAAAAACTCAAGTATGGTTAATTTCCCCAAAAAACTAATGTGCAAGATCCCACTTTTAAACTTCCCATAAAAACTCCTAGTAGTGATGCGACTGTTTTTAATTAAACCTATTTATTTTTAAAATTTGGTGATGCAGATTCTGCTAAGTTTCTTTAAATTCGCTATGTTGAAGGCCTAGGTATAGTTCAGCCTAGTTTAGAGGCACGCTGTGGTTAAGCTAACCCGCCAAAAAGTGGAGCACTTAGTCTGGCGTCACGGCAACATTCGGCGTGCTCCGTGTGTACAGTACACAAGTAGAGCGTGTTCTTATTTCACACGCTCCAGGAGCCTGCCGTTAGACCACAATGCACTATGCACAGCTGCGGCGGTCTGTAATATCGCTGCGTGTGGGTCCCGTTTGGAAAGGGCAGCCACGGCTCACTTTACATTGAGTGACAATCACATGATGTTATGTCCGTTCAAAGAGATTATAGATCACATGTGCATGTAGACCAGTAACAGCGGATACTGCTCAAAAATGTAGAGAAAAAGAAACTCCTGCGAAGCCTTCAAAATACACTCTCGTGTGTAAACATTTATCTTGTCCCTGATCTGTACCGGTATGTCTTTTATTACGCTTCCTCACGCGTGGGCCAATCTCTAATACTGCTCTCCCCAGATTAGATCCGAGTAGCCTTTTATGTGCAGTCAAGGTAGCCTCAATCAGCTCATCGAGTGGGTTAGATAGCCCTAAACTCATAAGTCTGTCAGCAGACGTATTCGGAGGAAGTCCGAGCGCGACTTTCACTCTTTTCCTGATAATGGTGTCGAACTTCACCCGTTCCGCTTCGTTTAATTTTAGATAAGGCGCCACGTACACTATTCTACTTATTATGAAGGTCTGCAATAATATAAGAAGGTTTGCCTCTTTCATGCCAGCATGCCAGTTTGCTATTCATCTGATGAGACGACATGCCTGATTAGAACTGGCTCCTAACCTGGGAAGCGTTTCATAATTTCAATGGTTTGCCTGAATCCTCAGTCCAAGGACACGGATACTGTCGACCACGGGGATCTCTGCACTCTTAACATACAAGTGGACGTCCAATTCAGGCTTTTTGTGGAGCTGCCATTTTCCGGCGAGCATGAGGAAGAGTGCTTCCAACTTTTCGGCCAAGCATCGAAGTTCTTTGGTTCCAGGTACACCACGATTTTATATATGATGATTTGCAGAGACCCTTCAATTCGGATGCCACTGCCCTTGTTGATCCATATAATAAATCATCCGTGTATATAATGTGATTAAAATTTTTCATATCTTTTCAGGCAGTTTTAACATCACAATGTTGAAAAGGGTAGGTGATAACACTGAATCCTAAGGTGTCCCCCGGTTGCATATTTTATATCCCCGACTGATTCTTCCCCGATTTTTGAAGTTGCTGTCCTGTTCGAAAAGAAGTCTGAGGTTGTCAAACTCTCTTTCCGACGTTCAGGGAGCTCAAATTCTCCAAGATCGACACATGCCTCACGTTGTCAAACACCTTTGCCACATCTAACCCCACGATAACTTTTGCTTCTGGCATAGGCTTGTCTATAAGTTCGTCCTTGAGCTGTTGCATCACGTCCCATGCCGATAGTTAGGGTCAAAAACTGATCATGGTGTCCGGATACATATCATTGTCTTTCATGTACCTATTGAGCCACGTCTGAATGACATGCTTCATGAGCTTACCTACGCAAAACGTTGATCAGCCTAAGATATGCCGTGTCATTTGTGTGCCCGAGGCTTGAAATCGTGAGTAGCGTAAACCGAGATCTTCAGCTGAATGACATTCAGGAAAAGTTACTGCAGATTAAAAATGAGAAAATTCAAAGCTCAAAGAAAAGCTTGGTGACTTTCATAAGCAACTTGGCATATATTGGCTTTGTCAAGGTAATAGTATGCAATGTAGGCATATCCAAATGAGAAAGCAAAGCCAGTTAAATGGCCTCTCAGAAAGTGAAAAACTAGAATTTTCCATTCTTTGAATGAAATTTGTGCTTGGCTCTCCCTTTTTATCTTTCCTAAATTGTCAAAATCGAGTTCTTGTTCAATTGGTCTAAATACTCTACTTGAAAGCATAGTTTTTATCAAGCTGAGCCAAATGTTTTTTTTTGTTCCTTTCATTGCCATTATAAGTATACTTCATTCAATGTTTTGAAGTAACATATTTGGACATACTTGGCATGTTAGCATTTGGTTTTGGGGGGAGTTCTGATGAGACAAACTCCTGATATGACAAACAAATTATCGGGGCCCCTTCTGTAGTAACAGAAGAGTGTCTTACTGTAGTAACAGGACACTTATAGGGCCAGTAAACAACCCTAAGATCCGAAAACTCTTATGAAGAAAAATGTGTGCACTTTTGCTTCACGAACATGACACTGCAAGAATTTTGCAAATACATGCTATATTAAAGAAGTAACAGGGTTTGCAACAAAGCTTTCAGCTTGTTTCAAATTTTCACGTTCCCTCGCCACCCATCTCCTTCCAGGGAGGGGAAGGCGCAGCCTGTCATCACGAGTGGTTTAGACGGATCAAAAGGGTGTCCGCTACGTCAAGTCCGGGATCAGCGACATTTCGTCCCTGTGCATGAAAGATAATTGGTGGGACATAGGAAAGAAGCGCGGAATCGTTTGATGCAAGGAATGCGTACCAATCATCCTGGTATGTTAAGCTAGCAGCATTAAAACTAATTGAAGTGCTAATGCTTGGCCTACGAGATGTACGTCACAGTGTGGATCTCCGAGGGGCAGCATTCGCTGCGGTGAAACATATTCAGTCCTTCTTATTTGTGTCGACTCTTTTGTCCTATACTTCACCATATTTCGGTAAATGCTATCGCTCTCTTTTCTAAAGGCCATAACTAAGTCCACGAGGTGGAGGGTAGTGCACCAAAAAGCACAGATAGCCAAGCAAGAAGGAGTGCAAATCAAACAACAGAGTGATGTATACGTGTAGTAGATATTTCAAAATAAATTGACATCTTGTAGTACAAGGTTAAGAATTTACCTAGTCAACATAGCACTACTTGATATGCCTAAAAAAAAAAAACACTAATGACGATATTGCAGGCATTGTACAATTAGAAACCTCCCATTTCGACTTCAAGTGCATCCAAGATGGAGCTGGAAAAATGATCAATACTTTCAAACGGCTCAACGAAATTTCAACATTCTTTGTCCTAAATATTTCTGAATAGTCAAAGATTGCGACAATGTTTTTCCGAAAAACTCTTTTTTTAGAAAATTGGGTTTTCGTAGGTGGCGACTAACCTTAAGCTTGAACTGGGCTCCTCCTTCCTGCAACTGCTCGACTTCTTTTGCCACGAGTCATAATGCCACGGGCCGCCGTGCCTGCACCATCATTGTTGTTAGCGAACCAATGTTGGCAGTACCATTGGCGTTACAGCTGGTGGTAATTAGCTAGCCGATTTCCATTAGCTAACTAGTTCTATCTATCTATCTAGAAATAGATAGATTCAAAGTCGCTGAAGTTCGTCTAGAATTGCTTCACATTTTAAAACACTTATATTTGACATTGCAGCATCTAACTGGTAGACAGCTCGTGCGGCTTTCTGTGGTACGATCCAGAACGACCAACTGCTAGAAGACTGGGTTGATCTTGATTGATTGATATTAGGGATTTCACATCACAAAACCATTATGTGATTATGAGAGATGCTGTAGTGGAGGGCTCCGGATATTTCATTTACCTGGGGTTCTTTACCGTGCATCCAAATCTGAGCACACGGGCCTATAGCAATTTCGCCTCCATCAAAAATGAAGCCGCCGCCGCCAGGATTCGATCCCGCGACAACTGCATTGATCTTTTTTGATTATCAGACTAATGCTACTGCCACACTGTGTTGCGAATTATCAGTTTGATGGATGCGGTTTATCAAATCCATTGACGAAGCTCGATCACACTTCTAGGAAAGCGCCCCCGCGCCAGAGGGGGCACGAGTGGGCTGAAGAACCCCCCTCAGCTAATTTTAGCCTGTCCCCATTTAGCTCCCCCCCCCCCGCCTCTAAAGAGCAAGCATATTCAAAACACGACGCATAAGCTCTGTGCCTCCCTACCCCCGAAAACAAATCCTGGCGCCACCTCTGACCCACCCGCTCGACAGTAGATTGCTTTAGCGTACTCGCACATCCGTCGCCTAACTAAAGCTACATAAGTGCAGCACATGATTGTAATAACATTGTATTCGGTAATTTTCACGCTTGATATTTCGCAATTCTATATGAAGTCTTACAGAAAGTGCACCGATCGTGATGTTTCCAGTGTTCGGAGTGTGACCCAATAGGTTTCAGCGTACTATGCGGCATTGGCCATGTGCACTTTGTAGTGTCTCAGCGACTCCAGGTGGGCTTAGTACTCTGGGACACCTTGTACAGCGTTTCCTGTCTCACCCAGCACGCTGAAACGCACTGCGAGACACTGGAATTGCTTTTTTTTTTTTTCACAGGGATGACCACCAAAAAGCTCGTTTCTTCAGGACTCACTCAGTTGTACAGCTCATCGGTGCCTAGATGTCTGTTCCGCAAGTGCCGGGAACGATGTTGTCATTTACACTCAACTACATGAGTCACCTCCCCTTAGAAGACTTCCCTGCCTTCCAAGAGATGATGATGATGATATATGGTGTTTTTTGGCGCAAGGGCCATTTGATGGCCAAAGAGCGCCAGTTCATGAGACAGGAATGTGGACAATGGTTGTGATTAGCGGCTGTATAAGGGCCATAAAATTCCTCGCAGTAAAGCGGGTAAAAACATAAAAGTAATAAAATCATGACCATGCCGTGAAAGGTGTGTGTGGTGTGAATAGGTGACAAAAGTTGGTGATAATGAAAAACGATGGTGGACATGTATGTAATTAGCACAAGTACCTCACGCGTTAGTACCCTTGCGTGCAAGGGTCGTGAGGCAAGTGCTTTCCTGTGTAGCCACCGCAGCAAAAACCTCTCTAGAGAGGTCGTGCTACGGTATGCCCGGGTATATGATATGAAAATTATGAATTTCCTTTAAAAACGCTAATAATGATTTGTGACTAAAAAGCGGTTCCCTACCGACGAACATTGCAGGGTGTAAAGGTAAATGTTGTCGGTAGGATAGTGGAAAGTGTTGTCTTCTTAGAGTGTCTAAATGTTTACATTGAATTAAAATGTGAAGGACTGTCAATGCTTCACCACATCTGTCACACAATGGTGGATCGCCACCAGACAAAAGGTGTGTGTGTGTCGTGTATATGTGTCCTATCCTGAGTCTTGTTAGTGTTACCTCTGTTAGACGTGATTTTGATACTGGTGGCCAATGACCAAGGTGTGGCTTGATAACGTGTAGTTTGTTTTTTGTGTGTGTATCCCCCTTGCTCTGCCAGTAGTCCCCGAGTTTTCGTTTGAGAGACGGCTTAAGATCAAGGGCCGGGATTAATGTCGGTGTAATGGCGGTGCTTTCGTGGGCGGATGCAGCAAGCTGATCCGCCATCACGTTGCCTTGAATCTCACGGTGCCCTGACACCCAGCACACAACAACATGTCTGTTGAGTGTGTAGAGGGTGCATAAAATGGAGTAAAGTGAAACGAGGACAGGGTTTTTTTGTTTTTTAAGACTGTGCAGAGCCGTTACCACACTGAGGGAGTCTGTATAAATTACTGCTTTTTGTATTTGTGATTGTTTGATGTGTTTAGCTGCCACAAGTATCGCGTAAGCTTCCCCTGTGAAGATACTTGTGCCTGGATGTAGAGGGCCAGCATCCGAAAAGGAAGGGCCAACAGCAGCGTAGGACACAGAGGAGTTCGACTTGGAGGCATCTGTAAAAAACTCAGGGCGTGTGTATTTGTGTTGAAGTTCCAAGAAGTATGTTCGAATATGGGCGATAGGCGCATGTTTAGTAACTTCTAAAAAAGACACATCGCAATCTATAGTCTGCCACTGCCACGGTGGCGGGTATGCTACAGGAGCCATTAAACTGTGTTCGAGTGACACTCCAGTGTCCTCAGCTAGACCCTTCAGGCGAACTGAGAAGGGCTGCCTCATTGAAGGCCTGTTTTGAAAAAGAATGGAGCTCGACAAGTCATTAATAGTAGAGTATGAGGGGTGCCTCTTGTCTGCTTTACCTTAAGGAAATATACAAAGGACATGTAGGTTCTTTGCAGATGAAGCGACCACTCATTTGACTCAACGTAGAGGCTTTCTACGAGGCTGGTGCGAAAAGCACCCGTAGAAAGGCGGATGCCCGAATGGTGCACGGGATCCAGCATCTTCAAAGCACTTTGAGTCGCTGACTGATAAACAATGGCCCCATAATCTAAGCGGGTGCGAATAAGGCTTCTATACAGGTTCATGAGGCATTTCCTGTCACTACCCCACGTAGTACGTGACAACACTTTTATAACATTCATGGCTTTTAAACATTTTGTTTTTAAATACTTTATGTGGGGTACGAAGGTCAACTTGTTGTCCAAGATTAAGCCTAAGAATTTATGCTCGGCTTTGACGGACAGTTGTTGCCCGTTCAGTTGAATGTCGGGTTCCGAGTGCATGCCTCTCTTACGAGAGAACAAGACACACGTGCTTTTTTGTGGGTTAAGTCGAAATCCGTTTTCATCTGCCCATTTGGAGATCTTATTTAAACCCAGCTGAACCTGCCGCTCACACATTGCTAGGTTGCATGACTTAAAGCCAAGCTGAACGTCGTCGACATATGTACAATAGAACATATTGCGGGGAATGGACAAGTGCAAAGAATTCATTTTAATAATAAAAAGTGTGCAACTAAGCACACCACCTTGTGGCACGCCTGTTTCCTGGACAAATGTTTGGGAGAGCACACTGCCCAGACGGACACGGAATGTCCGGTTTGACAGGTAACTTTCGATTATATGAAACATTCTTCCGCGCACACCAAGGTGGGACACGTCTCTTAGAATTCCGTAACGCCATGTAGTATCATAAGCCTTTTCGATTATCGAGGAACACAGAGAGAAAATATTGTTTATGGACGAACGCGTCTCTGATCTGTGCCTCGATACGAACAAGGTGGTCTGTGGTGGATCTACTTTCTCGAAACCCGCACTGAAATGGGTCGAGCAAATTATTTGTTTCAAGAAAATGTACAAGTCGGCAGTTTATCATTTTTTCGAAGACTTTGCACAAGCAGCTTGTAAGTGCTATAGGCCTATAACTCGAGGGTAAAGAAGGGTCCTTGCCCTCTTTCAAAATGGGAATAACAATAGCCTCTTTCCAGGAGGTAGGAATAGTGCCAGAAGACCAAATAGCATTGTACAAACAAAGTAAGGTTTTTCGGGTTTCGTTTGGTAGGTTTTTTAACATTTCATACATCACACGGTCAGAACCTGGGGCAGAAGTACTGCAGGAGTTTAGAGATGTTCGGAGCTTCGCTAGACATGAAAGCTTGGTTATATGTCTCGTATCTAGTGGATTTGTGTTCGAGTTTCTGCTTTTCTGATCTTGTTCTGTATTTTTGGAAAGTGTCAGTATAGTGGGACGAGCTGGATACCTGTTCGAAGTGTGCACCGAGGAAGTTTGCCTGATCTTCCAAGGTATCACCCTGAGTGTTTACGAGTGGAAGTGTGTGTACTTGTTTTCCTGCTATCCTACCGACCATGTTCCAGACTTTTGCCTCCTGTGTGTATGAATTGATCCCTTACAAAAACTTCTGCCAGCTTTCTCTTCTGGCCTGCCGACGCGTTCTCCTTCCTTGAGACTTTATTTTCTTGAACGTGTCAAGATTTTCAGCTGTTGGCGAGTAGCGTAGCAATCTCCATGCCCTGTTCTGTTCCTTTCGCGCATTACGACACTCCGTGTTCCACCATGGGACGTGTCGTTTGCCGGGCATTCCAGATGTTTGCGGTATGCACCTGGCTGCTGCGTCAGTTAGAAAAGCTGTGAAGTACTTCACAGCTTCATTTATGTTTAACCTACATATGTCTGTCCAACTCAAACGTGTAGTGTTGTGGAACTGTTCCCAGTCTGCTTTGTTTATCAGCCATTTGGGAACATGTAGAGGACATTCATATGTGTTTTGTGAGCTCAACACTACAGGAAAATGGTCACTTCCATATAGATTATTTATGATTTTCCATTTCAGTAGGGGTAGGAGTGAAGGTGATACGATGCTGAGGTCTATAGACGAGTAAGTTTTGTTGGCAACGTTATAGTATGTTGGCTCTTTCCTATTCAACAAACAGGCACCGGAAGAGAAGAGAAATTGTTCAATGAGACGACCTCGTGCATCACAGCGAGAATCGCCCCAGAGTCCCCTATGTGCATTTAGGTCGCCAAGTAGCAAATAGGATTCAGGCAGTTCGTCTATTAAAGACTGAATTTTACGTCTTTCAAGACGGTAGTGGGGAGGTACATACAAAGAGCAAATGGTGACGAGTTTGTTTAAAAGTACCGCTCGAACAGCCACTGCCTCAAGGGATGTTTGGAGTGGTAAATGTGTACATGCTACTCCTTGGTTAATAATAATGGCTACGCCACCGGATGACGCAAAAGCATCATCTCGGTCCTTTCGGTATATGACGTAAGCATGTAAAAAATTTGTATTGGAGGATTTTAGGTGTGTTTCTTGTACACACAGCACTTGAGGTGAGTGTTTGTATAAAAGCTCTTGGACGTCATCGAGGTTCCTAAGCAGTCCTCTGACGTTCCACTGTATAATTTGTGTTTCCATATTCGGAAGTAAAGTAGTGCTGTGTGTACGTTAAGGGAGTGACTTGTTTAAGCTGAAAGGTCGAGCTCAAATAACAGGGCTATTATCAGGCCCTGTTATGAGCTTTTTAGTTCTCTTGGCGCGCTCCAAAGAGCCGCGCCGTTCTTTTGCACAAGGGGTGCCGCCGTATCCATTGCCTCCTCGGAGGCACTGGATGCCCGCTCATGCGAGCTGGTTTTTCGAAGCTTGGGCCTCGTCTGGCGAGGTGAGGCCTTGAGACCCGAGGACCCTGGAGTCTCTGGTCTCTGTTCAATAGTAGGCGGAGTAGACTCAACTACTGCCGCCTTGGGGGCAGGCGCCACAGCCAATGGCTCGCTTTGCGCAGGCCGAAGGAGTGGCGAGGGCTGGTGCGACACTGCCCCCTGGCGCGCCGCATCAGCATATCTGGGGCCATAAAATGGCGAGACTCTTTTTCTTGCTTCTTTAAATGTAATGTTTTCTTTTATCTTAAAGTGATGATCTCTTTTTCTTTTTTCCAGAAAGAACAGGAACGTGAGTACGCAGCATGATTACCGCCACAGTTCACACAGTGTGCAGGTGCTTCGCAGTTGTCGGACGCATGGCCCATGACTCCACACAGAGCACAAGTTTTCCGGCCACGACAGCTTTGCGAGCCGTGGCCATATCTCTGACATTGGAAGCAACAGGCGGGGGTTGGGAATATATGGTCTCACGGATGTCTTTGTGTACCCAGTCTGAATAGTTTCCGGCAAATCGCTCGAAACAAAGGTCAGTACTAAGTGTTTGGTTGGGATTTCCTTTTGATCTCTTCTGATCTTAATACGCTGTACGTTTGTCACGTTCTGGCTCTTCCATCCTTCCAGAAGTTCTGCTTCGGTCAGGTCAAGCAAATCTACGTCCGATACGACCCCGCAAGATAAGTTCATGGACCTGTGTGACGTAATACTGATGGGTGTGTCTCCAAATGTTGTGAGGGTGTTCAGCTTATCGAATTGGTCTTTGTCACGTATCTCAAGAAGTAGATCTCCGCTGGCCATTTCGGTAACCTTGTACCCAGCACCGAGAGTTTCGGTTAAGCATCTAGCCACTATGAAGGGGGATACAGTTCTGGCTTGCTTGTTAGTTTTTTCACAGTGTATAACGTGGAAACGAGGAAACATTTGTCTTGGCCGGATGAAAAAATTGATGTCTTCGGTGCGTACCCGCTTTGAGGAGGCACGATCACTAAGTAAAGGAAATGCTTTCTGCATGCTAATTGTATGTTGTTCAGCAGCGTTGGCGGCCACCCACCACGGAGCCCAACGAGGGGACGCTGCAAGTTTGCGGATGCTAAAAGCTTGCAGACGTCAGCCGTACAACCCTGCTATAACCCAATGCGCATAGGCCAAGGTAGGCTATTTGCACAGGGTTAACCCTTGCCGCCGAGAAAATTGGAAGTAAGCAGAAGAGAGAAGTAGACAGGAAAGCTAAAAAAGTAAGAAAGACGAAGATGTAGGGAGAGAGAGATAGGAAAAGGCGACTGCCGATTTCCCCTGGGTGGGTCAGCCCAGGGGTGCCGTCTACGTGAAGCCGGGGCCAAAGGGGTGTGTTGCCTCTGACGGGGGGCCTTAAAGGTCCAATCACCCAGCGTCGGCTCAACCCCCAGGATTCCCTTTTCCCCGGACACGGCAAAGCCACGCACGGCTAGGCGTGGGAGGGAGTAGAAACTCCCCCGTTAGCTCGGGTCCGTGGTGTCGCTACACACCAAACGCCTACTTGCGCAGGCGCCCCTGCGGGGGCCTTCCAAGAGAACACCTCTGTACTGCTATGACGCGCTTCTGATATATTCACAGTACTACCACACTACCATGGTACTACAGTGTTCTAGAAAGGGTGTTACTGGATTTCTGATGACTGGCCGCCATGCTGGCCGACGTTCGCGTTGATGTACTTGTCGATGTGACTGATCATGCCCGATGCCAATAAAAACTTTGCAAAAAAACGAATAAAAAACATGATTGCGTTTTGTGATAAACATTATAAAAAGGCGCAAAGTTGCCACCGCTTAACTAGGTAATCACACTCAATCACTTTAGTGTGATTCTAGGTGATGTAATCCTAACTCAATTAGTGCCCTAAGGAATGTTATATGATCAAATAGACAAATGTACAAAACGTTCCACCAGAACATTGGACGCCCTTAAAAACAAAAAACTGCCGATGAGGATCATTAAAATGAGAATCAAGAGGATCACTAAAAAGGCTTATTGAGGCTGACATTTTCCGGCTCACGCTAAATAGATTGCCTTGTTTGACTACGAAGATTAAGGGATCTCTTTTTGGGGCGGCAAACTATTAAAATAGGCCATCGTAACCTGCCATTAAAAATAACATGCTCAAATACACCATGCCGCGATATGTACAGTGGTTGAAAGATTTCTACGCCCCTTCCGCTAGTCTACATTAGGGTAGTACACTGTAATTAGGGGTCTCAAAGACGTCCCGTTTATGAGGCCGCAGTCACAAAATTTTGTCCCCTAATAGCTGGTAGACTAACGTGGTTGGAACTGGGGATATATATATATATATATATATATATATATATATATATATATATATATATACTCCTGCTGATATATATATTCCTGCTCACAGTTGGTAATTTTTTCATCTACTTTCTTTCTTCTTATTTACATTCCATTGGTTTTAATAACTTCCCCTGTACATTCCTTGGCATTACTGTCTGTTATATTTCATTAATATTGTGTTAAAACACGGAAAAACGAGCCCTTAGGTATACACTTCTTTCCCTTATTTCATTGAACGAGGGTCTCGTACAGGCAGACTTGGTGTGTTTAGGTTGTATAAGAGGGACAATTAATCAGCTGCCCGCTCATAATAAGTTCACGTGCTACGTGACGCCAAACATGCGCATAAGAGTGTTTTCACACTCGTCGTTTGGCTTATAGATGGCGCTGACTGTCACTCCTACTTCTAAATTCACAGATAAACCCCAAAAAGTGGATGGAGGGAAGGCCGCTGTGATAGCTCAGTGGTTAGAGCATCGAACGCGTAATTCGAAGGTCGTAGGTTCGATTCCTGCTCACAGTTGGTAATTTTTTCATCCACTTTTCTTTCTTCTTATTTACATTCGATTGGTTTTAATAACTTCCCCTGTACATTCCTTGGCATTACTGTCTGTTATATTTCATTATTATTGTGTTAAAACACGGAAAAACGAGCCCTTAGGTATACACTTCTTTCCCTTATTTCATTGAACGAGGGTCTCGTACTGGCAGACTTGGTGTGTTTAGGTTGTATAAGAGGGACAATTAATCAGCTGCCCGCTCATAATAAGTTCACGTGCTACGTGACGCCAAACATGCGCATAAGAGTGTTTTCACACTCGTCGTTTGGCTTATAGATGGCGCTGACTGTCACTCCTACTTCTAAATTCACAGATAAACCCCAAAAAGTGGATGGAGGGAAGGCCGCTGTGATAGCTCAGTGGTTAGAGCATCGAACGCGTAATTCGAAAGTCGTAGGTTCGATTCCTGCTCACAGTTGGTAATTTTTTCATCCACTTTTCTTTCTTCTTATTTACATTCCATTGGTTTTGATAACTTCCCCTATACATTCCTTGGCATTACTGTCTGTTATATTTCATTAATATTGTGTTAAAACATGGAAAAATGGGCCCTTAGGTATACACTTCTTTCCCTTATTTCATTGAACGAGGGTCTCGTACTGGCAGACTTGGTGTGTTTAGGTGGTATAAGAGGGACAATTAATCAGCTGCCCGCTCATAATAAGTTCACGTGCTACGTGACGCCAAACATGTGCATAAGAGTGTTTTCACACTCGTCGTTTGGCTTATAGATGGCGCTGACTGTCACTCCTACTTCTAAATTCACAGATAAACCCCAAAAAGTGGATGGAGGGAAGGCCGCTGTGATAGCTCAGTGGTTAGAGCATCGAACGCGTAATTCGAAGGTCGTAGGTTCGATTCCTGCTCACAGTTGGTAATTTTTTCATCCACTTTTCTTTCTTCTTATTTACATTCCATTGGTTTTAATAACTTCCCCTGTACATTCCTTGGCATTACTGTCTGTTATATTTCATTAATATTGTGTTAAAACACGGAAAAACGAGCCCTTAGGTATACACTTCTTTCCCTTATATATATATATATATATATATATATATATATATATATATATATATATATATATATATATATATATTATATATATATACACTTATGCTTCAGACGTGAGCCACATAAGCAGTGCCCAATTCTTCCATTTCCTCCTTTTCAAACGGTCGACTCTGTAATGTTACTAGAGGCTCTCGCGGCAACTCTTTCTAACCTGAAGCGGCACCGTTCGTAATTGAGAAGAAGACGCGACATTCGTCGGCGGAGAGAATGCCAGCGTTGTTGAGAGCTACAGAGGAGCTCATCAAATTAGATCGCGACGAAACACGTCTCGAACGCACTAGAACTAGTCTATAACTAGTGTATGCGTAAAAACAGGCTGTGATGGGGTTCTTCGGAAATTTTGGATTAGTCGAACTCCGTCGTTTCTTTGACCACAACATCCGTAAAGAAGACGGTGAAGCAGAATCTTTTTTTTACTGTATGAAAACAACACGCGAGTATAAAACACAGGACACGCTCTAATAGAAATAAAGTATTTTACAGCCTATTGTACAAAGCTCTAAGCAAACGCAAAAACAAGGGCATGTGTATTCTCCCGGAAAACGGAATAATTGTTCAAAATACCCGGCAAACGCCTCCCATTGGCTCTATGTCACGTGAAAATTTTTTTTGTATTATTCTCCCGGCAACCGAGAAAAACCTAACCTAACCCAACGCACGCTAGACCACGTATATCCACTTTGTCCCCGCAGCAGCAAACTCCTCCCGAACCACTTCGCGGGAGATAGACAAGTGATATACGAAAGTCAACGGGTAGCGACTGCCAGGAGAATTTTTTTAATATCCGGTTTTGCCGAGAGAACAGACACTGCACAAACTGTATGAGAAACAGTCTCACCAAGCAGTACTACTAGTGAGGCGTCGTGCATGTCTACGGAGGGCAGAAAAGAGGATAGGCACTGCAGAAAAAAAAAAAGTCTAGTTCAACTATAAGAAAACCAGTCTTACCAGGCGCGCAGTAGTCGGGCAGGTCTACGGAGAGCAGAAACCAGTACGGGAAGGACGTCGTCGGACGAACTCGGCGAAGAGCGACGCCATGATTTAGGCACGATGGAGCGGGCAGATGCCAAAGACCGGACCGACGAAGTCAGGCTGTCTTCTCCTCGGTCGTGGGGACCAGGGGCCCCTGCCAAGCACTCGGACAGTGGATCTGATGGCTGCAATAGCTCCCCGCTGGCCCCGTGGACCACCGAATCTGGAGGTCAAGCAAAGCAGGCTGCTCTGTCTCTTGACCCCTGCCAGGAACTCGACGGTGAAAACTAAGACCGTGACGCTGCCGAACTGCCTCCACACTGCTTGTCGCCGAACTAGCACCACCTTGACAACTGCCTGGCACTCCTCGGGTCGACTCGTCGGCTTCCCATTGGGGCTTTCTGGTATACCGTGTTTACAAGTCATTGGCCCCTGAAATCATCGTGGTAACTCTTGATTGGTGCCCTTTATTATTATGTTATGACGTACGCGCTCGTGCCAATGTTCCTCGTCATCACCTTTGTCCGGTGTCTGTTTGCGCGTGCACTGCTTGCCTTTTCATTTTTATTATCGTGCACCACAAAACAGGCGGATTGTGTTTCCCTCAGAGGATTTGATTGATTTGTAGGGTTTAACGTCCCAAAACCACCATTTGATTATGAGAGACGCCGTAGTGGAGGGCTCCGGAAATTTTGACCACCTGGGGTTCTTTAATGTGCACCCAAATCTGAGCACACGGGCCTACAACAATTCCGCCTCCATCTGAAATGCAACCGCCACAGCCGGGATTTGATCCCGCGACCTGCAGGTCAGCAGCCGAGTACCTTAGCCACTAGACCACCGTGGTGGGGCTCCCTCAGAGGATTTCCAAAGTTTAGTGATAAAAACGGTGAGCTATATAGAGTTACGGGAGCTTGTTAGCGAGCTCGGACAAGTCGATGCTTGGCGGTTCCTTCGCCCCCCTCTAGTCAGGAACGACTTGGACGGGGAGAGCCGATGAAGGATAGACCGTTTTTATGTCTCGCCATCAGTTATCCGCTTTGAGTGACTATTGCCTCCTTGTTTTGAAATTCGCTGAATCAAATCAAGTGGCTCAGGGCCAGAGACCGTGGCCTTCAAACTCACGGCCCCTTAAAGAGAATGAAGCCGCAAAAGATGGGGCAGGACTCCTCATCCGATCGCTCTTTGATGATCGGGATTTACACCGGAACAAATTGCAAATATGTATACTACGGCCACTTGTACCTTCCGGTCACGAAGAAAACAGATGTTGACGTCAGCTTGACGAACGACACACTCCCATTTCGTTTTTCGATTGTCCCATAAAACGATAACACTCGCAACTTCGGTCCCTTTGCCGCGACAATTGTGCATTAGGTGCGGGACATGCGGTACGATGTGCTGGCTTCGACGCCCGACGAGCTGGTGGAGCAGCCGGTTCAGTGATGTTCCGCCGACTATAGGCTGCCGTATCGGGCTGCCAGCGTGCGTCTAACTCGACAGATTTTTTTTTTTCGATTCACTCGGTCCGGCGATATCGCAGCCGAATATATATCATAGGCTACTGCTAGTGAATGCCACCGATGCGAAATGAGAAGCACGAATGTATGTATAAAGCAGTGTCTCAATAGACCTGCAAATGAACATCGTTGTAGTGTCACTCCATTAACGCGCGACGCAATTCCGCTCACATAAGAATCAAGAGGCCGCGCTACTATTAGAAGAAAAAGACGCGGGGGACAGCATATCTCTTCTAGGCCATATACACTTGGAAATTTACTTGTATGCCGTGCGTATATATAGAAAGCCCGCTCCAGCCGGCGTTTTTTTTATTTTTTGCCTCACTTCACCGCAATGACACCTGTAGAACAGTGAAGCGTTGACATCACGCGCACTGCCATATTACAATACGCGCAAGCAAGTGGTTTGAGAGTAGTGAATTTCGGAAGCAAATTCAATACGAATCTAACAGCGGTAATCTTACATGTGTAGATTAACTGATGGCCAGGCGGTAGTGACAACCGTGAACAGTAGGCCATCAGGCACACGAAGAACACGAGAACATCTAGAGCCCTTAGCCCAGAACGAACTGTTTTATTATTTCCCAAAACGGCCACCCCGCTGCTGTGCCAGGCTTGCACAGCTACACAACTATCAGCGCCACGTGGGGGTGCTGCATTTGAACCAACATTGTAACGCTCCTCCCCTCTTAGGAGGAAGACTACGGGGAGTACCTTATCACCGGTTTCCTAGTTCTTGTGCCACGTCGCAACTTCGGCGTGCTAGGCGTAGGCACGACAGAGTCACTGTTCACATGCACACCCCTGTTGAGCGCAGTCCCATCACTTTCTGTGGCACAGCTACTCCCAGAGAAGCTAGTTCCAGGTAGCTGTTCCTGATGAGGCACTTCTGGAATAGCTGGTGCATGATGAAGCGGCGGCTCCAACTGTGGTGGAGCTGCAGCGTTAGCAGTTTCAGGAGAGGCCAATGTTTCTGTCGGCACAAGGCGCAAGTGGTCGCTGTGTCGGTTTCCCAAGGTGCCATCTTTAAAACGGACACTGGCAGGCACCCAGGGTGTGCCCCTGCGAAAGTTTCGCGCGTGCACATCATCACCTGGCTGCAGTGATGAAGCCTGCCGGGACCCTCTGTCAGCATACAACTTCTGCTTGAGTTGTTTTAGGAATACAGATGCCTGCAGGCTTGGCCTGAGGACATCCAACGGAGTCTTGAACATTCTTCCTGTCAAGAGTTCACACGGTGGCCGACCTGTCACTTCATGTGGTGTGGTCCTATAGTGGAACAGAAACCTGGAGATCTGCGTTTGGAAGTTCCCAGAACCAGACTTCTTGAGTTTGTTCTTCACAGTTTGTACAACTCTTTCAGCTGCACCATTTGAGGCAGGGTGGTACGGCGGTACAAGCATGCGGCGTATTCCATTTCGAGTTAAGAACTCAAGGTACTGGGCACTGGTGAAGGTAGGACCGTTGTCTGAAACTATGACATCAGGCAGGCCATGCTGAGCGAATGCAATTCTGAATGCAGAAATGGTAGCTTCTGCAGATGTAGAAGACACAGGAAATACTTCTATCCACTTTGAGAACGCATCCACAATAACCAAGAATATGTGACCTAGAAATGGTCCCCCAAAATCAATGTGAAGCCTTGACCAGGGTCGCTGTGGAAATAGCCACGGCGTCTGCTGAACCGGCTGTGCAGCTCGATGTTGAGTCTGGCACATAGCGCAGCTCTTCACGCTGTTGGCAATATCATTGTCAATGCCTGGCCACCAAACATGGCTCCTGGCAATCATCTTGCTCTTCTCGTTACCCGGGTGGCTGGCATGAAGAACACCAAGAACTTAAGTCTGCAATGACTTTGGGATCACTACTCTTGATCCCCAGAGTAGGCAACCCTCATGGAGACTGAGTTCTGAGCTTCTGGTATTTAAAGGGTTCCACTCTGGTCCTACTGGAAGGCTTTCTCCTTTCAGAACTGCAAGAACAACATGGCCCAGAAGTGGGTCATTTCGTGTGGCTTGGGCCACACCACCTGGTGAAAGAGTCTCGGATATGCCTCCTCTAGCAAGATTTCAGCAGGTCGTGGTAATGCAGTAGTGTCAGTTGGGAGAGGCAGTCTACTAAGAGCATCAGCGTGGCCGAGCTTCCTGCCAGGCTTGTATACAAGTTCGTACTTGTAAGCAGACATCTTCAGAGCCCACCCGACCACTCGAGGCGAAGCTTGCACGGGAACGGGCTTGTTGGCACCCAGCAGACCAAGAAGTGGCTTGTCGTCAGTGCGTGCTTCGAATGAGATGCCCCACAAGTACTGGTGGAACTGATCCACACCAAACACTAAATAAAGCCAGTGCCTCCTTGTCGAGTTGACTGTAGTTTTGTTCTGCTTTAGCCAAGCTCCTCGAGGCAAAAGCAATGGGATGTTCCCTGCCATCAGCATCTTTGTGCGCTAGAACTGCACCTATACCATAAGGCGATGCGTCACAGCTGAGGCAAACAGGCCTGGCAGGGTTGACATGTACTAGAACTGGAGCTGATGTCACCAAGTGCTTGCAGGCATTGAATGCATCTTGTTGTTCATGTCTCCACTCCCACTTCTTCCCTTCACAAAGAAGTAAGTGCAATGGACGAAGGAGTGACGAAAGATTGGGTAAGAAGCGCCTGTAGAAGTTTACAAGTCCCAAGAAGCTCTGAAGTTTCCCGACATCCTGAGGCACAGGAGCATGCAGAATGGCTGCTACCTTGTCAACATTCGGGGAAAGGCCTTCCTTGCTGATGATGTGCCCGAGATACTCAACTTGCGGCACGAAGAAATTACATTTCATAAGTTTCAGCTTGAGGCCCGATTCCAGAAGCTTGCTAAGTACAGCACGAAGGTTGCGAAGGCGCTCAGCATTATTTGCACCAGTCACAAGAATGTCGTCAAAATAGACTGCTACATGGGGCAGTCCCCTGAACAAGTTCTCCATCTCGCGCTGAAATATGGCAGGAGCAGATGAGACACCAAAAGGCAACCGGGTGTACTGAAATAACCCCATATGCGTCGAAATTGTGACATACTCCCTAGAGGCCTCGTCAAGGACAACTTGCTGGTACGCATCTCGCAAATCCAATTTTAGTGAATTTCTCACCTCGAGCAAGCACAGTCCACAGGTCCTCGATCCTTGGAATGGGGTACTGCTCCACTGTTGCCACTGGGTTTATAGTGACACCAAAGTTTCCACAGATTCTGATGCGTCCATCCTTTTTGGTCACAGGAACAATAGGTGCAGCCCACTTTGCTGTCTTGACTGGAACAAGAATGGAATCTCTTCTTAGTCTATGGAATTCTTGAGCTACTCCATCTGTCGAGGCGTACGGCAGTGAACGTGGCTTGAAGAACCGAGGCGGAGCATCTGAAGGAACATGTAGAGAAGCTTTAGCACCCTTGAATGTACCCAGGCCTTCTTCAAACACTTCCGCGTAGTCGGACTAGGTGTTTGACGTCGGAAAGTGCGTGGATGTTCACTTCAACATCGGAGATGCCAGTGCCCAGCTCACGCATCCAGTTGCGTCCATGAAGAGTGGGCGATCCGTCTCCGGTCAGAAAAATAGGTAGGTCGGCCTCTCTGCCATGAAACTTCACACTGACGTCAGCTTTGCCCTGAACCTTTTTTAAGTTCCCCGGAATAGCTTCGCAGAAGCACTAGTGACGGCGGCACAGGAACCGAAGGCAAAAGTTTAAGAAGACGAGACTTGGCCATGACAGAGACACTTGCCCCCGTGTCCACTTCCATGCGAAGCGGCTTGCCGCAAACGTCAACAGTGACAATGAAAGGCGGAGGCGGCGTGGCGTAGTCGACTTGCCACATGTCAAAAACTTCGCAAAATGAAGCGGTAGCGGCGTCCTGCTTGCGTACCGTATTAACACGATGACGGTTACTCGACGACGGTGAACTGCAAGCCGAGAATGAACGTGCCTTGGTAGGGCTGTTGCTTTGGGCTTGGCTGTCCCTTCGTCGCGAATTGCACACCTTCGCCAAATGACCTCGTTTGTGGCAGTAATTGCAGATTGTCTTCACATGCTTGCATTTTGATGCAAGATGTCCGTCTCCACAGCGGTAGCAGGTGACGCCCCCAGAACCTGACGAGACACGGTGAGTCGAGAAAGCGCTGCTTGTGTTCGCTTGCGCCATCTCACTTGCGTCCCTTTTTGCTGCTTCCATTGCCAGGGCGGTCTGCGCCGCTTCGTCGAAGGTGAGGTCCGGTTTTTCCAGAAGTCTTGTTTAGACATCCACGTTGTTTATGTCACGCACGACGCGGTCGCGGAGCATGTTTTAGAGTTCAGCCCCGAAGCTGCAGTGCTCGGACAGGCTTTTTAGTGCTGCGATAAAATTGCTGACCGATTCCCCTTCCGCGCGAACCCGCGAGTTGAAACGAAAACGCTGCACGACGGCAGAGGGCTTTGGACAATAATGGCTTCCAAGTACTTGAAGAATCTCGTCCAGATTCTTGTCACTGGGCTAGGCGGGCTTGACCAAATTGCGGAGCAAAGAATACGTTGTCTGCCCGCAGCAGCTGATGAACACGGCAGTACGCTTGTCTGGGGCGACATCATTCGCCAGGAGAAATGCTTTGAGCCGGTCCACGTAACAGGGCATGTCGTCTCCTCCCCTCTCGAATGGGTCGAGTTTGCGGAAACTTGGCATTGTGAACAGATGGCAGAGAGCTGCGGGAACGAAGACTTACATGAAACTTCCTTTCATCCTCGTCGCCAGTTCTTACATGAGTAGATTAACTGATGGCCAGGCGGTAGCGACAACCATGAGCAGTAGGCCATCAGGCACGCGAAGAACACGAGAACATCTCGAGCCCTTAGCCCAGAACGAACTGTTTTATTATTTCCCAAAACGGCCACCCCACAGAACACCTACCAGTGGGCAGTGGCCACCCCGCTGCTGTGCCAGGCTTGCACAGCTCAACACAACTGTCAGCGCCGCATGGGGACGCTGCATTTGAACCCTCATTGTAACAGGTATATAACAGGTAACCCTCATTGTAACAGGTATATAGTGCTTCACAAAAAAGCAACAGAATACCAATAAAGAAGGGTGTAAGGCAGGGGGACACAATCTCCCCAATGCTATTCACTGCGTGCTTACAGGACGTTTTCAGAAGCCTAGAATGGGAACAGTTAGGGAATGGAGAGTACCTCAGTAACCTGCGCTTCGCCGATGACATTGCATTGCTGAGTAACTCAGGGGACGAATTGCAACTCATGATTACGGAGTTAGACAAGGAGAGCAGAAAGGTTGGTCTTAAAATTAATCTGCAGAAAACGAAAGTAATGTACAACAATCTCGGAAAGGAGCAGCGCTTTGCGATAGGTAATAGTTCACTTGAAGTTGTAAAAGACTATGTCTACTTAGGGCAGGTAATAACCGCAGAGCCTAACCACGAGATTGAAGTAACCAGAAGAATAAGAATGGGGTGGAGCACATTCGGCAGGCACTCTCAAATTATGACAAGTAGATTGCCACTGTACCTCAAGAGGAAGGTATATAACAGCTGTATTTTGCCGGTACTTAGCTACGGAGCAGAAACCTGGAGACTCACCAAGAGGGTTCAACTTAAATTGAGGACGACGCAGCGAGCAATGGAAAGAAAAATGGTATGTGTAACCTTAAGAGACAAGAAGAGAGCAGAGTGGATTAGGGGACAAACGGGAGTTAAGGATATCATAGCTGCAATAAAGAAGAGGAAATGGACATGGGCCGGGCATGTAGCACGTAGACAGGATAATCGCTGGTCATTAAGGGTCACCAACTGGATTCCCAGAGAAGGGAAGCGGGGTAGGGGGAGACAGAAGGTTAGGTGGGCAGATGAGATTAAGAAGTTTGCGGGTATAAATTGGCAACAGCAAGCACAGGACCGGGTTAACTGGCGGAACATGGGAGAGGCCTTTGTCCTGCAGTGGACGTAGACAGGCTGATGATGATGATGATGATGATGATGATGATGTAACAGGTATAACAAAGTCGAACGCTTTAACCAAACTAATACTCTTCTCATAGTTTTTAAATAGTAAAGAAACCTTTTTTTAAATAACCCTCAGAACACAGTAGTTTCTTTTTTCAAAATAGTAATAACGAACTGTCACCAAATAATACTATGATTATAAAAACTGTGATGAGCTTGTATGCAGCAATGACCAGAGCCTTCGAAATACTTTTCAACTGTATGTGGAAATACCACAGCAACTACGGTATTCAAATAAAAAACTTGTTGCCAGCTTTTAAATAAAATTGTGGTATAAAATCTAAACAATTTTGAAGCGAACACCATACATGCAGGTACAATTTATTGAAACAGGCAGAATTTTCGCAACCTGCCACAGAGAGCATGTAAAAATCAAGTGTTGAAAGCTGTATCAGTAAGATCAATTTATGTGAACAGAAGACTTGCATCTGTTTTTATTCGTGAAGCTGAATGAAGTCATAATCTTCACCTTCAATAATGAAGACAGGAATTGATTAATGCGATGCAGTTCCACCATAGTAAAAACAGAGTAAAAGTGCAATTTGCAGCAAAAATGCTTTAATGATCCATTAAGGAACACACCTTTGTACATGCCTCAAGGTGCATAAATGAAAATAAAGAAAATGTACCTGGCTACAAGTGATGCCAATTTGTAACATGAAATGGAAAAAGAGAAGTGTATTTGGTGAAAATTGCTCGAATCTTGTCGTCCATTAACAAGAATGATCATGTTTATAGCACATCTTTTTTACTCTTAGCTTACATCAGTAAGCTATGGCCTCCTCACTGCTTTCAATTTCAGGCCTCCTCACTTTCAAGCCTCCTCAATACTTCTGCAGCGGGCTCTGACGTCACTTCGTTTAGACCGGTGTGTTTCGCTGCGCAGACGCGCCTACGCTTGCTCTCGTCGCTCGACAGACTTAGATTGCCAAGCCTGACGAACGTTTTCATGGCGTGCTGGTGTGCTTATTGGCGACTCGAGAAGACCGCGTTTTTCTGTGTACGTTTACTGCAGCGTGATAATGTGATGCGCTTTGTGCACTGGACATTCGCAATCTGTACAGCTGCAAATCCGAAAGCTTGGGTGATGCTGCTTGGCGCATTGTCGCGGCAAAGGGACCGCAGTTGCAAATGTTCTCGTTTCTTACGGAGAACCGAAAAAATGAAATGGGAGCATGTACTTCATGAAGCTCACGTCGAACTCCGTTTTCTTCGTGATACGAAGGTACGTGTGTCCGTAGTATACATATTTGTAATTTGTTCCGATATAAATCTTGATCACCAAGAAGTGATCGCATGAGGAGCCCTGCCACATCTTTTGCGGCTTCCTTAAGTCGCCGTGGGTTTGAAGTCCACGGTCTCTGGCCCTGAGCTACTTGACCTGATTCGGCGAATCTCAAACCAAGGAGGCAATAGTTACTCAAAGCGGAAGAACACAACAAGCTGAAGAGCATGGTAGGAACAAGTGACGGCGAGACATAAAAGTGGTCTATCCTTCATCGGCTTCCTCTCCCCGTCCAAGTCATTCCTGGCTGGAGGGGGCGAAGGAACCGCCAAGCATTTACTTGTCCCAGCTCGCTAACAAGCTCCCGTAACTCTATATAGGTCACTGTTTTTATCACTAAACTTTGAAAATCCTCTGGGGGAAACACGATCCGCCTGTTTTGTGGCGCGCGATAGTAAAAATGAGAAGGCAAGCAGTGCACGCGCAAACAGACACCGGACAAAGGCGACGACGAGGAACATTGGCACGAGGGCGTACGTCACAACATCAAATCAAAACAACGCAGTCATAATGACGGATTCTCTTTCAGTTTGTGCAGCTCTGACAGCTTCAGAGAACTCTCGAATTCTAAGCACTTTCAAAACATTAGTACCCCCGCAGTTGAGACTCTTGACATTACTATGGGTTCCGGGACACTGTGGATTAAGATTAAATGAATTGGCCGATTCCTTAGCACGAGCCGCACTTGAAGGGCCAGTTTTGTCCATACTGCCAGATGTTGAATATATCACGGCAATAAGATATCGAAAATCAGCAATCTACACTGATACGATAGAAAAAGTAACTACATGGACAGACTATAACCACCTCATGTTCCCATGGCAACCCCACTGGAGTCAGTGCAGAAAGCTCGAAGTCTTATTACTAAATTTCGATGTCGTGTCCCCCCCCCCTAAACTTGTATCTACACAGAGCTGGTCAGACAACATCACCCCTCTGCGCATTCTGCGGAGAAATGGAATCACTAGATCATTATTTTTTGTATTGTCATCGCTACAATATACTTAGAAAAAGGTTACTAGTTATGCCATTTCGGAAAATAGGCCTCAGATTGACGGCGGAAACGGCGCTAAGCTTTGGTGCCTCAGTTTTGGGACATTGCCACAGGGATGCTTTCAATGCCGTTTGCGATTATATTCAGGCAACCAAGCGTATACCTTTGTGATCTTCAATCAAAAAAATATTATTTACTACTCCCCAGGAAAAAGTGAAGTAAACGCAGCTGAGTGGTAATCATAACACATCAAATCTCAAAATTGCTCAACTTGATTTTTTTTCGTTTGCTCTTTTTATGTTGTTTTCATTTTACATTAGTCTTGATATAATACCAATTCATTACACATAGTTAAAATGATCACAGAAAAACTGCACTACACTTTCTTGGCCAATCCCCCTGAGTGGGTATGAGCCAACATCCCAGGGAAACAAAACAAAACAAATAATAATAAAGGGGAAAAATTTGTAGGAATGACGCAATGCTGAAAGTTTAGGGCAAATTCACCTTATAATCGGCCAATCCCCTTCTTTGGGTACGAGCCATTTGTACAGGGAAACAACAACAACCAATCAAGAGTTACCACGAAGATTTCCGGGGCCGATGACTTGTAAACCCGGTATACCAGAAAGCCCCAATGGGAAGCCGACGAGTCGACTCGAGGAGTGCCAGGCAGTTGTCAAGGTGGTGGTAGTTCGGCGAGAAGCAGTGTGGAGGCAGTTCGGCAGCGTCACGGTCTTAGTTTGCACCGACGAGTTCCTGGCAGGGGTCAAGAGACTGAGCAGCCTGCTTTGTTTGGCCTCAACTTTCGACGCTCCACGGAGCCAGCGGGGAGCTACCGCAGCCACCAGGTTCACTGTCCGAGTGCTTGGCTGTGGCCCCTGATCCGCGCGTCCGAGAAGACACCCTGACTTCGTCGGCCCTGTCTTCGGCGCCTACCCACTCCATCGTGCCTACATCACAGCGTCGCTCTTCGTCGACCTCCTCTGACGACGTCCTTCCCGTACTCGTATTTGCTCTCCGCAGACATGCCCGAGTACTGCCTGGTGAGACTGTTTCTCCTAGGATTTATACAGTGCCTGTCCTCTCGGCAAAACCGGATATTAAACAAAAAAATTGTGCCGGCAGTAGCTACCCGTTGACTCTCATATATGTCACTTGACTATCTGCTGAGGGGGGGGGGAGAAAAAACTGGCTGCTACCGGGACAAACTCGACAGACGTGGCTTAGCGTGCGTTGGGTTAGGTTAGGTTTTCTCGGTTGCCAGGAGAATAATACAAAAAAATTTCTCCCGCCTAACAGTCACGAGACATATGAGAGCCAATAGGAGGCAACTGCCGGGTTTTTTTGCAATATGCGAAATTACCAGCGCCATCAAGTGAACGCAGCAGGTACCATATCCACCATTTTGATGCTGGCGAGGCTTGACCACTACGCGCGGGCGACCCACATGCGAACGTACGCGTTTCAGCGCTTTGACTGTCGCAGTCATATTTTTTTGCTGGCGAAATGCCAGTACACTGCTGTGTGCCGCTGTGCAAGCAGCGCGGAGTCACAGGCAGCGATGGGAGCAAGGTATGTGGCATGAATTACGATTTTGCAGCGATCATTTAAACGCAAAACAGGGTATGGCGTGCACAAGCTTTACGGGCACAATCTAAGATGCATGTATCTCCGCGGTGCGCGGGCTGCACGAGAGTAATGCAGGACTAACCATTTTTCTGTGTTACGCGGACAGGCCGTGTTTTTATAGGTTTGTCAGCTTTGCGGCTAGGTGTTTTCACTACGTTGGGCCTGTACACGACAGTGGTGCTCTTCAATTTACCGCTTCGAACTCGCTGAAAAGCTGTGCGGCATTCAAATTTTCTTATGACTTCGGGGAAGCCTCGGACTACCCGCGGACTATCCGCGGTGAGTCTGAGATGGTAAATCGAAGAGCCCCGGTGATTCCCTGCAGTCGAACAGAGAGTCCGCCACTGCTGGTAGGGTAACTAGTGTGACAGAACCGAACTGTTAGGACGGCCTTTTTTGTGACGAGATTACACCATGTAGGTAGACGACGTAGAAATGTTATTTTTGAAGGTGATTGCGCACAGAGACGTGCAGAGTTTCCGCTACTCCGAGTAACATGCCGTACACGCATCCTAGAAAGGAAGCTCGGTTGCTTGTCCGCGTTCAAGCTCCGTTGTGTCCGCAAGTACGGTCACCGCGCAGCAATAAAACAGTCATTCGGAAGATAAGGGCCATGCCCACTTTGAAACAGAAAAGTATCTGCTCAGGCACTTAACTTCAATTCCCCCAACGTGCGCGGACGCAACTTTTCCATTGGGGCCTCTCTCACTAATTTTCCTTTACCAACGAAATAAAATCGAAAAGATAGCGGGGCGCACTGCCGTAGGTTTCGAAAACTGGTACCATGAGTTCCGCCAGGGCTTGACTGAATGACGTTCTGCATGAGTTCAGAGCGCGGCAGTCCTATATATTCGTAAGACGGGATTCATTCTCTTCATTTTAGTCTCTCTGGCTCAGCTGCGTTGCAGCTGTTTTTTTTTTGTGTGCGCTGCAACTCACCTCACTTGAAATATGTTTATGTTGCATTATAAAACATACAGCTGTGGAGACAGCCATATCTTAGTTGTATGGGATTCAGCATTTTGGCTGCCTTACACTCGCAGCTCCTAGAAACCTTTGAAGCTACTTAGATATAAAAAATAACTGATTTAAATTCCCCCGAGTGTCCACAAGTGACTAATGCCTCATCTGGCTTGCTGTGAAGTGCCATATCTAGGAAAGGCTGCTAGGAAACGGGAGTGTGCACAGAAAAAAACTGAGGGGGAGGGGGTCACATTACAAGTGTATCATTATTCCTATAATGCACATATAAGTGCGACTTCTATTCCCGGTGAGATGAATTTGTGATAGTGCCTGTGTTTGTAAACAACAATTGTTTAAACAGCTAAGAGAAACCTAGCTCATGACGTCGCACTGAATGTTTGTTTGCTTATATCTTGTAGGTATCCTTCCAACGCTTTCCGAAAGATGCAATGACATACAAATGGCAAGATGTGGCAAGATTCCTAAACAGTTTGTCCACATCACAATTTCGGGCACTGGGAAACGTCTTGCTGTGGCCATCGCAGTAGCTCAGCGCAGTGAAGCAAGTGTTCAGGAGTCGTAGGGCCGTACTAGCGAATGCGTTGCCGTCGACCGCTTGCCCACATTAAAATGGCGGCGGGGTCAAAAAGCACAGTGTTGCCAGAGCACAAAGCAATTTCGCATATGGTTCATTATCCCGGCTTACGGGAGAATACACACAACCTTGTTTTTTCGTCTGCTCACAGCTCTGTACAATAGGTTGTAAGATGTTTTATTTCTAATAGTGTGTGTCGTGTGTTGTGTCCATACAGTAAAAAAAAGAAAAAAAAGGATACAGCTTCGCCGTCTTCTTTACGGACGTTGGGGTCAATGACGCAACAAAGTCCGGCTAATCTAAATATTCTGAGGAACACCATCACAGCCTGTTTTCACGCAGCAATTTTGTGCTTTATTTTATTTTTAATAAAACACGCAGTCACGTTTTTTTTTGTCATTCTTTTGCAAGGTTTTTATTGGCATGTGGCATAATCAGTCACATCGACACGTACATCAACGCAAACGTCGGCCAGCATGGCGGCTATAGTGTACTAGATACTGTGTACTAATCTAGTACACTATAATGGCGGCCATAGAGAAAGAAGAAGACAAGAGCGGACACACCGCAAAACCTGGCCTTAGGAAGTGCGTCACGACTACGTAACAAACTAGTGCTCCCACCACACGTCAGAGGGCGCAAGCGCAAAAAAAAACACAGTTATAATCAATGCAACAGAATTGTTTTCACAAATTAATAATTATACGCCCAAATTTGCTATGTTCTTCATACATAAAAACGATTTATTCAACACACCTTACGCGATTATTTTTCTTCAGCCGTACTGTCATAAACACCATCTACCCAGCGACAAGCCCATGCATGACTGACAGCGTGAAGCTTTCGTCGCTTTCGTCAACGTCAGCTGCGTCGGCCTTTTCGTGCGTGAGATAACAGGTGAGGTACGTTTTCAAGCAAAGCTTGTTGAATGACATGTTGTTGGTCTTGTTGGGTCATTTTTTCAGAAAACGGTTACACTTGCGCGAATAAGACACCATGCAACAAACATAGAAAGATGGACACACACACGTTGCGCTTCGTGTGTGCGAGTTTGTTTCTTACGTGGCGTCTCATTCACGCAGTTGTAACCTTTTTCTGAAGCTTGTAAGGACTGGGAGGTTCGCTAAAAAGAAAGTTGGTGGCTCTATGCGGCGGTTAGACGGGAACATTGTGCAACGTATGCAGTATAGCAAAGGCGGCACGGCGTCAAGCCGAGGCGACGCGTGATGCGTCTGCCACGGACGCGAGCGTCCGTGCGCTGAGCATAGCTGGGCAGCTAGGTCATAGGCTCGGTGGCTCGGTGCAAAATATTGAGAATAGTTCGCTGGGCCTCGCATGCTTCACGACGCGTTTCCCGAAGGCTCGGAACACGAATAATTCTTGGTGTGCCGGAGGCAAATCTGGACTAGCCAAGTGGCCATCATCTTCGTTTCTTCGCTAGCCTTGTGCCACTAGTGCAAGCTGCCCACAAATTTTTTTTTACGTTTCCAATATGATTTTACCGCACAAATTTCAACTACGATTTTTCTTCCCAATGTACTGCTGATACTGCGTACGCACGAAGGTGTTCTAAAGTTTCCAGGCCGCGATACCATTGCATTACAAGGGATAGCGGCCTGGAAACTTCTGATCTTTGTTCGTGGTCTTGACGTATATCTTTGTAAGTCAGAGTTTTATGGGTCAGAGATGTATCACTGGTTTTGTATTGTGCATCGATTAGCTAATCATTTCAAAGGGGTTTGCTGGTACACTTATGACGTGCACATATCTTTTTCGTAATTTGACAGCGAAGCATCCACTTACTAACATTTCCAGACCGCGCTGACGCCATGTCGTCCGGCGGTCCAAGCTACGGCAGCTACTGCTGTGTATCGTGGTGCTTCAATGGCAGAACCCACAAGAAGCCTGGGACGAGTTTCTTCCGCGTACCACGGGACGGCAGGTGTGTTAAAGCTTTTGTATGGTTTGCATGTCTGTAGGCTTACTGTTCGTACTTGCTAAGTGAGGGTAACAATAAAAAATCACTATTCAAGCGCTTCCCCTTTCAGCTGATAGTTCATTGCCAATGCAGGATGAAAGCATGGATGCAGTATGCTGGACGCGATGATCTCCTGAGTAAGCCGGCCAGCCTATTGTACGCAACGTACAGGGTTTGAGCGACCATTTTACTGCTCAAAGTTTCATGGACCCTGGGAACAAGGCTTACAAGAATGGCTGTTCCCAGTGTGCAACCAGCTGCACCATGTAAGTGATTGACTGAAACTCAAATATGTGCAATAGCAGCCACTTGTATTGAATCAGTGGCGACAGTTAACCGTGAAGATTTTTTTATGCCGATGGAGAAACCTCACTACAGAAGTAACACTTGGAAAGTCTTAAATTCTGTGAATTGTGGGCTATTACCTTCCTAACAGCAGCTTTACATTTCTGTCATGTTTTGATGCTCTGGACCTGCGCAACTTGTTTTGAAAGACTTTAAAGGGCTATTTCACGTTATCTTCAAGCCTGAGTGCACATGTACGTATACCTTTCATCAGTGAAAGCTGCCACTGTTGATAATTCCAAAAATCACAAATTACTTGTTTCCTAGTTGGTGCCGTCTCTTTTCTTCCACGTTCGACCAATTTATGCGTTTGAAAGAGCTGTTTAAGTTTCCCCATGCTACAAGCTTTGTAACTTGTACCAACTGCACATATATGCAGGTTCTCTGAGCGTCGCTTCAAGTAGTGACTGTGACATGGCTGCAGAAGCTGCACTGCAAGGTGCGGATGAGCTTCAGTTTGTGTTATTTTAAGCCTCTTACTGACACATTGTCATAATTTCATTTCTTCAGGACCTGCGGTAGAGGCTTCAAAAAGCGGCTCCCACACATTGAGGTGCCCCGATGAACAGGGTGCGTTCAGTGTCGCGATTTCTTTTTTTTTTTTACCCAAATTGACTGTTGACCAAACCTCTGCAGGTGGCAGCTCCCTTGTAGCTGGTGAAAGAATTTTTGCTGATTTCGTCTTGCCGGAGAAAACCTTAACCAGTCGTTCAGCTCTCACAAAAGGAACCTGTGTGGCCGGTAAGTTGTATGTTCACTTCAACACCAGAGTGGATTGATATCGAGACTTCCGCAGGCCGCTCGCAAGATTGTTCCGACTGCACTGTCCGAGGCACTGAACAAGCTTCACAAGACCCTCCAGAAGACGTCTCCGCCAACAGCTCCACGCCTGAGTGCCTTAGAGATAATGGTGACTATGCTTTTATTGCAGCAGTTTTTAATGTGCTATTTTATGTTTAGGACATTCTGAGGAAACTATCCTCAAAAGGACAATACGTGTGCACTTACAAAATGTAGGGGTGGGCTCTCAGTGATTTTCATTTTTTTGTGCATTGTCAACATTGTGAATGGTTTGTTTTTAGGTAGTGGAATCGAAAACTTTGTATCACAGAAAGTTGTGCACCTTGGGTCTGAAAGAGCGAGGAAAGTGCTCGTATGGGATTAGTTGCTCTTCGCTTTTACATCAATTTTTTTGTTTATTGCAGTGCGTTCCTGTGTGCCAGCGACAATGTCTCCATCAATGAAGTACAAGCAAACCATTAAACATCTGCAAGCCAAAGTAGCAGCACAGCGGAAAACTATCAAAAGACTGCAGAGACAGCCTGACCAAGCACCGTCATCGACTTCGAAGGCCCTTGAAGTTATCCGACCGCACGTCACCGAGGAGGTTTTTAAACTTCTTTCTGCACATGTTCGCTTGAGGCCCAAACGCAAGGGCAAGCGGTTTCCCGTGTGGTTCAAGAAATTCGCTCTTCACTTAAACTTCCGAGGTCCGCGAGCATACCGATTTCTGGCTCCATATTTTTCTTTGCCCTCCCGGCGTTCATTAAGGAGGTGGCTAGCTAATGTAAAGATGACTCCAGGCATAATTCCAGGAATCCTTACTTCCATTGCAACAAATACTCATGCTTGGAATGAACGGGACCGAGTGTGCGCTTTAGTTTTCGACGAAATAGCACTCAAAAAGAATTTGTACTATGATGCTTCAAGAGACGTTGTCCAGGGTTTTACAGATGATGGCACACATCGCACTTCAACCATCGCTGATCGAGCACTGGTTTTTCTGCTTGTTGGTGTTTCGAAAAAGTGGGTTCAACCGGTTGCTTTTACTATAGGGCACACATCAACACCATCATCTGTTATGCATAACTTGCTGGTGTCACTCATTTTGGAGCTTAGGAGCATTAATATTGCAGTGAAAGCAGTCATTTGTGACCAGGGCAGTTCAAATGTAAGTCTCGCTAACCAACTAAGAGTGACTGTAGCAAAGCCTTTTTTTGAAGTTAATGGTGAGCGGGTATATTACATTTTTGATGTTCCGCATTTAATTAAAACAACGCGCAATAATGTCCAAGCACACAAGTTATACATTGGGGATGACATCGTTAACTGGTCGCACATTGTAAGCCTTTACCAATCCTCACATGAGTTGCGATTGGCTCCAAAGTTGATTGAACGGCACGTTCATCAGAAACCTTTTTCTAATATGAAGGTCAGCAGAGCAACTCAGGTCCTCAGTGCATCAGTTTCGATTGGTATCACGGCAATGGTGTATGCGAAGGTGCTGCCTGCCTCGGCCATCACTACAGCTCAATTTTGTGATCGTATGGACAGGATTTTCGATGCCTTGAACAGCTCGAGTAAAAAAAGAACTTCGCAAAAGCTGCGGCATGCAATCATGAAAAATGATTCAGAGCTGATTGACTTCCTCCGAGGCCAGCTTCCCTGGATTGCATCATGGCAGTTTGTTGGCAGACGTCAACCACAAACCATCGTAGGTTGGCAAATTACAATTCAGGCAATTTGTCAACTATGGGACGACCTCTCCAAAAATTACAATTTTGAATACCTGTAAACACGCAGGCTTCAACAGGATCCTCTGGAGAACATATTTGGCCACATTAGGCAAAAACAGGGTTGGAACACCAACCCCAATGTAGCACAATTTATTTGTGGCCTGAAGCACATCTGCATAAGAAATCTCTTCAAGCTGTCAGAATACGGAAATGTCGAGGATGATGAATGTGACCTCCTCCAAGAGCAGCTCTCGCCATTCTCCCTCACCAGTGCGTCTCTTGTGGATAATGAGGAGTGTGCACAGCCACAGCCTGACGACTTTCCCGCTCTAGACGATCTCTCTGAACTTGCGACAAACATTCACTCCCATATTATCGATGACTCCGCTGCCTATTATGTAGCTGGTTTTCTCATCAAACACTTCCTTCGGAATGCATGTGACGGTTGCAGTTGCCCACAGTTACTGAAAAACGACAGTGAGACGCTTAAGGGTACCCACCAGTATTTCACAATGCTCAAAGCATACCACGTCCCCAGCAAACTTTTTGGGAATCTCACTGTGCCATCAGAAGCAGCTTTTGCATACGTACAACAACTTAAATCTCACTTTCTTGCCATAATTGAGGCCACTGCACATCACCTGAAAGTGTGCGATGTTTTGTATCACCATCTGTCAAGTGTTGGCGATTTTCATTTCTGCTCTGCTGGGTGTCACGCTAAGTTTCTGAAAATGTTTTCCCGGGTTCGTTTATGTTGGCATGTGCGTTTTGTGAACCGAAACTTAGACAGGGTTAGGTTCCAGTCTTCAATCTCGGGCATACAGCTTGACAAGTTCAAAGGTTAGCAATTAGCGGCGGGTTTACACTAAAGTATTCGAGTTGAGCCGAATCCTGCAATAGCTTTGTTATGTTATTACTTCGTTACAGTAGACTTCATTATGGTCTTATATGCTTATATTCAGTTCAACTGGACTAACCACTCCTTCGTTGCATTCATTGTTTTGGTTACCCGCTATGAGGAGTACGAACACTGTGTATTCGCTCGAAGTGATTTGCATAACCTTAAAAAGAATGTTGGGTATCCTGTCTGTATTTTTTGTAGCAAATACGGGCGAACTGTACACTTTACTGTGGGTCGCTTGGTCACTGTGTATGCTTTATCTCTCCAGCTCAAGTAATATATCGATAACAAAACCGCTTGTTGAAATGTCTTCGAGCGGGTAAGGAACACAGTATGAAGTGGGCACGGTTCATGTTATCACGCTTTTTGTATTTTAGCTTCTCATCGACCTCCTCATCTCGCCCATAAAAATTTTCAAAAGAATACCCAAACTTTTAGCTATTGATGGGGCTGCGGACGCTGCCATTTTATTTTTATATAGCTTGTGAGTGATAACGTACGATGTAGAGCCTTTGTGAAAAATAATGAGCCATAGTGGTTTTCTTCCGCTATTTATTAGCCCTGTAATACCGCTCTCGTAACACCAATTAAGGTCCACAATTCTGGATAAGTGATGACTACAATCTAATTTAGCTCGCAAGCGTCACAGCAACACCCAGACGCAAATCGCTTGGGATCTTAAGTTTTTGATGAAGGCGACGCATAAGAAGAGCCACAAGACCTGCCAGTGTTGTAGCATAAAGTTTGTCTTTCACGTAGTGAGCAAGCAGCAAAGCCCTACCTTTCTGACGACAAGCAGGCATCGAGTCTGCTTTTTTTTTCATTTTGGGCTAGCTGTTCTTAAGCACAGCCAACACACTGCACCTTTGCCTTTCTGCTATATTGTGTCGTGTGGTTTCTGTGCGCTCTTTTTTTCTATGCATTATTTCGGTTAACCCCAGGCGTGATTCGCGACTTCATTGCTGTGTATACGTCACTTCTTCCTTCTTCATCAGCATTGTGCGCTGTGTTTTTGCCATAGATCCTTACTTACCCACTGGCCCGGTGTGTCATACTTCACCAGCTTCTCGGCTTCTGCCAACTCTAGCGATGTGTGCGTTGTCTGTGTTCTCTATGTATTTGTTACAATTTATTTGTAAGGCGAGATGCATTTGTTGTCTACCTTTGTCATATTGTGCTTTTGATATTCTCATACTCTACCTTGCCTTTGAATAAAACATTGCGGATGCTCTGTTTCTTTGACTGATATATACACTGATCACTTGTTCCAAAAGAAAAACACAAGCGCGATGAATAAAACCGTAGTGAATTATCATTACCTGCATCTCTTTTTATTATAACTTAATCGAAATAAAAATTACGTCACGACCGATTCGCACGAACCACTGAACAAAACAAAACAGGGAATCGCTGAATCAAAACGACCTACAAAAACTATCCCTTTGGGCGATGAATAGTGGTCTGAAATCATGAACTTTCGTCATAGCCAAACGTCGGTTATGCAAAGTAATTCAAAATTTGCGCCAGTGAAACCGAAACCGGAAGCGCACGCCACTTGCTCTCATCAACCACTAGGTGTGCTAGAGTCGATTGGGCCGCTGGGGTCTACGGGAGTGTCCACTCTTCACCTTTTTTTATTTCTCTATGTGGCGGCCCGCTGTCAGAAAAGTGTGGCCGAACTATGGTGGCTAGAATCCACCATAGCCGAACGAAGGTGTTCTCTGGTAGGTTTATTGGGTGCTCTGTGCGGAGGCAGGGAGGGGGATGTCTTTTACGGGGAGGTCACCGATGTGGTTGAGTGTAAACGACATCGTTCCCGGCACTTGCGGAACAGAAATCTGGGCACCGATGAGCTGTACAACTGAGTGAGTCCTGAGAAAACGACCTTTTTGGAGGCCATCCCTATTAAAAAGAAAAAAAAAAAGTGTTTCCAGTGTCTCACAGTGCGCTTCAGCGTGCCGGGTGACACTGAAAACGCTGTACAAGGTGTCCCAGTGTACTGAGCATGCCTCGAGTAACTGAGACACACTACAAAGTGCGCATGGCCAGTGTCGCCCAGTAAGCTACACTTTGCAGTCAGGGAATATCACGATCGGTGCACTTTGCAAAGTCCTGTTTGGCGTTGCATAAATCAGTTGCCAGATTTAAACGTGGTTGTTACCAGACTGCTGCCAATTTTGGCAGAGAAATTCGCGCTTGTAGTTGTGACTTCTCTGTGAGGGTTTGGTGTCGTCCGTGGTGCATTTCGCGAGTGCGTGAGTGACTCTTGCTGAACCCGGCAAGGGACGCTGGCCGCTTTAATTAACGAAATGAACTGTGCCTTGCAGACTTAAGGGCGCGTTCTCTTGCTGTGTGCGCAGCTGTGCAATTAAAAGATCGCGTCTCGGTATTTCTTTCTTGCTTTGTTTATTTTTCCTTCATTTTCTTATTTCCCCTCTTTATTTTTTTTTCACAGCTTATCTAGCCGTGTCGACCGCGCGCCACGACGGGGATGCTACGCTTCCCCTAGCTGGGGGGGGGGGGGGGGTCAGCCCACTACCTGCTGCGACTGTACTCAGTTTTCCCCGTTGTTCCTAATACTGAGACGCGATCTCTTAATGGCACAGCCGTGCACACTGAGACGCGATCGTGCACACAGCAAGAGAATGCACCCATACTTCTGCAAGGTGCGGTTCATTCCGTTAACTAAAACGGCCTCTTAATTGCACAGCAGCACACACAGCAAAAGAACGCGTCCCAACGTCTGCAAGGCGCGCTCCATTCTGTAAACGGCCATCGTCGCTCATGCCTGTCTGTCTGTCTGTCTACCTAGATAGCTAGCTAATGGAAATCAGCTAGCTAATTACCACCAACTGTAACGCCAATGGTACTGCCAGATCTGACAGTACCATTGTTGGTACTGCCAACAATGGTTGGCTAATAACAACAATGGTGCAGGTACAGCGGCCTCAGATGACCGGTGGCAAGAGGAGTCGAGCAGTTGCAGGAAGGAAGCTTAAGGTAGGTTGCCACCTACGTAAAACCCAATTTTCTAAAAAAAAAAAAAAACGAGCTTTTCAGAATTAACATTTTTGCAATCCTTGACTATTCAAAAATATTTAGGAATAAAACTGATGAAATTTTCTTGAGCAATTCGAAAGTATTGATCATTTTTCCAGCTCCTTCTTGGGTGCACTCGAAATCGAAACGAACATTTCTAATTGTACAATGCCTGCAGTATCGTCATTAGTGTTTTTTGTTAGGCATATCAATTAATGCTATGTTGACTAGGTAAATTCGTAACCTTGGGGAACGTAATGTTGTCAATTTATTTTAAGATGTGTACTACACGTATACGGCACTCTGTTGTTTAATTTGTGCTCGTTCTTGCTCGGCTATCTTTGCTTTTGGTGCACTACCCTCCACCTCTTGGACTTTGTTGTGAGCTTTAGGAGAGAAAGTTATAGCACTCGGTGAAATATGGCGAATTATAGGACGAAACAGAAGCACCAGCGCAAGCTATAAAATAGTATATCAAGCCTGGACCTCCTGTGACGCACATGAATGAGAGTCAGCTAGAAACGCAACACGAGCTAGAAAAAATGTACATGCTTTAGCTCTTTCAAAAAGCGATTGTAACCCTTCAATGCATGTTCGAAGCAATGATCCTGGTGAACCGCAAAGATGTTGACAGTTTAGTTATAGTGTTAATATTCGATAGAAATCTTTAAAGCCGTTTTTTTCAAAACCTGAGTTTTGGCATTGTACACTAATTAGGAGAACAGTGAGAACTCCCTTTTCAAGTAATATTTACCCATGAAACTTTTCCTTACTATTTCTTTGTATGTAGAACTATGCATTCAAGCAGAATTATTAGAAACGAGCCGCGACTTTTTGTACACCTGCCAATTGTAGGACAAACGACATCTGAATATCAACTTTTTTTAGTCTCTTTGCGATAACGTGCCATAGCTTAGAGATGTGGTGATTGTTGACGTTAGATGCACAAGGTAGTGTACTCACTACATGCATGCCAAGTTGCGTTTGAATCACACAAATCATTTTGCAGTTATGATTGTTAGTCTAACATACATATTTTGGCATAATTTAATTTTTATAAATTTTATTTTTTAGTTCAAGCCAAAGGTAGGTCGCCACCTTCAAAAACCCAATTTTCTATAAAATTGAGTCTTTCCAAATTAAAATTTTTATAATCCTTGACTATTTAAGAATATTTAAGAAGAAAAATGATGAAATTATCTCGAGCCGTTCAAATGTTACGATCATTTTTCCAGCCCCAACGTGGCCCGTGACTAGGATGGGACGCAAAAGCAGCACCACCCCACCGCCGCACCACCCCATGACTCGCCACTGCCGCCACCTCCACCATAGCTCGGAGCTCATTCGCCACATCCCCCTCCCAACTTTGCTTCATTCTGAAGCCAGTCTGGCACTGTTTGTTGACTCTGACAACAACTTTTTCGCAAGCACGGACGCGAGTGCACTGTTGAAATTACTGTCCTAGAAGTTGACCTTACACAGCATTCCTACACGGCCAGTACGTCCCACACGGTGTACATGCTCGTCGATAGACTGTGGCAAGTCATAGTTGATGACGTGGCACACATATTTACTTTTTAAGCTTCGCGCAACTACAGCGGTGGCCACAATGACCGGGCAGGTGCCTCGGCGAAAGTCGAGCGTGCCCTCGTGGGTTACTCCAGCATGCCCTAGCGGGGCCAGCGCCGAACGCTCATGTTTTCCGCCACATCCCCAGAAGGTATTTGCTAGCCCACGAGAGGCCAGTCTAATGGTGCGCAGACAGAGTTCAGCTGAGGGAATGCCAATGGTACGGCCAGCTCAGGCTGGAACAATGGTGCGGGGGACAGCAACAATGGTGCAGGCACGACAGCCTTGGACAACGCCTGGCAAGATGAGTGCCGTCCTGTGTGTGGCATCCCTCCATAGTGCTAAAAACGATAATAATATTGAGATTTTATATATTTAATTCGAATTCGTTATTTATATTTATAAATATTCCTTTATAATTTGATATTTATAATAGCTGTAATTTTATTAACGGCCGAAATTTGTACCAAGTACTATTGTGAATTAAGGTACTGCTTTTGTGAATGCTGTTCATGCAAATAATGAGATATTTTAACGTATTACCATGCACGTTACTATTTATGGCTTTTCGGCCGAATAAAGTGCCTTGTACGTACAGTCTACTCTCTTGGTTGACTTCTCGACACTGTGACAGGATTGACGCACATTAATTACAGGTTTAAACTACAGTTATTAAACCAAAGGTCACGTTCTCTAACATGTTCTCAATATTAATGGAATAAGAAAAAACGGCAGGCCAGCATGGAACGCTCAGCACTGTCGCAGCAAAAGCTAAAATAGCAACCTTTCAGAGTCTTCTAAACACATTTTGGGTAACTGCTGCAAGCACACTTTCTGGGTACCTGCTATGTAATAAATCAATTTTTGTGTAGTAGGCCAGCATTCACTATGGTATCCTTCATCACCCTGTACCACATCGTATAAGAATGCCCACACAATCCACCTCTACAACCCAGAGTACAGCACAACACTGTAGGGTGGGAGGTAGCTCTGTTCACCTCGGATCCGCAGACCCAAAAGGTGCTCGTGAGACGAGTCAGGACAGCGGCCCATGCTAATGGGATCCCGGACTAGAGATCCCACTCACCGACATTCCTTCCTTGGTTGCAAATAAATGTTTTATTCTCTCTCTCCGTAGAATCGTGGTATTCGCTACACACTTGCTAGGAATTTGGTGCAAATTTTTTATGCAGTGGCTGATTATGACAAAGAATTATGCATGAAGTGAGTATGCGGCACAATTAATGGGCGATCAAGAACAAGTTTTCTAATGGGTTGGAGAATTTAATGGCCCACTTGTTATGCAATTTGCATTGTGTGACACCTCGTTATTTTGATGTTCTAAAACCCTTTGTTACTGATGGTAATGCGATACATTTCCTGACGTCAAGCCTGCCTAAGGTCAGTTTGAAACAAGTTCCCAGCACCCGCGTGGCTTAGCCGTAGAATACTGGGCTGGCAAGCAGCTAATCCGGGTCATTCTCATTGTGTCCAGGGTGTTTTCTATTTACAGACTTTTTTTCTTTCGATACTGGTTACGAAGACTGGCGGATTCTGGTACTAGTGTCTATGCAGGTTCCTTCAACGGCTTGAGTACCTTCATGGGAATTATGGGAAGTTAGGCTACGCATCTGCTTCGAATAGATTGTGTTCTTGATGTGTTCTTGATATTCTGGATGCTTCTTTTACGAGTGTATAGCAGTGATATGAAGTTGGTTTTTATATAGCCAACAGTGATATGAAGTTGTTTATAATATAGCCTGATTTTATTTTTTGTACAACAAGTTCTTCTGCAGAAAGTTTGCGGGATCATAAGGTGTATGTGAAACGTGGATAAATTCAGCCAGCAGGGTATGCATTGCTCCGCAATTGTGTGCCAAATTCGTCACCCTTGAGTAATGAATTATATTTCTTTTTGCAGAAGTGAAAACAAACATAAGTGTTATTCTCTCTGAAGTACGAGCGATGTATTTGTTGAAATAAAATTATTGTGTTGAGTAAAAATAATGTCTTTGAGAGAAACGCCAAAAGTTTTGTCTGCTGTGACAATTGCTCTGAGTGAGTGCGGCAACCACGAACATTTTGGCAGACGGTATTGGAAACAGCCTGCGATCGCCAAGTATTACCACTATGAGACTACTCAAATCATCCCGTTTTCTTGTCTCTGGTGCCAGCTCGATCTCTCTGGCGTTCTTCGAGCGAGTATCATGCTGACAAACTGCTTCTTTTGAAGCATATGCACCAGCGGCTGTGATGTCCTGGCTGTGTGAGTACTCGTTTTGTGACAGCAGGGTGCACCATGACATCAGCAGCCTTCCATACCACAAGTAAGTCTGCACTCTCTGGAATATACTGGAATGCACCTTTAAACTTGCAATGGGTAGTGTGTAGTAAAACAAATTAACCTTTGGTCTCCAGGGTACTGAAGGTTTAGGTGTACACTTTTTAGCATATCATTATGACAGTAATATTGAGGCTGTACTCCAATTCATTAGTAAAAAAAAAGGTAATGACAGGCAATTTTCAAGATGCATAGCACACCATGGATTAACTGTACAACTAAAGGCTTGCAACAAGAATATTTGTAGAAATGAAACTGCAGCAGCAGTGAATAAGATGCAAACACTTGCCTATCTCTTTACATTCGTGCTGTTGTATACAGGTTCATTTTGATAATGTCAGTTTCCTGGAAAATGGCCATAAACCATGGGTCTACAAGGCTTTGCTCAGACCAGATGTCATGCTTCATGTTCTGCTCACTTTGAGGCATTCCAATTTTGTAGCGGTCTACATTGATACAGATTTCCTGAAGGGGCATTGCCATCCAAGTTTCAGGCAACACAGGGGCAGAAGTATGTCCATTTTATTTTGTTTGCATTTTTGACTAACATTCATTACACTACATGGGAATGAAAGACTGCACATCCCTGGATTCTGTAGGTCTTAAAAGAAACAAATTCGCAAAAGTTAGTAGCGGCACTCCTATTTAAGAATAAATGTCCACTATTTATTGCACAATGTAAATACGTTATGGAAGTGTGAGAAGTCATTTACTAGTCCATTGCAGTAACGTCATGGGATATGGCACTGGACTATATTTGTCACACAAATCCCCTCTGACTTGCAGCTACCGAATACCCCAGGTAAGGCCTTTAAAAAAAAAATGGTCTGAACATGGTATGTTCATGTATGTAAGGTAATCAATTCGTTCACATGTCAGTGAATGTAGTGATGAGTACTAATACACAATAATCTCAATTACTCTCATTGCATTGCATGCAAACGAGTTTTGGCCCCTGCATAACTATTATTCAGAGATTCCTGTTGTGTTAATATAAAGAAAGCATAAAGCAATTGTAAACAATTGAGATGATCAAGTAATTATTCAAAATGTGATTTTAGAAAAAGAAAATTCACAGGTTCTAAAAAAAATTGTAAATTATGGCACAAGTCGATTTATTCATTAGTGGGACAGTATGCCTTGTTTCTGGGGTAAATGTTTGTCAGCTCCTTCTGTGAGAAAAGTGTTGATGTCAGAATTAAATATCGGGACATTTAAATTTGATAACAAATGAATGATAATACCTGAAATTTGTATTTGGGAAAAATCGTAAGTTACAAGTTTATGAGGAAAGCGCATCGTGAAGCAATGAAAATTTCTTGGAACACGAGTGTCGCTGAAGCCACCGCCCACACCCTTTATTTCAAGAATACTTGACAAAGAAAGAAATATTATAGCAGTAGGACATACTAAACAACTACCAACAAAAAACTTCAAACTTGATATGTTTGTATTGTTCCATTTCTCTGCATACTCAGCTGCCCATGATGACATTTGTAACGTCCTTTTGAAAAGCATAGGTGCTCACCTAAGTGCGGCAGCGTTTTGTGACATTATCAATTATATGACACACACTACACTGTGAAAAAAAATCGAGTCAATAGGGCGTCTTTTTGTCCCACTACAATAATCGTCATCTATCCTGCTATCCTTCTTTGTGCTAACGCCGTGCGCCCAGTGCATTCCCGTCACGAACGACATGCGTGATATCAGCACTAGCATTCTCGATAGGAAAGTGGCCAGCGCAGTTTTCTAGAAAGGAAGTGGATGCAAGCCTGATGAAGATTATTGTTGTTGAACAAAAAGACACTCTTTTTACTCGATCTTGTTAAGAGTGTAGTCAGTCGTTCTGGCTCTAGGTGATGTTTTGCTTATCCCACTGGGTATTCTCAATAACACAAAGAGATAGCTTCATCGAGTGCATGCAATATCACAAAGAAGAGTGTACAGCAAAGGCCTTCGTCTCTGCCCTTATGCAGTGCATTGTGGGGCTTTTGTATAGGTGATATTTAGTGTTCACAGCACTGTAGCATGGAACACGTTTTTTTACAGAGCAGGTATGCTTTCCTTGTCTGTGAAAGAGAGACTGGGCAGCCAGGTGCATTGTGTCTTATGGGAAGTGTCCTATGGTACACTGACATTTAAATTCATCGGTGTTTCTGCAGTGTACCTAGGTGTGATTCGTATCAAATTAGCTCCTTCTGTTCATCTTTTACTGCTATTTATGTCCTAGTCGAAAAATCAGTCGCCGTAATTCAAGCACACAGGAAGGATGTTATGGTCTTCCATCGTAGTGGGGTGCAGCTGTGTTGGTAGTGATGTTGAAATTGTTGAATTGTTGAAATTTTTTATTTCACCACAACGATACACCGTGATTTACACAAACAAAAACAATTGTGGCATGGAAAGTAGGAAAAAAAAAAAAATGTGTCGCACGTAAAGGGAATCATAGGTAAGGCATCACTTCTTTCGCAGCCTACCAACATAGCGGTTGCCATTTTTCGATACCGTGATGTGCCATGTTACTCATCACAGTTAATTTGGTTTATTCAGGGTGCCTTCCAAAAAAACTCGTACGTCTCGCAGTACCACTTTCAAAAAGATTGCCCTGACAAACTCTTCTGAAGCAGCAGTGAACTTCTACCCAACCGCAAAGTGTTAACTGTAACATCTGATGCCTCTTTCAAGGTATGGGTGTGCAGGTATTCATGAACTAGTGAGCCAAGCTCTTTGCTGATAGATTTGAAGTGCACCTCCTGACTAAATTGTACAACAAGTTGCAGTATTTAGAAAAGTCTCCATGCACTACTCTTGCGGCAGTTCTCAGTCACTGTTTTTTTAAGCCTGCTTTTTTCTATTTGCAACTGCAGGTGAATGTTTTGGTAGTTACTCAGTGCTCCAGCAAGCACAGTTGACCTTGAAAACATTCACATAAATGCTTGCAATTTTCGCGCCTATTATGGAGGCTAAGGGGAAAAAATTGTACATGCATGAAAGTATTTTTTTCTGCCTAGAACAAAGCCACATAAGCAATTCATTATTACTGTGAGAGCTGAGTGACATTTCATTTGTGGAGAGCTTTCATAATAAAATACAAGTTATTGTGTGATGTCAGACTGAGAAAATGTGACTTTGCTATGCGCCGCCAAGTTAGAAACCATAACATGCAAAAACAGGAAGCCGCATATTCTAATGTGGCCCTGTAAATTTGTGCAAATTCATCTTGCGACATTAGAGCCGTGCGAACCTGACCCTGTTGGTAAACATACATAGTAAAAATATAACGACGAGACCCTGGTCCTGTTTCATCTGTTTGTTGTTGATGTTTACACTCTGCTTTTTTACATCCTTCAAGAAAGTGCGCGGTGCATAGCTTGTGTTGCTCACTTTCTTGTGTACAGGCTCGTTTTTTTTTGCGAGTTGATCGTGATTAGTTTTTTACTTTGATTGTTACATCAGTAGTTCAGGAAATATTGTCATTTGGACAACAAGGTATATGTGAAAAACCAATGCAAGTTTTGTAGCACTGCCACCGTGGATTCAAATTTTTTAACCATGCACTCACGACACAAGAAACGTGGTTTAATTTTTTTCTGTAATGGCAACACTTTACCTTTGTGAGCCAACGGCACATGGTAACAAGTTCGTGTTCTGCTAATATAACAAGTAATGTGTTCAATTACCCATTTCCATAAAGTCTATAACACTGGGTGCTGGTTTCTAATGATTTTTAGTGAGCAACAGATGCAAGATTTAATCGACCATAGAAGATGACAGTAGGTTTAATAGCATGTCAAATTTGAACATTATTGATTCATTAATGTTCATATCTGCAATCATATTAAACAGACATGCTTATTACATCGTGAAAGGCCAAAACAGAATGTTAGATGGTCAGCAGCCTGAAGAGGTTTTCTGCACTCATTTCACAGGCTCGGTCTAAAGACCGTCGAGATAAGAGTCACGCGAAAACAGCTTATACCACAAATAGTGTTTGTTTCTTTGTTAACATAGCAAAACATAGGAGTATTGGAATGTGGCTCAGCAGCATAAGATAAACTACATATGTTTTTCTTTTGTTCGAGCTTAAAGAATATCATTGCTTTGAACAACCGAAACGATACTTGCAGCCTGCATATGTATAATTTGTCTCCTAGAATCGTCTGTTTTGACAAAAGCACTGCAAAGAAAGAAGTGATGATATTGTCAATGAAATCTAGTGTCCCCTATGGCTTTGGTTAAAGAGCAATTACCTAGGTGTTGTAGATGTGAGCCACTGCTTACAATCTGGCAGCTATATGTTAGAATGAACATGTCATGAAGCTGAGAGTTCAATTCAAGAGAAAAGTGCACCAGCATCGTGCACATACTTCCTCTGATAGCATAAATGCTTGTCCGAAAAGTACATAGATAGACAAGAGGTCTTTGCTGCTTTTAAACAGTGATTCATATTTTAATTGCAGCAGTAATTTTTTTTCGGTTTGTACCACGTTGTGTACGTATGCGTGAGTGTACATGCAATCAAAAACAGGAAGCTTCAGTCACTGAACACCTATGCTTGACATTTTGTCAACCAAAAGGACTCACTGTGCATTAAGTAAGAACTAGTTAGGCTGTCATATCGCTTTGTACAATGACCTGTCAGCTTGTGCAGGTGGTACCACTTGATAACACCGCTGCTCAAGAGGCCCCCACGGTAGTCCTTGCAGCCTAGGTCTTCACCAATTCTGAGGTCAGTTTAAAATTCAGTAAAAATGGACAAATGGCCTATTTATAAAAAAAAAAAATATTCTGATGCAGGTGGAAGGCATTTCGCCGAAAGGCATGCACTTTTTTGGAACCACACCAACAAAAAAGTACTGATTGTGCATCTCAAGCGAAGTTTACAGAAGCAAAGACTGCAGAACAGCTTCACACAGACCATGCATTCACCTAAACAGAAAGCCCTAGAACCAAAACCAAGCGACTCGGACAGTCCTTGAAGGCAGTAAAAAAACAAATTTTGTTTCTAGAGCAAAAATAAAGTGATACAGCGAGCGAATTTGGAGCCTGCAAAACATGATTGATGAAATGAAAAGAATAATTACAGAGGAAACACAGAAAACAGTGGAATGATTTCGGAACTTGCCAGTTGATTTCATTCTAAATTGGTGCAAAAATGCCTCGGAACAACCTCAAGAAAAAAGGTACACCATGAAGATGAAAAAATTTGCCACTACACTACATTATTACTGCCCTCGTGCTTACAAATACTTGAGCTCCCTGTTTGCTATGCCTAGTGGAAAATCAATATGGTAGTGGATTAAAGTGGTGGGAGGTTGGCCTGGCTTTACAACCGAGGTGCTGGAAGAACAGCACAAGAATGACACACCAAGAGAGTGCCTCTGCTCCATTCTACCACATGGCACGAGCATTAAAATTTATGTGAAAAGGATGCCTCAAGTGGCCGCCTTATTGGCTTTGTAGATTTGGAAAACAGCCAACAACCACAAGATGCAGATGATGTCTCCCTTCCAACAGACGCACTCGTGTTTATGGTTCTGGTGATGGTGGCCCCCTGGAAGATGCCGTTTGGCTACTTTCTCAATGCAGGACTTTCGGAAGAAGTACTCATAAAGCTGGTCGTTGAAGCCATCTGCTTCATATTAGACTGCGGACTTACTGTAAAGGCGATTGCCACATGTCTGTGTATGTTTCACGGCCAACGTGCCAATGGTGAAACTTCTTGGATGCCGTGTGCATGAACTAACTTTCAAAGAATTCAAGACATCGTTTCCCAACCCACAAGAAGATGAAAAGGAAATATTCGTTGTTTTTGTTACATGCCATGCACCCAAGCTACTGAGGAACCTCCTTGTTGATAAGAGCACTCTGTGGAGCACCACCTATGGCGTGAGTGTTGCACAGGCCATGAATTCTAGCAATCACTTTTTCAAATCGTTATACAGTATTGACATAGTAATGAATGTATTACCAATGATTGGTGGGGTTCTACATGCCAAAAGCATGATATGAATGGTGGATAAGGAAGTCTGATTTTACAGAAGGTGACATGCTATTAAAACAAACAAAAAAGGGGAACAAGCTCTTTGAAACTTGGAAAAAATGTTGCTTTTTCTTTGTGCTGTTTATTTTATCTGCTGCCAAGTTAACACAACTCAGCCTAGCATGTAAACTGAAGAGCATAACATTATCATTGAGAAATATATGAAGTTGCACAATGGCTAGAGTACCCTTGCCAAGATTGTGTGGCTGCTTGCTATTTAACTTTGTGCAAAGAGCTCACAAAAGCGACCTTCTCCTATTATTGTGCCATTTCAGTGATATTCCTTGTAGTGTCGAACACTTTTACATTTTCTCCCTAAAGTTTCTTCAAACGACAGTGAGTGCCACGTACATTTCTCTTGCAATGATGGATATTTAATACATTCGTGTCCCGTTGAAACAGTTCTCAAGTGGGTTGAGTGAAAAATCATGATACGAAAAAATTATAATACCCTTTTTCTGGTGCAGTGCTGAAAGCAATTTTAACATAACATTCCTCCTATCTGCCCGCACTCTGCTTCACAATTTCCGGACACAACAGTTTTTGAAATGTCCGCTACGCATTGATGTGGTCGACACTGATGTAGGCAGCTTTGATATGTGTTGTAGGTTTTTTTAATGACTGACAGATATAACCTGGGCAGCAGATTTGAAATAAATATTACATAATGATGTGTGATTGGGTTGAACTTATTCTTTCAAGGGAAATTATGAAAGTAGCATGGCGTTCAAGTTATGTGTGTCTCTAAGCTGTCGTGACTCACTATGACATAACTTATTCTACTACATGCACAGTTCGTTGATATTCAAATAAGGTAATTGGTCTGTGTGGTAAATGGCATTCCTTTGTGATACCACACAGCACTAGAAAGATCAATGTGGCTCTTTGTGGCATAAAATCATAGGGTAATATATACTCTCACTAGTGACATCACTAAAGCTCTATGTAATGGTCGCCCATCGTTTGCTTCTGGTGCAAAAGAGAATTGCCCACCATGTGCACAAACTGAAGCTTTTAAGCTTTTCAGCACTGTGTAACTGTAAAGTAGTGTATATGGGGGTGTGGCAAGTGGGAAGGCATTGTAGTAATCAGCAGTTACTAATAAAGGGTTGCCCTTCCGGCACATGTCTAATGTTTTTTTCGTGGCTGATGCACAGTGCAATTTCCAGTTGCACAGCGAGAAATTTATTTCGCGGTGGTAGCACCCCGCAATCGCTCAAGTTAAATTTTTGTTCGGTGTGTTGTGTGCATGAAAGATCACATAAAACTTGTGCTGTGAAGCTGATGCTATCAGATTCTTCAATGAAACAGTGCCCTCTATCTATCTTTACAATGCAGGCAATAGAGTGAAAGTACATTGTCCATCTGCATGAACTCGATGAAAGAGAGGGCCTTCGAGCAGGCAACAAGCTTACTCGTGCACATGTGGAGTATGACGGACAGATTAGGCATGCTTATCGTGCTTGAAAGCCATGATATTGTGATGTACATATTTGTTGTGCACGTCAAGAAAAATATAATACATTTCAATTTACTACTTACAGATTATGAAAGTCAAGCTCGCAGCACAGACTTTCATTTCTTCTGTAAGTAAAGCACTCACTTTTGCAATGGAACTTGGCGAACTGGCTTTGACGGATGCTCCGGCACTGCTACGTTCATTGCCTTGGTCGACCAGTGCAAACTGCTCCTTTGCACTTACACTAACCAACAAACTGGTTAGTGTAAGTGCAAATGTGGGCATGGAAGCATCGGCAGAAGCATGTACTCATTCATGCTTCCCTACGTTTTGCAGTTTCTCGTTGAGTGCCTGAGTGCAGCCAACGCCGGAGCATTGCTGCCGCTCGGCGTGCATTCCAGCGTGGCTTTCCCTTCGACTGCTGACGGCACCTGCCTGGATACAACCCAGGGTCCGGTGCTCTGCACTTTGTCTCATCAGAGCTGGTTCTTCGAGGGGAGGGATCTCGCACGTGCCGCAGCAAAATCGTCATCGGCCACGACGACAGCGACACCACTGGCCCCTTTAAAACCGTGTTGCACGCATGCCACCGGCAGTGGGCATGGAAGCATCGGCAGAAGCATGTACTCATTCATGCTTCCCTACGTTTTGCAGGTCAGTTATTTTAACAGACTACCGTGTAGGAGCTTTCGATCTGACAACCCTTTTATTATGGTGCTTCCATGCCCAGAAGCCCTGTTACAGCCTTTTTGTGACCTTTTGTTGTTAATATGTGGTGATGTCGAGCAGAACCCGGGACCCAAGGATGATCAAATTACTGAAATACATAAAATGGTGAAAGATATGCAAGAACGTTCGATTCGCATTGAAACCACGCAAGCGGTAATGTCAGGTGACATCCAGGAGCTTAAGCAACATCAGCTTTCGCTTACTAAAGACATTTCCAACATATTGACGCGCCTGGAAACGGTTGAAAAGCGGACATCCATTATAGACAACATTCAGCGCGAACTGACGGCAACGAGTCAACTTACAAGGCAAGTGCAGGGCGACATGCTTGGTCTACGTGCGCGTCTCGATGAGGCTGAGGATCGCTCTCGGAGGGATAATCTAGTATTCTTTGGTATCGCAGACAATGCCTCTGAAACTACGCAGCAGACTGAGGAAACTATCTTGAGCTTATTTCGCCAGTCCCTTGATCTAACTTTATCTGGTGATAATGTTGCACGCGCACATAGAATCGGCCGCTTTTCCACTAATAAAGTTCGTCCGATTATAGTAAAATTTTCCACCTACAAAACGAAAGAAATGGTTCTTTCAAAACGTCACATGCTCAAAGGAAGCAAAGTGGTTATGCGGGAGGATTTTTCTGCTAACACTCGCCGTACTAGAGCAATGCTGACCAACTTCGCCAAAGAGCTTCATTGCCCTTTCAGTGTGCGCTATAACAAACTTTTTGCAAATGAGAAATGTTATGGCTACGACTACGTTACTGATACAGTGCATGAAATCGGGCCATCCAGACGCGTAACTAATAACGCTAGTGTCGCCAACTCCTCTTCTCGGCAACTTCGTTCTGGTCGACAATTTAATGCTTCCTCGGGAAGCTAGGAAGAAGCAAGGGGTGGTGGCACTTGCGTTGACCACAGAAAATTGATCGTGCTGTCTACTAATGTTCGCAGCCTCCTGTCCAAGAAAGATGAAATGAGTGCAGCAGTTAATGATTCAAACGCCGATATTATTGCGGTAACTGAAACGTGGCTTTGCGACAAAATACGAAACGAAGAGCTGCTGTGCTGTGATAAAAAATACAAAATATATCGCTGCGACAGACCTAATAGATGTGGCGGTGGTGTTCTTCTTGCGGTGAATGAGAGCATTGAAAACTACGCTGTTGCAATAGACTCGGTTTTAGAGGCAACATGGTGTTGCCTCAACGTGGCTTTTAGAAAAGTTGTCATTGGCGTATGTTACCGCCCACCTTCAGGAAGCGCAAACTTTTGCAATGACCTACATGATTGTCTGAGCCATGTGAAGGTTTTGTTTCCTCGCGCAGCTGTGATTCTACTAGGCGATTTCAATTTCCCTAACATTGTGTGGTCAAATTCTTATTCATATTCCTTGCCTAACTCAGCGGAAGCGGAGCATTTTATTCGCATCTGTTCAGATTTTGGTTTGACGCAGCTTGTTAATTTTCCTACGCGCGTTACCGATACTACGTCATCCATTCTTGATCTTATATTGACATCAGAACCAGATATTGTATCTTCAGTGTCCAATGTACCTGGTATCAGTGATCACGATATTATTCAAGCAAATATATTACTGCCATTCTCACGCATGCGTAAGCAGCTTAAAACTATACGGGATTACAGAAAGGCTGACTTTGACTCAATTAACAAGGATTTGGGCACATTCCTAGATGAGTTCTTACCCAACTACCCTGAAAGATCGGTGCAGAGCAACTGGGACTTATTTAAAGCTAAAGTTTCAGAGCTAACCGTTAAACATATCCCTATAAAACAAGTTCTTTCCAATACACGTGCTCCATGGTACAACAGATACATAAACCGCCTTTCAAACCGTAAGAAAAGGTTTTATCGTGCTGCTGTCAAATCCCCGTCTGATAAACGTTGGTCTACTTACAAATCTGCTGCCACAACCTATTTATCTGAAGTGAAACGAGCTAAGTCTTCCTTTTTTAGTCACACTCTACCGGTTATGCTGAAAAATAACCCTAGACAGTTTTGGAATTTCGTGCGTGGCAGCGAGCGCCGCGCTATAGCCTTGCTGACAGCTGAAGGGCATCCCGTGCCCGACGTAGAATGCGCATCTGTACTAAATGACACATTCATAAAAGCTTTCTCTCACCAGGCGACCATCAACAACCAAATCTCCTTGCCGTCACCCCATTACCTACCTATGGACGCTATCTTCGTTACCTCGGAAGGTATTCGTGCGGTCATTAAGAAACTTAAAAACTCATCATCATGTGGAGTTGATGGTATCAATACTAAATTCTTGAAGAACACTGTTGAATACTCCTCTATTATCCTGTCATGCATTTTTTCACAGTCCCTGCAGCATTCTAGCCTTCCGGAAGACTGGCTGGTCGGTAAGATAGTGCCAGTTCACAAATCAGGGCTAACACACAATCCATCAAACTTCCGTCCAATTTCACTGACATCTGTCCCGTGCAAAATACTTGAGCATATCATTTTCACCCACCTTGTTAACTTTCTCGAGTCTAACCAGTTTTTCACACCCTCGCAACACGGTTTCCGCAAGAATTTTTCTTGCGAAACGCAGCTCTTAGTCTTTACAAACGACCTGCATGTCCTACTCGATTCTGGATTCACCATTGACTGTATTTTTTTACATTATTCTAAGGCATTCGATAAGGTCAGTCATCAGTTACTACTTCTTAAGATGAAACACTTAAACCTAGACCCTAACGTGTTTAACTGGATTCGAGCCTTTCTTTCCAACCGAACACAGTTTGTTTCTGCTAACAATATTGATTCCCCCGTCCAGCCGGTGCTCTCGGGTGTTCCCCAAGGCTCTGTGTTGGGACCCTTACTGTTCTTAATTTTCATGAACGACCTGCCAACTAATGTCTCATCAAAGGTATGCCTATTCGCAGATGACTGTGTAATTTATCGGAAAATAACTAACCAAAATGATGTTACCTCGCTCCAGACGGATTTAAATAACATATTTACCTGGTGTCAATTATGTAACATGGAACTAAACATTTCAAAATGCAAAGCAATGCGTGTGTGCCGCACCTCACTTGCGTATCCAGATTATCATCTCAACGATACCCACCTCGAGTCTGTTTCATTTTACAAATACCTAGGTGTTCATATTTCCAGTAACCTGTCATGGAACCACCATGTGGAGCACATCATCGCCAAGGCTAACCGTTCTCTCGGGTATTTTCGCAGGAACTTCTACATGGCGCCCTCATCCCTTAAGAAACTTCTTTACACTACTTATATTCGTCCATCACTTGAATACGCATCATCCGTCTGGGATCCTGGTGGCACTACACTTACACATGAATTAGAAGCAGTCCAGAATCGTTCAGTTCGCTTCATTTTAGCCAATTATAACCGCACGGCCAGTGTTACCTTAATGAAGTCCCAGCTCAACCTTCCTGAACTCGCCATTCGGCGTAAAATAGCCCGACTCAGTCTCCTTCATAAACTTTATCATAGCAAAAATCTTCGTGAACAGTTTATTAAACCCCCCTCATTCATATCACCCAGATTGGACCATCTACAAAAAGTTCATGTTCCCCGCTGCAGAACCGTAACCTATTCGCATGCCTTCATTCCAAGAACCACATCCGAATGGAATCTACTACCACAATCAGCTACGGCTATTACCGACACATCACGTTTTAGGGCCTTTTTGCAAAACATGTTTTGCGATGTTTGATTCTGCTTCGTGTTATATATGTCGTGCTTTCTTCTTTCTTTTTTTTTTTGTAGTGCTTTGGCTAATCATTGTTGTAGTTCTTCACTTCGGTTTCTTGACTATGTACTACCTGTAATATCGTTACCGCTACATTGATCTTTTTTTTTTTTTTTTATCAAAATCGTTGTCATGTATTCCCGCTGCTACATTTAATTCTTTGTTACTGTGTGTTTTTGCCAACCGCTTTGTATTTTCCCTTCTTTTCCTTTACGTTTTGCCGTTTGCTGTATTATTTTGTATTGCCACTCCCCTCTGTAATGCCTTCGGGCCCTGAGGGTACCATAAATAAATAAATAAATAAATAAACTGTATAACAGTGGCACAGTAACACATAGAATGCTAAGCTACAAGCTAACAAATGAAGGATTGATGTATTAATTGGACATTTCAGAAACAGCTGCTCTAAAGCAAAAAAAGTTCACCTAAAGCAACAAAAAAGCGTATCACGATGTCTAATGGACCGCTAACCCAAGATGAAAAACAAAAATGGCATTAAGAACAGCACATGCAGCTAAAGAAATACACTTTTCTGGCCTAGCAAGCATTTTAGACTAGTGGGATTTCTACAATATGCTTTGATGTAGCATCAAATTTTGTACATTACATTGTACACAAAATAATACAAGGTCTGATAATTCAAGATTTCCGTTATTTCAAACATTGTTCAGTGATTCATCGACTTGGTGTTTAATGCATTTCAAAGGCACTTAATACAACCTGCTCATTAGTGCAAATACCACTAACATGTTTCAGCTGTATGTGCGAGAAAATGCTGTCAGCTGGTTCAGTTCTCTATAACTCAATATTTTGTTTTTGTATTATCACTAATAAGCACACATAAATTAACTGGCTGTCTACAGAGCAGCCAAACCTTAATCACTGACATTCGTGCATTAACAGTGCATGCCAGAAAAAACAATGAAGGCAGTTATATGCAGTACATGGCACTTTTGCAGTAACCTTTACCATAGCACGCTAATGTCATGCAGAAAGGTGCACTACAAAAGAACAAAGAGCAGTGACGCAGCACAGCAAACCGTGTCCCATAACAACATATGTGTATGCCTGCAACGTTGCTGTGGCTCTGAGAGAGAAAATAGAAAGTGTCTGATAGTTTTTCTGTTGTGATCAACTGTTAATAGGATGAGCACGCTGATGCTTGGGAATATTTCTCCCAATACTGATACCAACACTGTGTGTGTAGTGTGTGTGTGTGTGTTCATTAATCTATCTGGCAACTCTTTCCAGCTGAAGCAAGCAAATCCATGCGCGAAGTGGTAATGCATTCTGCAGCGAAAACTAAAATAAACAGCCCTTATCAATTTTAAACCTTTAATTCAGGATGTCAGTTGGTTATAACTGCGACATTAAAACCTAAACTTTCACCTTTGAAACGACAGTGCACGCAGCTTCTCAAATGGCACTTCAATCATACTGCCTCATTTATAAAACATGTTGGTCGACTTTGATGTGTGCAATAGGCACATTCTTTCTTGCGGGACATTTGATGTCCTGAACTCGAGAAAACCTGTTGACAAAGGTTTCAAAGCTCCCTTGCAGTTGTCTACAATGTCCTACCAGAGATAGCTCCTGAAACTCACGGGAACACAACTAATGGGCTTGCAACTAGGACCAAGCAGAGCTGTGGTGGAGGACGGATAAAAAATGTTGGTCATTACCCTGGCATTTACCCTGAAAAGCCTATCTCAGCTAGTAATGACACTCTTCGACAAAGACCTCTGCAAGTAAAAGAACTTTAGTGTCAAAGTTTCGTCATACAATCTACAACCTGAAAAAGAAGACATAGTGACAGTTTATTTAACTTGTCATAGCTGTAACAGCTCCACAAATAATATTTTTCACTAGTGTTATATCAGAGGAGATAGTTTAGATATAAAAATTTATGCATAATTGCTAAGTAAAAATTTTGCACATCATTTTAAACTTCTATTTATACCTATATAACAATGTTTGCACATTTTTTGAGAACTAATTTCTTTTTTTTTTCCTATTCAACCCGTCATCAGGTTTTACACCTACCACAATATATTTAATGTCTGTCGGTAACCCAAAAAACATTTAATTTCTTGATTTTCTGTGCCATTTCTTTTTGTTTTTGCTTAATCGAGAAATGCAATTCTTAGATGATATATGATATTTTCTCACCACAGGCAACACTACATTGCAGTAATGCTCCTATGCTTAGGAAAATGTATAGCTATGTTAGCTTGTGGAAATTTGTGTCAAGTCAGGTAGCACGAAGGAACCATAACAAGCGAGGAACAAATACACAAGACGAGCGCTAACTTCGAATAGTTAACACTTATCTCGTGTACTTGTTCCACGCTTGTGTTTCGCATCCTTTCGCACTTCCTGCTTTGACATACTTCCATAGAACTTCAGTATTTTTAAGTGCCTTCTGGCCTCCTCAGGAACATGCACAAACACACAAGTATACATTCATACACGCATGCACACATGGAGTGCCTCCGATGTTTTCAGTATAGAAATATTACTACGCTTTTTCATATACCTTTCAAAAGAAGGTCTTTACTTTGGCCTGACACTGCTCATTGGCTCCTGACTGACACCACATGGCAGGTGGCACGAGACGTTACTTTGTTATTATTAATATTATTACTTTTTGTGCAACATACAGTTACCAGTGTATGTGCACATTCTTTCAAGTTTGCTAAGGATCGCAGGGAAACGGGGAAGCAGCAACCTTTAACATACCTGAAAAGTCACCACAATTCCCGAGTTCTTGCACAGTTCTGTCAGACACACCTAAAATGGCACTTCATAGCCTCCATTGAAGGGACCTTGGGGGTTTCTAGCTCTTAGTGTGCTGCTCCTCAAGAAAACCTGCAACAACAGTAGCTATGGGCAATCGGAGCAAAAAAGAAAAAAAGGGGGGGGGGAAGAAAATATGTAGGTCATAAGAGATGCTCTTTCACTATGTGCATCCTCATTTTACCATTCTAAATGTTCAACTTTACAAGCTACTTTGGCACCTATGAAACATTATCATTACACAATATCTTTTTCCTATTCAACAGTGCTGATGCAGTGTGTCTTGTATTCGTAGTATTTGTACACCAGTCATACATAATTTGCAGGCAGCTGCTTTTTGGACTCCTATTTCTTTACTATATGTTTTTTTTTGGGAAGAGACAAGCACAGAGGGTCATTTGTTATTGCAAACAGATGGAAGGTTGCCCTGTCATTTCTTTTTGCAAACAGATGGAAGGTTGCCCTAACAGCTGTCATGAGACTTAAGCTAAGTCAATGATGGCCACTACAGGGCATATTCAGGTTGCACAGTGACAAATGAGATGTGAAGAATTATCATTAGACACTTCTCCTAAATAATAAATTTGATTCTCCTACAAGGTTTTGGGGTGCACATTGCCCTCGGTGTGCAATAATATTTCTCAATTGTTAATCGTGCTCAATTTACATATCTATGGGAGCATCAAAGAGAAAAAATTAAAAGTAGTAGCAGAGTGCAGAAATGCATGCTAAAGACATTTGTTTGGGAAGCACTTGCCAATATCCATGCATATCAGCTCATCTGAGTGTGTGTGTGCCTGCAGTACAGTATTCAGCAACTATATTCAGTAGATGTACTTGAATTTTATAGTTTAAAAAACCCACAATGATTTAGGTAATGCAATGATGGCCCAGATGGAGCAAGTTTCTTCTTCTCTGAATATATATATAGCAAATGAGACATCTGCCACACGATACATGGACTGAAAGGGTTGTGTGGCCAAAATTTATTCATAAATAATTAAAGGAAAAAAATATGCCCAGCCCACTGCACCAAAGTATTGCAGGCTGCCAAATAAAAAAATGAAACATATAAGACAAACGTCAAATTTTAATTTAGCGGAGAAGAGAAAAATGAAGTAGAGAGCATCACCACGACATCAACCACAACCCAGGGATGGGGTCAGGAGCTCAGCGGCGTTTAGTAATCCTTTTTTTTTTTGAACGGTTTCAAACATCAACACATTATACATAAATAATATACAGTCTTGTATTAACGTCTTGACTCGCAAGTTATTCAGTTTTCCTCTTTTGATTTCAATGTCCTTATTGAGTCTCCATCTTTTTTGGCCCATCTTTCATGTCCTTGTAGCCTTCTTCATCTTGGGTAATTCATCTGGCCGCCTGGACTGCCCTTTTTCTTGGAGCTACCCTTGGTCTACCTTCTTTTTTTTCTCGTCCCATTCCTTATCTCAGCATTATGGCCAGTTTGCCCCCATTTTCCCTCCTTTCTTTTCCCTCGACTTTAACTATCTGGCTTTTGTCCCTTCCCATGGAATTAACACTTTTGTTGTACTGGCATTAATACTAATGCATTCATTTTGCCAATTTTTCTGTGTTATGTCCCATCTCCATTTCGATTTTTTTTCCCTGTGTCTGTTTGTTCTCTCCTCACGCCCTCTTCCACACCGACTCACAACATGCATGAAATGTTTCTTATTTTAACATGGCTACATCCACATGCACAAATGTACTTTGCTGTATATACTTTGTATATCAACTTGTATATCCACTTATACACTACAATGAATATATACACTTTATGTTCACAGGCTAAAGGATCTGGTATATAATCTTTCTTTCGTTGTGTCTTTCATTCGCTTTCTTGCTCTTTTTCTTTCCTTTTTTTCTTTTCCTTCTTTTTCTCTTTCTTTCTTTTCTCTCATCTCTTTTCTGCCTTTTCCTCTAGATTTTGTCTTTCTTTTTTGTTCATTTCCTTCTCTTTCTCTGCTATTTCCACTTCTGATTTCTGCAACAGTTCTTTTCTTTTTTCCCATCTGGTTTCTTTTCTCACCTCTTTTTTCTCTTTTTTTTTCAATTTTGTGTTCTGTATAATATTCTTATTTTGTCTTTTCTTGATTTTGCCTCAATTAAAACTCAGGTTTGGAATGAGGAAACTCTGACCAAATCATTGTGACACACAAGTCATTCGATAAATTTGAGAATATATTGTAATTTATGTTTATGTTGGAGGCCCGCGCACCACTAAGTGGATTTAAATTAATATTTTCATTTCTGCCATTTTTTTACCCAAGTTTTCTCCAGAGACAAACACATCCATTCAGAGGTTATATAATTCTTCTGTGCCCCTGCAGAGGTCTATCCGCCTGAACTCAACTTTCCTCACAGAAGAGAACACCTGAAGCTACGTCGTTTCTTACGACAGAGGCCATTATTGGCCGCCTATCGTGTATCCTGTGTCCTGGTCCATGAGTTTGTTTTGCTGGACTCCTGAAATCAAAAGTGGATAAACTGAGTGGACCGCAGACTCACTGAGAACGGGGCCCTACATTTCACATTATAGTGATCATCATCATCATCATCAGCCTGACTACGTCCACTGCAGGACAAAGGCCTTTCCCATGTTCAGCCAGTTAACCCGGTCCTGTGCTTGCTGCTGCCAATTTATACCCGCAAACTTCTTAATCTCATCTGCCCACCTAACCTTCTGTCTCCCCCTAACCCGCTTCCCTTCTCTGGGAATCCAGTCAGTTACCCTTAATGACCAGCGGTTATCCTGTCTACGCGCTACATGCCCTGCCCATGTCCATTTCTTCTTCTTGATTTCAGCTATGATATCCTTAACCCCCGTTTGTTCCCTAACCCACTCTGCTCTCTTCTTGTCTCTTAAGCTTACACCTACCATATTTCTTTCCATTGCTCGCTGCGTCGTCCTCAATTTAAGCTGAACCCTCTTTGTAAGTCTCCAGGTTTCTGCTCCGTAGCTAAGTACCGGCAAGATACAGCTGTTATATACCTTCCTCTTGAGGGATAGTGGCAATCTACCTGTCATAATTTGAGAGTGCTTGCCGAATGTGCTCCACCCCATTCTTATTCTTCTAGTTACTTCAATCTCGTGGTTCGGCTCTGCGGTTATTACCTGCCCTAAGTAGACATAGTCTTTTACAACTTCAAGTGCACTATTACCTATCTCGAAGCGCTGCTCCTTGCCGAGGTTGTTGTACATTACTTTCGTTTTCTGCAGATTAATTTTAAGACCCACCTTTCTGCTCTCCTTGTCTAACTCCGTAATCATGAGTTGCAATTCGTCCCCCGAGTTACTAAGCAATGCAATGTCATCGGCGAAGCGCAGATTACCAAGGTATTCTCCATTGACTCTTATACCTAACTGTTCCCATTCTAGGCTTCTGAAGACCTCCTGTAAGCACGCGGTAAATAGCATTGGGGAAATCGTGTCCCCCTGCCTTACACCCTTCTTGATTGGTATTCTGTTGCTTTCTTTATGAAGCACTATGGTAGCAGTTGATCCCCTGTAGATTTCTTCCAGAATGTTAATATATACTTCATCTACACCCTGATTTCGCAGTGTTTGCATGACGGCTGATATTTCTACTGAATCAAACGCCTTCTCGTAATCTATGAAGGCTATGTATAGTGGTTGGTTATACTCTGAGCATTTCTCTATTACTTGATTGATAGTATGAATGTGGTCAATTGTTGAGTAGCCTGTTCGGAATCCTGCTTGTTCCTTTGGTTGATTGAATTCTAATGTTTTCTTTACTCTGTTAGCAATTACCTTTGTAAATACCTTGTATACTACAGAGAGCAAGCTGATCGGCCTGTAATTCTTCAAGTCCTTGTCATCTCCTTTCTTATGTATTAAGATGATGTTAGCGTTCTTCCAAGACTCTGGTACACTTCCCGTCAGGAGACACCTCGTAAACAGGGTAGCTAGTTTTTCTAACACAATCTGTCCTCCATCTTTCAGCAGATCTGATGTTACCTGATCCTCACCAGCAGCTTTGCCCCTTTGCATGCTCTCCAAAGCTTTTCTGACTTCTTCTATCATTACTGGTGGGGTGTAATCTGGGTTACTGCTAGTTCTTATAGTATTAAGGTCGTGGTTGTCTCGGCTACTGTAGAGTTCTCTGTAAAACTCCTCCGCTATTTTAACTATCCTATCCATATTGGTAGTTATTTTGCCTTCTTTGTCCCTTAGTGCATACATCCGATTTTCGCCTACCCCAAGTTTCCTCTTCAATGCTTTGACACTTCCTCCGTTTTTCAGAGCGTGCTACACCACAGAACTTAAAAGAACTTGCATGTTGCCCTGCCACACACTACCCAATTTGTATTCCAATGCCTTCCCTCAGTGTCCATACAGCACTTTGGAGTATGTATGAGGTTTGGCTGACTGATGCATCGTTGCAAATGAACCCATAACATTGCACAAAACATGCTCAAGAATAAAGCATACAGTGTACAATAATAAAAACTAGAGCTAGTTGGTATGCATTCATTTCTGGCCGATTCACACCGACGAGGATAAACAAGAAGCACATGACAGGCACCTGTCTTGAGTTTCTTATTCTACGTCCTTGTCATGTGTGCGCTGCATCTATTGAAGATGAATGCACAGAGTCCTCAATCCTAGCAAGCCTTCGTTAACAGGTACATTTACTGGTACATAGGCCAACGCGGAGGCTGGAACAACAGTCCATCCGCATCACGGTTCTGCCATGTTTACCATGAGACCTTGGCGGTGCCACCATCTTGTCGTCAAGAAACGCCAATGCTGTTTCACAGCTGGATGGCATCTGGTGCGCCTGTCGAGGAGCCAGGCGCACCTCAGTGACTTGCTCACTACACACATTGAAAAAGAGGGCAATGTGGAGCACAAAAACCCGGAAAGTGCAGCGACCCTCACAAGGGCAGCTTTGAAACGATGACCACTTTGCCCTAAGCGAATATTCCAAAATAGTGGTTAACTTCGTAGCTGGCGATGTCATAAGAAGCTTGACAAAAAAGCTATCTTGCGAAGAGTGCACTGCACTGCTTGTGTGGGACACCGTGCGCAGCCTTCTGACAGTTCTTAAAGACAATGGTGGACTCATTGAGCCATCGAAATTTGTGCGCGCAGCATTACATGCTGCCGAGTACTTGATGTGACGTCACACTGACGCCAAAGTGACAGGAAGGATGAAGGGGTCTTGTCTCTCGAGTACCTATGTGTCGGTGCAGCAACCCTTATTTCATTTCCATCTGTTCACTAATAAATACGTGTCATTATAACAGTTTGTATGTCCATCTGCATTGCCTAATTGAGTTTATTCAGAGTCCAACAAGACAGTGAAATAAGAAGCAGTACCTGAATAAGCCGAGTGCTATTAATTTTCATAACTGAGAGCACATTTTTTTTAAGAATGCAAACCTCCCTATGCTCCTGTTCCTTGAGTTCAATCTTTGATTTACGTTGCTGCTTTGCGGCTTTCGTTGCATGTACTCGATGTTATGCCATCTCTATGACTTGTGTTGTGATGTTGACACACCTAAATGTGCCGATTTCTTCCAGACCCTCATTTCAGTGTGCAACTGTTCTGAAAAACAAGTAAAAATGTCGCTAGACAGCAGATTGCTGAACTCGGAAATGAAAACAATTTTGTTCCATTCTCCCCCACTGAGAGGCTGGCCCCCGAAGCAATGTAGATCGGGCACCGGAGCTGCAGTGCTGCCGGGTACTGCTGCTCGGCTCAGTGTGGACAAGTGCTGCAATAAAAAGACGGCATCTACCTTTGTAGACTTTTTCTGATGGCGTCTAGTACACATAATTTGTCATTCTGCTTGACGAGAAACTCTTATACAACATAACCTTTGCTTACATTCGAAAATAAAAAAATGAACCCATGAATTGCCAGAGCAGACCTGCTCCTATTGAGACTTCATATATATTTGAATTGAAAAAATTGTAAATAGAGTTTGTAGTGTTGGATGTTATCGCTTTCACTTATCTTAAAACAAGCAAAATCTGTCCTGTTAAGTCATCTTCAAGCACAGTTACACTGCAGTACTGTCTGTCATCAGAGTACTGTCTATCGCCATGCTAGACAGCTAGGGATGTAAGGTCCTCTAATGGTTAAATGGGTCGAGTTACATATTAACAGTTGCACTTGTATACTGCTGTGCTTCACCAAATGTATTCACTTTAAAACAAATAAAAGGTAGATGTTAGTATTAAATTTTGTAATTTTGCAGTTGTGCATCTTTACATTTATAAAAAACGAAATTTCAGCTCTCTTTATGTATGTAAACATCTCACGGAGAGACATAAAACTAATATTGTCATCTGGTCTCGATGTTGAAGACTGCAGTAGCCGGCGGGTTTGAGACCAAACTTTTTATTTCAGCGAAGCTTTGCCGAAGAACGGAAAGTCAAACTGCAAGCAATACATATGCTGCCCTGATAGCGGTAATCGGTGCTTTGGCCAGCAATAATCTGACAAGCAGTACAGCCCGTCTGCTTTTATACATGTGCTATAAAAAATTCCAGGGTTATTGCTGGTGGCTGCATAAACTCTAGACTATTGCCATCCTGTCCTCAAACTTAACAGAGTGATCTCAAGATATCGTGGAGCTTCTCAAACACTCCTGTGCCACCTGCACAGACTGTTTCTTACAGTCTTCATGGGTGAAAGACACACATAACAATATGCGTGTACTTAGTTGTCCGTCATATATATGCTAAATTTATCCCAAATAAAAATATTTTCATTCCCAAAGGCCAAAAGGCATTTGAATGTGGTGTGTTGTGCTGCATGTGTTATTGCCGTGAAAAATATATATGGCAATTCACATAGCTGTAGTAACAATACGTGTGGACTTCACATTTCCTAAGCAGTTGGCAATGGAAAGTAATTTTTTTTTTCATTTTCAACACATCTTGTGATACTCTTATTTAATCATCTCATATCCAGAATACTCTGGCAAAAACAATTAACATATTGTATTCCCCCCTTTTTTTGTTTCAGGACCACATTTAAATGTTGATGCGAGATTTTGAATTTATTTATTTTTTTTTGCAGCAAAGCACCCAGAGTATGTGAGCATTTGACTCAACTCGAGCTGGAAAATGAATGCTTTCAAAGCTTCTCTAAAAATACATTTGATTGATAATAACAATTATAATTTATCCATTGGTAGTACTCGTGATTTAGGCAAGAATTGCCCAAATGTATTGGCACTCGCTGCATTTTTGTTGGGCATGAGCTAAAATGTAAACTGTACTGTTTTGTTACTTGCTGTGTTAATTTCATTCCTATCTCAGCAGGGATAATTGTGCTGTCTTACCTTGTCTTTTTATATTTATTGCTTAAATAATGCCATAATAAACAAGTAAGTGCATACGAATATGCTCATGCTGTAGTTTATGGATGTAAGTTAAGAGAAAAAGATAAGCTGTAAACTCGATCATCTTTCTTGCTAATGGGCGACAAGATTCAGAGCAATTCACAACTACACTTCTGTTTTTACTCCCAATTCATGTCATGAATTGACATTACTTGTAGCCAGGCAGGTTTTCTTTTTCCATTTAAGCACCTTGAGGATGGAGCAAGTGTCTTCAATGAGGAATGAGATACAGCACAAAAAAATGAAGGGGGGGCGAGAAAAAAAGCACTGGTGATGTTTACAGATGCCTAATCATATTCACACAAAAAGATAGCCAGTGGTGGTGACAACATTACTAGGGGTGCGCGAATATTCGAATAACGAATCAAGAAGCATTCTATTCGATTCACCAGTCAAATTGAGCAATACATGTACGAAATACCAAATATTTTAAGAATAATCGACCCCTATGCGACAACCCTCAAGCCTCAAAAGATAGGATCAGCTGAAAGTTTATTTTCTTCTAGTAATCCCTGAACAACCATTATAAGTGCAACACTGTCAATGCTATAACCAATGCCAGATCAAGCGTTTTTGCTGCAAACTGCTCTTTTACTCTGTTTTTACTATGGTGCAGCTGTGTCGCATTAATCATTTCCTGTCTTCATCATTGAATTTATGGAATACATATGGCTGCATTCAGCTTCACGAATATAAACGATTACAAGTCTTTTATTCCCGTAAGTTGTTCTCACAGATATAGCTTTCAACACTTGATTTCCGAATGCTTTCTGTGTGTTTCAATAAATCTTTAGCTGCATGCACGGTGTTTCGTTCAAAATTGTTCAGATTTTATCCCACAGTTTTATTCAAAAGCTGGCGACAGAGTTTCAACCAATGTTACTAGAATAAACTCAGTTTGAAAGCTCCGCCGGGGAGGCGGGCTGCGTGGTGGTCACGAGAACTAGTGGCGCTGCAGTATGATCTTGCTATAGCGACGCGGGGCGCGCGCGTTGATATCGGCGGCGCCGACGTGCAATCGGCTACCGCGAATGGCGCGCTGTATTCTCACGTCACTTCTCGGACTGTTTTTAACACTGCGTAGATTCTTGTACGTTGCGAAGTGCAGTTGCGAAGTACAGTTGCGATGTGCCCACTGCGCCATAATTGTTTCTCTTATGAATCTGCAACATTTACGCGTGTGTAACCCAACACGCGAACATAAGTTTGAGCGCCCTGTAATGGCTGGGCCTTTCTGACACTTACTCCTTGTGCATTTCGCATCTTTAGACGCTTGACGTGATTCTACGCTTCGACCACATAATATTGCATGGATTGAAAAAAATCCTTCTACTACATGAACGAAGTGTAAACATAAGACCTCGTTTTTTTCGCTGGACAAAATACTAGTGATATCTTCAAATACACAACATTCATGTTGTTTGTTTGTTTGTTTTTTCGACTCAGTTTCGACCATTGGCATGCCTCTGTGATATAAAACCGGATTGTCACGCAGAGAGCCTGGTTTCGATTCTCACTCATACTGAAGTTTTTTTATTATTTTTTTTATTGGCTGGTTTCTTGATTTTTTTTTAGTCACGAACAACATGATGTCTTCTCATTCACAACCTGAGAAGCTTTCAGTGATGCCAAACACCGAAATTTCTGTGAAACGAGCTTGTAAAGCTGTCACGTTCACATTATATCATCATCATCATCATCATCAGCCTGTCTTCGTCCACTGCAGGACAAAGGCCTCTCCCATGTTCCGCCAGTTAACCAGGTCCTGTGCTTGCTGTTGCCAATTTATACCCGCAAACTTCTTAATCTCATCTGCCCACCTAACCTTCTGTCTCCCCCTACCCCGCTTCCCTTCTCTGGGATTCCAGTTGGTGACCCTTAATGACCAGCGGTTATCCTGTCTGCGTGCTACATGCCCGGCCCATGTCCATTTCCTCTTTTAGATGCGGAAGCATCTTATACTCGCGCCTTGTAGTGCGCCGTCCGCACCGCTTCTCGAACATGCGACAGCTGACGCACGCGCATGCGCCGTCGCGCCGTCGCCCACCATCTGTGCCGCGCGCGCTTCTCCTTCGAGAACATTCGACAGCTGACAGCGCATGCGCCGTCGCGCTGTATATATACTCAAGGTCGGCGCTCGCTCGCTCAGTTGCCGCTCGTCCGTTGGTTTGTACGGCGCGTCGACGTCCGAAGTCGCCGTGAAATGAATGCCAACGAATCCACAAACACAATGATCGACGTCCCTTCGACCAGCGCCGCCCTTTCGCATACGTGTGTACGTGTTCACTCATTTAACACCCCCTCCTACAACCATGTTAACCAATTTAGCCATCGACCCAAGTAAGTCGCAATTTAACACCCCGTTTCACAACCACGTTAACCAATTTAGCCTTCGACCCAAGTAAGTCGCACTTTAACACCCCGTTAACCAATTATATGCTCCGCATCCTCCTCAGTGTTCCCCCGAGGGAAGCTGCGGGCAATTTTTTTTATTGCAGCTATGATATCCTTAACTCCCGTTTGTCCCCTAATCCACTCTGCTCTCTTCTTGTCTCTTAAGGTTACACCTACCATTTTTCTTTCCATTGCTTGCTGTGTCGTCCTCAATTTAAGTTGAACCCTCTTTCTGAGTCTCCAGGTTTCTGCTCCGTAGCTAAGTACCGGCAAGATACAGCTGTTATATACCTTCCTCTTGAGGGACAGTGGCAATCTACTTGTCATAATTTGAGAGTGCCTGCCGAATGTGCTCCACCCCATTCTTATTCTTCTAGTTACTTCAATCTCGTGGTTAGGCTCTGCAGTTATTACCTGCCCTAAGTAGACATAGTCTTTTACAACTTCAAGTGCACTATTACCTATCGCAAAGCGCTGCTCCTTTCCGAGGTTGTTGTACATTACTTTCGTTTTCTGCAGATTAATTTTAAGACCCACCTTTCTGCTCTCCTTGTCTAACTCCGTAATCATGAGTTGCAATTCGTCCCCTGAGTTACTCAGCAATGCAATGTCATCGGCGAAGCGCAGGTTACTGAGGTACTCTCCATTAACTCTTATCCCTAACTGTTCCCATTCTAGGCTTCTGAAAACGTCCTGTAAGCACGCAGTGAATAGCATTGGGGAGATTGTGTCCCCCTGCCTTACACCCTTCTTTATTGGTATTCTGTTGCTTTCTTTATGAAGCACTATGGTAGCAGTTGATCCCCTGTAGATTTCTTCCAGAATGTTTATATATATTTCATCTACGCCCTGATTCCGCAGTGCCTGCATGACGGCTGATATTTCTACTGAATCAAACGCCTTCTCGTAATCTATGAAGGCTATGTATAGTGGTTGGTTATACTCTGAGCATTTCTCTATTACCTGATTGATAGTATGAATGTGGTCAATTGTTGAGTAGCCTGTTCTAAATCCTGCTTGTTCTTTTGGTTGATTGAATTTTAATGTTTTCTTTACTCTGCTAGCAATTACCTTTGTAAATAGCTTGTATACTACAGAGAGCAAGCTGATCGGCCTGTAATTCTTCAAGTCCTTGTCATCTCCTTTCTTATGTATTAAGATGATGTTAGCGTTCTTCCAAGACTCTGGTACTTTTCCCGTCAGGAGACACCTCGTAAATAGAGTGGCTAGTTTTTCTAACACAATCTGTCCTCCATCTTTCAGCAGATCTGATGTTACCCGATCCTCACCAGCAGCTTTGCCTCTGTGCATGCTCTCCAAAGCTTTTCTGACTTCTTCTATCATTACCGGTGGGGTGTTGTCTGGGTTACTGCTAGTTCTTATAGTATTAAGGTCGTGGTTGTCTCGGCTACTGTACAGATCTCTGTAAAACTCCTCCGCTATTTTAACTATCCTATCCATATTGGTAGTTATTTTGCCTTCTTTGTCCCTTAGTGCATACATCCGCCTTTTGCCTATCCCAAGTTTCCTCTTCACTGCTTTGACGCTTCCTCCGTTTTTCAGAGCGTGCTCAATTTGCTCCATGTTATACCTTCTTACATCGCATACTTTACGTCTATTAATCAACTTCGAAAGCTCTGCCAGTTCTATTTTGTCTGTTGTACTTGACACTTTCATGATTTGACGCTTTTAATTAGGTTCTTCGTTTCCTGGGAAAGCTTGCCGGTGTCCTGTCTTGCTACCCTGCCTCCAACTTCCACTGCACACTCCGTGATGATACTCGTCAGATTATCATTCATTGTATCTACGCTAAGGTTGGTTTCCTCGCTAAGAGCAGAGTACCTGTTCTGCAGTGACACTCTGAATTCCTGTACTTTCCCTCTCAGTGCTAGCTAATTGATTGGCTTCTTGCGTATCAGTTTCTGTCGTTCCTTTTTCAAGTCTAGGCGGATTCGAGCCCATATCATTCTATGGTCACTGCATCTTACCTTGCCAACCACTTCCACATCCTGCACGACTCCTGGGTGTGCAGTCATTATAAAGTCTATTTCGTTCTTATTTACGCCATTAGGGCTCCCCCATGTCCACTTGCGGTTTTCTCGTTTTCGGTAGAAGGTATTCAAAATACGCAGATTATTGCGTTCTGCGAATTCTACTAGTAGCTCTCCTCTGGCGTTTCTAGTGCCGATGCCATAATCTCCTACTGCCTGGTCTCCAGCCTGCTTCTTCCCTACCTTTGCATTAAAGTCGCCCATTACTATAGTATACTGTGTTTTCACCTTACTCATCGCCGATTCCACGTCTTCATAGAAGCTTTCAACTGAAGCGTCATCATGGCTGGATGTAGGCGCGTAAGCCTGTACTACCTTCATTTTGTATCTTTTATTCAGTTTAATTACAATGCCTACCACCCTTTCATTAATGCTATAGTAATCCTCTATGTTGCCAGCTATGTTTCTGTGAATTAGGAACCCTACTCCCAGTTCTCTTTTGTCTGCCAAGCCCCGATAGCAAATCACGTGCCCATTCTGTAGCACAGTATAGGCCTCATCTGTCCTCCTAACCTCACTCAGCCCTATTATATCCCATTTAATGCCTTCTAGCTCCTCAAATAATACAGCTAGACTTCCCTCACTAGATAACGTTCTAACGTTAAATGTTGCTAAGTTCAAGTTCCAATGGTGGCCTGTCCGTATCCAGAGATTCCTAGCACCCTCTGCTGCTTTGCAGATCTGACCGCCGCCGTGGTCAGTTGCTCCGCAGCTGGTGGGGACTGAGGGCCGTGAGTTAATTGACGAATGCCTACGGGAGGGTGTGGCCAGATACTGCACCAGGGTGGCCAATCCTTCTCTGGTGAGATCATCGGTGCGTACCGGCTTTAAGCCGGTACGATCAGACAGTAGTGGAAATGTTCCATGCATGTCTTCCTTATTGTTGTTCAGCAGCGTTGGCGGCCACCCACCACGGAGCCCAACGAGGGGACGCTACAAGTTTACAAATGCTGAAACCTGCAGACGCCAGCCGTACAACGCCACTATAACCCAATGCGCCTAGACCAAGGTAGGCTATTTGCACAGGGTTAACCCTAGCCGCCAGGAAGTTTGGAAGTAAACGGAAGAGAGTAGAAGACAGGACAGATAAATAGTAAGGGATAGAGACGAAGATGTAGGGAGAGAGAGATAGGAAAAGGCGACTGCCGATTTCCCCTGGGTGGGTCAGCTCAGGGGTGCCGTCTACGTGAAGCCGGGGCCAAAGAGGTGTGTTGCCTCTGCCGGGGGGGGGGCCTTAACGGTCCAATCACCCAGCGTCGGCTCAACCCCCAGGATCCCCTTTTCCTCGGACACTGCAAAGCCACGCACGGCTAGGCGTGGGAGGGAGTCGAAACTCCCCCGTTGTTTGACTAATAGATATCGCTTTTTAAAAAGACACAGTGAGAGAGTTGGTGCCATTTATAGCTTCTAAGCACCACGGAGACAGACATACACAGTCAGTAAGGCGCACACCTGCTGCCCACAGAATTAAATGCCATGAGCTAGAGCTCTCCCGTGAATACCTGACGCAATTATTACTGCTAAGCACTCTCAGATTATGAATTTGACAGGAAGATTTTAAGTTTGACTTGCAAGGGTTCATTTTATGGCAGCAATGTGATGTTAATGAAGCATAACCATAAGTGGCACGTTTAAAAACATCAGCCAAGTGCACTTTCCAAACGACACACTAAATTCCTACCTTAACAAAGCAGGCAACAGATTCTGAAAGCTGTATCAACACCTAGGATGTTCTAGGTGCATGAGAAACAAATCCAACGTGTCAATATCGACAAATCAATGCATCGATGACCGGGGTAGATTTAACTTTTTACTTCATTTCATTATTTTTTTTTCCTCAAGGGTCCCTAACAGAAGGAACATTACATGAGGTGTGGGCATACAAGACATGGGTAAAGGCAAAGTTGGATGTGCAACAAAACAAAAAACAAGAATTTTAGGTCATAGCTGAAGCGGCAAAAACAAGGGGTAACAGGTACCAAAAAAGGGTGGCAGCTTGGGCTAGTTGGTATGGCATGACGATAGTTATAGCGCAAGAACAAAACGACGACCTTCTTGTCTCTGTGTCGTCGTTTTGTTCGTAGTAACAGGTACATCGTAGTAACAGGTACATTTGTTTGTGGACTTTAGATAAAAACATTTTACAGTGACAAAAGATACCACTTATAAGGTACAAAACATTGCCAAGTACACAAAATATACATACAAGCCATACTAGAAAGATAACACTAGAAAATGAAAAAAAGTTAGGCACGTTAGAAAGTTACCTGGACATTATTACGGTTCAGTAATGGTTGACAGGAAATTTTTAAAGGCTTCTGCATCCTGAATGCTAACAATGGTATCCGGTAGGGCGTTCCATTCCTTAGATGTCCGAATGAAGAAAGATTCGGCAAATGTGGTAGTTCAGGGACGAGGTTAATGTACTTGCATAGTGTTGCAACAACGATCAGAGAAATAGGGGCTTCGGGTGACGTAAATGCTAGATGGGGATGCGTGATAGAATTTGTGGAATAATGCGAGCCGCGCAGTTTTTCGGGGTTGGCTAAGAGGAATGAATGCGGCACGTTTCTCTTAGTCTGTTACACTGGTGAACGATGAGTAATCGGAAAAGGCGAATCTGGCAGCGCGGTTTCGGATGGCTTCAAGGTTTTGGATGAGATAATGCTGGTGTGGGTTCCAAATTGCTGCGGCATACTTCGATTTGGGGCATATTATTGTGGTGAAAGATAATATTTTTAAGTGGCTGGGAGCAAACTTCAGGGTTCTTTTGACATAACCTAAACATCTACTAGCTGTTGAAATGTTGTGATTGATGTGGAGGGTCCATGATAGATCGCTTGAGATATGTATTCCAAGGTATTTATACGAGCTAGTCGGTTGTAGCAAACTGTTATGTAGGGTGTAGTTGTACACTAACGGATTAGTACCTCTGTGAAAGACACTGGTCTATATTTAGAAATGTTTAAACTCATCTGCCACTTGTGGCACCAATTTCGAAAGGCTGTTAGGTCTGCTTGTAAAGCTATTCGATCTTCATGACCAGCGATTGTTGCGTAAATAACGCAATTGTCGACAAATAATCTTATGTTGTTAGTAATACAGTGTGGAAGGTCTTTGATGTATATCAGGAAAAGCAGCGGGCCAAGTACTGTTCCCTGGGGAACACCGGAGAGGACGGGAGAGATTTGACACCTAGCTGCATTTATGATGACGAACTGTTTTCTGTCAGTGAGAAAGTTATTAACCCAGGACAAGACGAATGGGTCAAGATTAAGCAAGGAAAGTTTGGTCATAAGGCGGTGGTGAGGAACTTTATCAAAAGCCTATTCAAAGTCAAGAAATATGGCGTCAGTTTGGATGTTCTGGTCAAGATTGGTGTGCAAATCATGGATGAAGGCAGCAAGTTGTGTTTCACACTACAGGCCTTTTCGAAAACCATGTTGGGAAGGGTGAATGAAGTTGTGCTGTCTGAGGTGATTAATGATGTTGGCAAATAAAATGTACTCCATAATTTTGCACAAGAGTGGAAACTTGGGCTAGTTGGTGCGTAGTCATATTGCAAGATGTTTCAGCGCGCGAACAAAGGAAAAAGGACAGGGTAGACAGAAAGAGCGCTGACTTCCAACTAACTTTATTTGACAGAGTGCCAAGAATATATACTGCTAAAAAGGATGATAACAGAGCATGAAGGTAAAGGCACGCCTAATCTACACATCAGTAACAAACACGTGTGACAGCTCCTCTATTGCCTCAAAGCCCAGCTAGGTAATCACGTTCAGCCTGTGATAAAGCAATCGATGATGTGCTTACACATTTATCTCCTAGCAAGTGTATTTTTTCCGCTTCAATAATTTCTCGCGTAAGCTGATCCCTGTGCCTTGCCAATATTGAGCACTGATCAAAGAGAGGGGTGCACCCACAATCTCGGCAATGAATGCCAAGATGCCCTTGAGCCACATTGTGCACATTGTTTCGGTGTTCTCGGAGGCGGTCATTTATGCACCTGCCGGTTTGCCCGACATAGATGCACCCACACGTCAGTGGAATCAAGTAAACGACTCCCACTGCGCATGGAATGTAGTGTGTCCTGTGCGCGACAGAGCACGAGGCAGAATTTGCACGAGGTGCATTGACCCGTTTGAAAAGCCTCTGCAATTTTTCCGGGGCAGAAAAAACCACGAAAACGTTGGCGTCTCGAGCAATCTTTTTTAGCCTGTGTGATACGTCGTGCACGTAAGGCAGTACGACAGGCCGGCTCTTTCTGACACTGTTTCGCTTATCCGGTTTGTCGCCTCGCTTCAAGACAGTGACCAGCTTTTCCGCCACCGAAACGAGAACATGCGCGGGGTAACCAGCTTTGGTAAGCCGCTCTACTTGTAGAGCAAAGCTGTGGTGTACCATGTGGGGGCATGACTTCTTTAAGGCATTGACAAGGCAGAGGTTAGCGATGCCCCGCTTGACCAATTTAGAGTGAGCCGAGCTGAAAGGCAGAAGAGGCTTGCCGCTTCTTGGTTCATACATCCAGCAAACATGTGGGGAGTCTAACAAAAGCTTCAAATCTAGAAACTTCAGGTTGTTATCAGTGGGTGATTCATGGGTTAGAACTAGTGGTTTCAGGCACTCTCGGAAAACATCCAACACGTCAGAGGAAATGGTCTGAAAATTTTGACTATCACATTTCAACACTAAGTAATCATCAACAAAACGGAAAACTTTAAAAACTACTGAGTCGTCAAGCTTGTTTGACAAGACACGAACATGATGTGCTAGAAATATGTCACTAAGAATGGGTGCCAAACATGAACCAATACATATTCCACTTTTTTGTAAGTAGTTTTTGTCCTCCCATGAAACAAATGTGGCCTTCAAATAAAAACTGAGTAATTCTAATAAGCTGCTGTTGTGAATTCCAGTACGCGTTTGAAACGCTGATGATCCTAACCTGTCTATGGATTCCTCTACACATTTAAGTAGTTGGTCATGTGGCAAAGAGTAATACAAGTCCTTAATATCCACAGACATTGCCTGGAGTCCTGTGTTAGTTCGTCCAATAATGTCAATAATAGCGTCAGAGTTCTTGACCAAAAAAGGATCGTCTATTGTTATATGTTTTAGCTTATCCTGCAAGAAAAGCGCTACAGACTTTTGCCAGGTCCCCCTTTCTGTTACAATGACCCTCAATGGGCAGTCAATTTTGCGAGTTTTCGCAGAGAAGAACAGGTCAAGGCTAAGCTTTTTGCAACTATCTATCGCCTTCGAAAGCTTTTGAAACCCCAGGGCCCCGGTAAGAGTTTTTGCACGCTTCTTGAGCTTATCCAGACCTATCTCATCATTCTCGTTAAAAAGAGACTGCATTGCTTGCATAGCTTTCACCTTAAACATTGAACGAGGAAGAACCGCAAAACCACCTTCCTTGTCAGCCGGCAGAAGTGACAAGGAATGTGCCTTTAGGTACGCGACAGTGCTTCCTGTATTGACAACTTTGTTCGAAGGCTTACATCTCGAGAGCACCTGCACGCCTTGGGCAACACATCTATCACATTCAGAGTCAGGAGCACGACGGGCGACTTGCCTGACCAGAGTGAGGAGCTCGTGCGGTGTTCTTGAAGGTGCCACCGCGTACTTTGGTCCGAGGCATAGGGTGTGCTTAACGTTGTCGGGAAGAAAAGCATCCCCGAGAACATGCACACAGTCCTTAGCAGCTGGAGACTTCCTTGGTGTGATGGCCCGCAGATAACTGAGCGACTGACGCCACATGAACTCGACGTTTCGGTCTACGAGGCTTGAGAGTTGACGACACTTCTTCTGTTTAGCTGCTGTGCGTTCGTTCCCCAGAATTTGTAGTTGCAGGGCTTGACGGTACAGTCGAGCCTGCCGAAGCCATTCTGAGCGTAGAATCTTGGATACTCTTAAACCATGGCCAACCGAGGGGGTGAGGCCACCAAACAATGCCTTGACTTCGGGAAGAAGTATCTTTAGCCGGATGCAGTACGCCAATGAGCGTGCGCGGCAAGCAGCCACACTGATTAAACTGATGAGAAGAGAAGGGCTTGTAGAAGAGGAGATATAGATGCCCGATGTACTAGAAATGTAACGCACAAGAGTGGAAACTTGGGCTAGTTGGTGCGTAGTCATATTGCAAGATGTTTCAGCGCGCGAACAAAGGAAAAAGGACAGGGTAGACAGAAAGAGCGCTGACTTCCAACTAACTTTATTTGACAGAGTGCCAAGAATATATACTGCTAAAAAGGGTGATAACAGAGCATGAAGGTAAAGGCACGCCTAATCTACACATCAGTAACAAACACGTGTGACAGCTCCTCTATTGCCTCAAAGCCCAGCTAGGTAATCACGTTCAGCCTGTGATAAAGCAATCGATGATGTGCTTACACATTTATCTCCTAGCAAGTGTATTTTTTCCGCTTCAATAATTTCTCGCGTAAGCTGATCCCTGTGCCTTGCCAATATTGAGCACTGATCAAAGAGAGGGGTGCACCCACAATCTCGGCAATGAATGCCAAGATGCCCTTGAGCCACATTGTGCACATTGTTTCGGTGTTCTCGGAGGCGGTCATTTATGCACCTGCCGGTTTGCCCGACATAGATGCACCCACACGTCAGTGGAATCAAGTAAACGACTCCCACTGCGCATGGAATGTAGCGTGTCCTGTGCGCGACAGAGCACGAGGCAGAATTTGCACGAGGTGCATTGACCCGTTTGCAAAGCCTCTGCAATTTTTCCGGGGCAGAAAAAACCACGAAAACGTTGGCGTCTCGAGCAATCTTTTTTAGCCTGTGTGATACGTCGTGCACGTAAGGCAGTACGACAGGCCGGCTCTTTCTGACACTGTTTCGCTTATCCGGTTTGTCGCCTCGCTTCAAGACAGTGACCAGCTTTTCCGCCACCGAAACGAGAACATGCGCGGGGTAACCAGCTTTGGTAAGCCGCTCTACTTGTAGAGCAAAGCTGTGGTGTACCATGTGGGGTATCACACAGGCTAAAAAAGATTGCTCGAGACGCCAACGTTTTCGTGGTTTTTTCTGCCCCGGAAAAATTGCAGAGGCTTTGCAAACGCGTCAATGCACCTCGTGCAAATTCTGCCTCGTGCTCTGTCGCGCACAGGACACGCTACATTCCATGCGCAGTGGGAGTCGTTTACTTGATTCCACTGACGTGTGGGTGCATCTATGTCGGGCAAACCGGCAGGTGCATAAATGACCGCCTCCGAGAACACCGAAACAATGTGCACAATGTGGCTCAAGGGCATCTTGGCATTCATTGCCGAGATTGTGGGTGCACCCCTCTCTTTAATCAGTGCTCAATATTGGCAAGGCACAGGGATCAGCTTACGCGAGAAATTATTGAAGCGGAAAAAATACACTTGCTAGGAGATAAATGTGTAAGCACATCATCGAATGCTTTATCACAGGCTGAACGTGATTACCTAGCTGGGCTTTGAGGCAATAGAGGAGCTGTCACACGTGTTTGTTACTGATGTGTAGATTAGGCGTGCCTTTACCTTCATGCTCTGTTATTATCCTTTTTAGCAGTATATATTCTTGGCACTCTGTCAAATAAAGTTAGTTGGAAGTCAGCGCTCTTTCTGTCTACCCTGTCCTTTTTCCTTTGTTCGCGCGCTGAAACATCTTGCAATATGTCCATAATTTTGAATGGGACACTTATAAGCGACATGGGCCGGTAGTTATATGGGGATGCTTTGTTGCCATTTTTGAACAATGGAGTGATTTTACCGAGTTTCCAATCACTCGGAATCTGTCCCTGTGAAAGTGATTGAGAGAAGAGCAGCTGAAATGCTGTGCTAATTATCAATTCTGTATTCTTTAATATTTTGCTATTGGTGTTATTAATTCCACTTGCAGATGAGAGTTTCATTTTTGGATTAGGTTACGTATTCCATTTGCAGATATTTTAATAGGTGACCTTGGCTCGCTTATAATAAACTCAAGGTTCTCTCCGCAGTTCGCAAAAAAGCAGAACAAAACGCATGGTTTAAGGCATTGGCCGAATCTACATGACTGAGCGGTTTGTCATTAGTACTGGATAAGGTTATCGGCAAGATGTTTCTTGGGTTTATTGTTTGCCAGAATTTCTTGAGGTTATTTTTAAGCATGTCTGGTAGTGTTGTTCGAAGAAAATCGCGCTTCGCTTTGTTTTTAGGGGCGAAGCTCTTTATGGCGTGGCTTGTGCGTTCCCGTTGTGGGTAACCGCCCCTCGGTAATTCTTGAACTATCCATAGAGGGTGGTACTTGTACTATACGCTGAATAATGAAAATGGTACGTAACTAGAGGGTGTTACTTGTAGAAAAGAAGGATTGATGTCACACATATGGAAGGAGAGAGAGAGATGATCGCGTGACCACAATCGCATGTTCCTCGGCAGCGCTGTACGCCAGGGGGCACTCTATAGTACAATAAAAGCGCCGTCTTGGCGCGCACGCGCATTGAGAGACTCGGCGACGGAGGATGGATGAGGCTGCTGAGCAGTGTGCACGCAGGGCAATGGCGGCTCGTGCTCGAAGAAGGGACCCCTACATGCAGGCGCCCGAGGCAATAGCGCGCCGCGAGGGCTCTGCAGTACGACAACGGGAGGCCGAAGCGGCAGCGGCGTGCGAACCCAGCTTCGCCCTACTCTCCATCATTCACCCCGTGGATATGCTGTCATTTTTTTTATTACCTTAACTCTTTCAGAACTGTGCCCATGAAAAGATTAACACCCAACTTGAACAATTTTACACTTCATACAAACTGATATTCAACAAGCGCACCATAAAAAACAATTGGAAGTTATTAGTCAAAAAACTCAGCCAACTAACTGATGCATATATACCAAGCATAAAAATTCAAAACAAAACATCCGACCCTTGGTTTAACAACGTGATTAAAAAACTGATAAACCAGAAAAAACGCCTGTTGACGTGCCAAAAAACAGAACCAACTGTCCTTATGGAAAGAATATTCCGACTCTGTGCGATGACTCTCGATTAACATTCAAGACATTCAGATAACGGGGCATAATCTACCCTTATAAAACTGTTGAAGAGCTTGTTTTAAAAGTTGAGGGGACATTTAATTGTGTGCTTGAGCAGAAGTAAGTTGAAATCTTGCCCTGCTTTTTGCATTTCGACAAGGGGGTGAAGCGAAAATAAGTGGGGTGCATAGTCAGAATTCATAACAAATATAAACATAAAGCAATGTTCGATTGTTTCCGGAACTTCACAGAGGCTTCACAGAAACGAAAGAACCGTTTTATTCCCTCGCGGTTCATAGCTCCAGCATACTCTTGCTGGCGAAAAATACAGCCCGAGTTCACGTCCGCTCATTCGAAATTGGTAAAGCGTGCGGTGATAAAATCCTGTTTTCAGAATTCACTGATGAAGTCGTGCCACCACAAGCTTGATGAGAGCTTGTGGGCTCAAGCAAAACGTTTATTAAACTCCGGCTACCCCTTGCACTTGTTGACCGCTGTCACCGAATGTATAAGCAGGAAAGGAAGGGCAAACGGCAAAGACCAGGCAACTGCCACTAAGGCAGGCAAGGTTGCTGTAGTGCCTTACATGCATGCCATTTCGCATAACTTGCGAAGGATAGCAAGGAAGGCGGGTGCGGATGTAGTGTTTTCTGCTCCCGAAAAGTTGCAAGGAATGTGCAAAAAGGTCAATGCAGAGAGTAGCGGGAAACAGGTTTGTAAGATTAAGCACCGGGAGAAATTTGTGAATTGTTGTTGTGGTGTTGTCTATAGCACTTCTTTGACTTGCGGTTGCGAATACATAGGTCAATCTGGAAGGTGTGTGAATGAAAGACTAAAGGAGCACAAGTACAATGTAGAAAGAGCTGTATGTGGTCATTTGGCCCTTCACTGTCAGAGGTGCGGTTGCGTCCCTATGTTCCAAAACACCCGTATACTCTTTAAGGCCCGTGACAGAACCACACGTGAAATTATTGAAGCTTTTGAAATAGACAAAATGAAAGAAAAATGTGTGAGTGTGGCTTCCATAGCATTATCATCTAAAGAAAAGAAGTATCTAGAATTTTCACTTTGACGGGCTAGTGTAGATTGTCGCTATCGGTGATGACACGTGCATGGGCTGTGCTGTATTCTTGACGTGACATTATCCATGTTTTATCCGTCTACTGTTATATAAACAGCGTGTGTGATCGCAAATAAAACATTAGTTGCAAGTTAGCGCTGTGTGTGTGTGTGCATCTCTCCTTTGTGTGTGTCCTTGTCGTGGTGCGCTATACCGGTGAAAATGATGGATACACAACACAGGTTATGTTTAGAACTTCTGCGCAAACTTTTAATACTTTCACTATAAGGACTTTTCAACTTAACGAATGATTTTTTGGGGTCCTTTGAGATTCGTTGTATTGAGATTTAACTGTATATGTTGTCAACCTCAGCTACCACAAAGGTTAAATAATATTATAATAGGCATTTGTCATCACAATGTAGCTGTGCCAAAAACCGTCAATGTTACCATACCATAATTACTCGCATAATGAACGCACTTTTTTTCTCAAATATCGGAGCAAACTTGAGGATGCATTCATTACGTGGGGCAAATTTTATGAAAACTTTTTGAGATGAGCAACAAATGCAATAATGCTAAAAAAGAAAGTTAGGTAGGTTAGCTTTTTGCAAATGACATACACATACACTGTTTTGAACCAGCTTTTGTTGCACTTAACTCATCTTCGTTGGTTGAAGGCGCTATCTTTTGCAAGCAGTCCCCCGGACTGCCCGCACACGTGCACCACAAAAGCGTTCTGTGGCTATCTTTTCTCGCAATCGTTTAACCGCAACAGTGGTACCTGTAGTAATCTCGAAGGGCACCCAGAAGCGTGCGCTACGACGCACTTGGCCAACTTTGTGACAACCCAGCTCGCACGGCGACCGCAGCGATGCCGTTGACATTGTAGCAAGTAACGAACATTGCTACCAACGAAGCATCAATACAAACCACTAATAATAAGATTACCGACAAAATAGGTTTGCCACCTTGCTGTCCACATGAGAAGTTACTGTAGAAAAGGTAGCCTATATCATGCATTTTTTTAAAGTACGTGCAGGTAAGAAGCACGAAGAGCGAATTGCAACCGAAGCGAATCAGCATGTGGTTGGGCCTAAAGTTTCCTATTTGCAGGAAGCAATCGTTGGTTGGCGCGGGCAGTTCCGTGACCTTCGCTCGCTGTGTGCTAGTGTGCTGTGATGTCTCTGCACTTGCACCATTCATAAACCCCGCTGTGGCGCATAGAGAACTACAGAAGACTGAGACGTGCCGCACACAGATAGAAAAACAAAATGGGGTGCAACAGCGTACGTAAAGGAAGAGGAAGCGAGTTGGGGTGGCCGAGGTGGTTCAGCATAATAATAAAAAACGGAAGAGATTCAGCGGGCAAGGAGGCGCCAGGTGTCGGATAGCGGGACTGCAGCGGATGAATGTAAGGGATGCCTGTATTATGCGGGGAAAAAATAATCCGAATTTCGACAACTGAAGTTGGGGTGCATTGTATGAGTACATTCATTACAAGAGTAAACATGATATCTACATCAAACGGTGCTACAGCTGCAAAGCGCCAATATACATTGTGCAAACTCTCTCATAGCCTGTGAAGACGCGCTTCACTTTCATGCTATATCAATTCCAATGGCAGGAGGTCAGCCATGTTTTTCTTCTTGATTCTCAGTAGTGCCACAAATATCTCGTTAGGACTATCACCTCACTCAAGGTTACACATTGCCTGACATGTCGACTTTCTAATAAGTGTCAGCAGACTTGGCAGCAATGCATGCTACGCTTACTACGCTTAAGAATGTAATACTTAATTAAGAATTAAGAATGTAATACTGATAATCGACTTCAGCGCCTAGCACGGAAAAAAAAGTGGTGCTAAACTTCAAGTGACACGGTATCCGTGCGTCGCTCTCGCCTGCCACGCGGAAGCAGTGTCACCAAGACGCCACGTTACAACTAAAAGCAGCTTCAAAGCAGAACGAGCGCGCGAGCTATTTAGCCTAAAAACGACGAAAACACGGCGTAAACTGTGAAGCAACACGGTCTGCCCCCGGCCCCCCCCCCGGTTCATAATACGCATACTTAAAATGCTGCGCTAACCGCATTGCTAAAAACGGGGATGGGTCTTTAAAACCACGCTTCAGGCATGCACACAAGCACACACACAAAAAAAACATACCACTCTGGCGGCGTTCGGGAGTTTACGACGAGGCTTTTATAACAAACAAACAAAAAAACCGCAAAGGCGACCGATCCCCACCAACACCTCACAATACCGGCACGAGAGACGAACACACACACACACACACACACACACACACACACACACACACACACTTGTTCATGCACCCCCGTAGCTCCGAGAAACTTTACAGAGCAAATGAAGCCAACTGAGATGGAGGCAGTAAATACAAAACGATTGTGGACCCCCTCCTCGCCTCTCCGTGTTGGTAGACGCGTCTGCAGTTCGACGCGACATCTTTTTGTTTGTTGTTTTCGCGCGGTAATGAGATTCCGCACGCGACGTAACAAACAAAACGTAGTACATGATTAACAGTGAATACAAGTACCACGCAACCTAAACGAACAAAAAACACACACACACACATCAAACAAACACAAAATGGCCGATGCAAGCCATGCATGCCCGACCGACCACCCCCCATACCCTCCCACTGCGGCCTTCTCTTCGCTTTTCTCGGTTTCACTGGGGCAGGTTTTGGGGCCCCGTACGATAGCGGCCCAGGAAATCGAAAACAGACAGATAGAAAAAAGGAATACACGCTGCGATAAAGAATGACCGTCGCCTATCGATACGTAATATGATCGTTGAATGGCTCCGGATTTTCCGTAGCAATGCGACGCCGAATCCGACCGAATCCCTCGACCGACCGCAGCGCGTCTCTCGCGATAACCGAGTCTCAGCTGTTCACAGGAATCGCGTTTTTGGACGACCTCTCGCACCACTGTGCCGAAGAAAATAACCGAAATAGCTTCAAGAAACATTTACAGCGGCGAATAAAGTTTGTGTCGAACTTACTAACAGTTGCACAAGCACTAGGTGCGCGAAGACGACGAAGCCAAGGAGCATCGTTTTGAGGCACAGCGCGATCGAGCAGTTGCTCTGAGCAGCCTGCAAACCAAGCTTTCAAAAAATGCAGCCGAGACACTTTTTCAACACCGGTTAGCAACAAAACGCCGCGGAGCTAGAAAAGTTAACGTTCCCAAACGGCAAAAGCGGTCCGCCGCTACGAGGAACACCGACTGGCTAGTAATGCAACTGCTAGGCCTAGAGACACCACCGAAGTCGCGAAATCGTGATACGAGGCATACGGAGGTTTCAAAGATAACACAGACCTTGAGGTACACGTCGCTGTGCAGTAGTTCGCGTGATGTTTCTTCACTCGGACGATTGTTTCACAAACGAGTCATCGTTTCCGGACATGGGGCTTTACCGTAGAGGCACGTCTGGCACCGAAGAAAACCACCACTCTTGTTACAATAGACCATGACAATCTGGTAAAATGAGTTCATATTTTCTGAAGTCCGTAAATGATTGTTTCGTATTTTGCTCAGCAGTGTGGGCTTTGAAAACTTGAAAGTTTATTCAACATAAGACAGGTATTCATTACAAAAAACACACTTTTGGGAACGGCGTGGTCATTGGCATTCATTTCTTCGCGTCACGTTGGCGTTGCCATGCCAAGTGTCGGTCCTGCAATATACTCGAAGGCGTGCGCCACGCCGCGTTACTTTGATACATGCGCGTTTCAGCGCACCCGGTGTTCCTCCGCCGCGAAAACAGGGAGACGCAGTGTTGTCTGGGTAACGCATTCGCGCGCAACGTAGCATGTCGCATTTCTGACTGGTTGCGCCTGGCGTCAGGCTATAGAATGCTCGCATTTTGCTAAAGTAGCGTCGCTGTGCCCAGTGTGCACGCGCGTCGACGCTACATTGGAGAATATTGGGCCTTTCATGATGCGGTCACGGTCATTTTGCTAGCTTCGCATATACCGAATTCGGTGTTACGTGATGCCAATGGATGACGAAATATATGACTAGTGCAAACATAATAATCCTGACACGCCTGTCAAGTAAGAACACGACAACATACCACGCTTATAGCATGCTCGCGGTCGTTTACATATACTCAATTTGGTGTCACCTGACGTGGATAGCTAACAAAGGTAAACGACACATCATTTACCTCCACCTCATAACGTTGTGCTGATTTTAAAGTGACATATCAACATTTCTCATTCGTGCTTTGCATATCATCGATTCCCACTGTACGTGGGATCCGCAAAATTTTTTTTATTTACGCTTAGCTCAAGAAATTTGTGATAAGAGATTGGCCGGAACCCTCAAGTGATGATGCAATCACTTTGCACCACATTTCAGTCACGAGCAACACGTGAACCATTTACATGACCAACATGCTCAGAGACAAGCTTAGCTGAAGGCTTGGCTTAGAAGAAAGCTTCCAATGTTGCTCGGTGCAATTTATTGTTATCGCGCCTTTAATGCGCAGATAGTGATATGGTCAAGTCTGTTGTGAGCTTATGTCAACATGGCAAAGATACACATTATGCAGCCAACATCTAAAAATATGCTGCAATATTGTCTGCTGTATTTTATAGTATGCTGTATCTTGGTCTATTGAAAGCGAACATCACTCCAATAATTTATTACAGACCAAACTTAGGCTGAACAATGGTTTGTCCTATCTGAAACACTGTTCTACACCGGCCCGTTATAGTGAGCATAAACTATCTCTATAAGAGGTGCACGGTTATTTAAAATAACAAATGAAATTTCTAGAGAAATAAAATGTGTCAGAAAACATTTTTTTTCTCGTCGTCTGCTCGAGTTTTCAACTTTAAAGACTTTTTATGCACTGATTTTGCTGATTCCCCAGTATTTATGTCAGTATTCAATACCACAAACTCCAGTGCTACAAAAGGCAGTCAAAGAAACGTTGAAAGACCCTTTTAGAAACAAACAAATGCATGGTAAGGTCACGGATCTACTACAACACATAAAAGTTCTAAATATAAGTATAGGTGAAGGGACAGTCGTTTATTCTACAATCTAATTTGAGAGAATGGTAAAAGCACAAAATGAAAGGTAGTCCTAACCTTCAACAAAAATAACCCGGGAGAGTGACCAGACGATCGAAACAATTTAAGATCATGTTACTACAGTAGAACTTTAAAATCAGGCTTAGTAAAGTGAATCACTCGCATGCCATCATTTAGTCTTGATTGGGGTATGAAGCAATTAATGTTGACCATGACAGACTTCAGAAAAAATCCGGCGCAATTCAGAAGGTGGCACCAAGCTTTGCGTCGCAAATATAGAAATCTCACTGCCAAACGCAAAGTCTATGATGTTCAGTGTGAGAATGACAGCATCGTAACACACTACCGTCATGACTTGCTGGACAAGAAGTCTTGATCTCACGTGGAAAGTAAGAGCTCGAACCCGGTACCCGTCCGCGCTTGTTCCCAGCGATTCCACCCCATATATCGAAGCCAAAATGTTCATAGCCGAAGCGCCAATCCCCCCCCTCACCTAAAGGTATGGCGCCCTCGAATGCTCATTGCCCAGTTTGGAGGAGCCGAGAAATATAATAGACAAAAGGCCCGCGACGAGCAACGCTGTCAATACTTACATTCGATCAATTGCCAACTATGTCGCTGGCTTAAAAGCAGTGGATATTTTTGCTTAAATATATATTTGCCTTATTAACCAACACAAGCGTATGTAAGTGATGGTGTTTTTCCAGCCACCAGGTTTTGTTACAGTTCCTTCATATTACAGCAATAGATATTTTTATCAATCGTAGTGTTCTAATTTCTGAACATTAGAGCAGGTAACGGAGGTACATGTCGGTGTCGCTTCTCGGTGCAGCGAAGTGCACCAGGAAGTAGCCCATGAGTGTACTGCCACGGCCTCTGGATGAAAGAGCGTGCAGTGCGCTTGTGGGATAACATAACTTTAATGTTTCCGCGCTGAAGGTTCTACTACAACTGCCCCTCAATGGGGGCACACAGTTTTCTTGCTTCTTTCGGGCGAGTGTGTTCTTATCGCTGGCGCCCGTGTTTGGAGGCATTGCCGCTACGCGCAGGCGTAGAAGCGGCGCAGAAGAGGCGCCGAAACGTTTCGCCACCCCCCCCCCCCCCACGCAGATAAGAGCAGTCACGGTTGAAGAGGTTTGGGAACCCGCACCTGGCGTCCAAGGTGGGTGGTGTAGGGTGCGAGCCTAGGCGTTGCGGGCTTTTGTCGGCGAATTACGGGAGGCGTGCGGGGGTTGGTAGGCTCCTAGGAAAGGATGTATGATAGCTTTAGGCGGTAAATGGAAACGCGTACGTCCTTTCCACTGATTTGCAGGGTGAATGTTATGTCGTCGCGACAGATGACTTTGTAAGTTCCGGAGTAAGGCAGCTGGAAAGGTGCGCGTACGGTGTCGTTGCGTATGAAGGCATGCGAGCATGTTGCCAGGTCCTTAAACACGAACGGGGTCGGCTTGGTGTGGCGAGCCGCTGGTGAGGGGCGCAGCGCGCCCATTGTGCGACGGAGTCGAGTGACGAAGTCTGCAGGGTCCGAGCTGGTTACATCAGAGGTCGGAGCGGAGAGGAGTTCTCCAGGTAGGCGAAGTGGCTCCCTGTAGACTAGCGGGCGTGGCTTGAATGTCTGGCTTGAAGATTACGCGCAGACCAAGAGCGACGGCGAGGAGACCTTAGAGCCAGGTAGAGTGACGGTGGCACATGATGGTTGCCTTGAACTGCCGGTGAAACCGTTCAATCATCCCGTTGGCGCAAGGGTGGCAGCTAGTTGTCCGTGAACGCTCTAACCCGGTGGAGAGCCCGAGGAGCCTGAAGAGTTGAGATTCGAATTGCCTTCCTTGATCGGTTGTGACTCGGCGAGGAGTGCCGAAGCGTGAACCCAGCCGGAGAAGAAGGCTGATGCGACGTCTTCTGCGGTGATCCTTTCGAGCGGCCACATCTCGGGCAAATGAGTGTAACGATCTATGGCGGTGAGGCAATAGCGGAACGGGCCGGCTGGTGGGAGGGGGCCAATGATGTCAATGTGAACAGTGCTGGAACCGTACCGTCGGGAGGGGGAATCCTCCGAGTGGCGACGTGACGTGCCGGGTGATTTTGGCGTGCTGGTATTGAATGCATGTGCGTGCCCAGGTGCGGCAGTCCCGTTGCATTGAGGGCCACGCGTACCGGTCAGTCACGAGGCGTGTAGAAGCTCAGGATGCCGGGATGATTGAGGTTGTGTAACTGGTTGAAGAGGCTTTGGCGATGCAAAGAAGGGACGTATGGTCTCACTTGTCCTGTTGATATTGTTACGGGGAATAAGTAGCGTCGTACGCATTAGCTCGCCAGTATATTCGCCAGTACGAATTTGCTCACCAGTGTATACTTATTCCCCGTAACATCATTGAGGAAGGTGCGGGATACCACTCGCTATACAGCCCAACGAACTGGATCTTCGCAGCGGACGGCGCATTGCAGCTACCACGATGACTGACCAGGCTACTCAATGTCAACAAGATCCGTCAGCCCCGCAGCCGATCGTTGTGGTGCAACCTCGTGACCCAGGTCCATTCAACGGCACAAGTGGCATAGACGTCGATGACTGGCTGGTTCAATATGAGCGCGTCAGCAGCAGCAACCATTGGGGTCCGACGCTTATATTGGCGAACATCATCTTCTACTTGCATGGCACGGCAAAACTCTGGTACGAGACACATCAAGAAGAGTTGACTTGCTGGGACGTCTGTAAGCAGAAATTGCGCTATCTATTTGGGAAACCCATCGGACGTCAAGTGGCCGCAAAGAAAGAGCTTGCGACTCGTGCCCAGACATCCACAGAGCCGTACATCGCGTACATCCAGGACGTGTTGGCTTTGTGCCGCAAGGTCGACAAGGACATGCTCGACGAGGACAAAGTCGGACACATCCTGAAAGGAATTGCGGATGACGCCTTCAATTTTCTCCTGTGCAAGGACTGCTCGACGGTGGAGTCGGTCATCGAAGCATGTCGTCGCTTCGAACAGGCAAAAAGTAGGCGCATAGTTCACCGATTTGACCGCCTTCCCAACACGGCGGCTACGTCCTCTTGCGAAGATTTGCCCACACTACACCAACCACCAGCGCCAGAAAACGTCACCAGAATAGTCCGTCGGGAACTCGAGGCTATGGCTTCCCGCTATGTCTAGCGTCAGCACGCCAGGACACAACCTTGGTGCTGTTTCAATGATACAGGCCGTGGTTCGCCAAGAGATCGCGAATATGGGCATTTCGCCACCTCATCAAAATGCCCCTGCTACTTCCAGCTCGGCTCCAGTCGTTGCGGCTGCCACTCCGAACCAGCACGTTCGCGCCACGACGAAACCCAGCTGAATGGCGCACTCATGATGATCGGCCCATATGTTTCACGTGCCATCGTATAGGACACATCGCTCGCCATTGCCGCAGTCGTTGGACCTCATCACCTCGACCGAGCTTCTATGACTGGCGGCCTCGCTCTGAACGTGCACCTTATGCCCCGTCCTACCGTGCTGAGACAGGTGCAGAGCATAATCCAGAACGTCGGACCAACCGCTCGCCATCGCCCGTGCGTCGTCAGTCACGCTCGCCCCAACCCCGCCGTTCTCGGTCTCCCTACGACCGTCGCTCGGAAAACTAGCCGGTGCAGCCCCCGGAGGTGACGCTGCATACACGACTCGGACTTGCAAATCCTCTGATTACTCCCGACCAGCGGTGCAAACTCCTTACAATTCTCGTTGATGGTTTACCTATAACTGCTCTTATTGATACCGGTGCACAAATATCTGTGATGAGCTCAGACCTCCGCCGCCGCCTCCAAAAAGTTCTGACGCCTTGCGATTGCACCTACCGTTCGTACAGCGGATGGGAGTACTCCTGCTGTGCTTGGAATGTGCACTGCGCGATTAACAATTTCTGAGCATCAAACTTCAGTTCTGTTCGCTGTACTGGAAAATTGCCCTCATGACCTCATCCTTGGACTCGACTTTCTGACTTCACACGCTGCGCTCATTGACTGTTCCAAAGGTCTTCTTCGGCTCGAACTACCATCCTTTTCGGAGACCGTCTCTACCAGCCCACCTCGTCTACGCTCTGTCGATTTCCTTAGACTTCCGCCGCAAGCCGCAGTCCAAGTCCAACTCTCGCCATATCCTGCAGTACCAGATGGTGATTATGTTGCTGCCCCAATTTCTGACATCGCCATGACACGCAACGTTGCACTCCCCAACACGGTGGTTACCGTTAAGGACAACCGAACTTCGTTTCCCGTCCTTCAATTTCAGCCTCTCAGCGCAAGTTATTCCTCGCGGCATGTCACTTGCGCATCTTACACCACTGGTCGACCACACAGTTTCGGCTCTAACCACCGATTCGCCACCCGATTTTTTATTAACGTCGTTCTCGTCACGTTCCTGTTCCGACCTTTTCAAGCCAATTCTATCTGACACGCTCACCTCTGAACAAGTCTCTGCTTTCTGCCGTGTGCTTGCTTCTTATCAGGACATCGTTGACTTCGGCGACCGTAATTTGGGCCAGACATCTGTGGTAACCCATCGCATCGACACCGGTGACGCTCGACCCATTCGCCGACGACCCTACCATGTGTCAGCCCCGGAGCGTGCTATTATACAGCGAGAAGTCGATAAAATGCTTGATAAGGGCATAATCGAACCCTCATCTAGTCCCTGGTCCTCACCCGTTGTACTTGTTAAAAAGAAGGACAATAGCTGGAGATTCTGTGTTGATTACCACCATCTCAACCATATTACCAAGAAAGATGTCTATCCCCTACCGCGCATAGATGATGCACTCGATTGCTTGCACGGTGCCAAATATTTCTCTTCAATAGACCTTCGCTCAGGCTACTGGCAGATCGCTGTGGACGACAAAGACAGAGAGAATACGGCCTTCGTGACTCCTGATGGCCTTTATCAGTTCAAGATGATGCCTTTTGGGTTATGCAATGCCCCCGCGACATTTGAGCGCATGATGGACTCTCTCCTTCGAGGCATGAAGTGGACCATCTGCCTCTGCTATCTTGACGACGTTATTGTTTTTTCGACTACTTTCGACGACCATCTTACCCGTCTGTCCGCAGTGCTTGATGTTTTTCGACGTGCCAACTTGCAACTTAACTCGTCCAAATGCCGCTTTGGGCAACGCCAAATCTGCGTACTCGGCCATCTTGTTAACGCTGCGGGCGTTCAACCAGACCCTGCGAAAGTCCGAGCAGTTCGCGACTACCCCGCACCTCCACCAATGATGTTACGGGGAATAAGTATACACTGGTGAGCAAATTCGTACTGGCGAATATACTGGCGAGCTAATGCGTACGACGCTGCTGCAGTCCGAGCACGTTCCCGTTCAGCACTTCGTCGTCGTCATCCTCAGGCATTTACTTAGCCCGTGACAATATGTCACAGTAGAGAGCGTCCATTGACCCAGGGATGGTAACTTTTTGCAATTGAAGGGAAGAGCCCTTTTCGAGGAGCTGCGGGAGTTCGGTGTCCGTTTTCTGAGCTTCAGCGATGGCGTCGGTTGTAACGGTTGGTAGCTCGACAGCCGAGACGCGAGAGAGTGTGTCGGCGATACGTTTTCCTTTCCGCTGATGTGGTGCATATCTGTGGTGAATTGAGCGATGAAGGACAGCTGGTACTGCTGGACCAGTGGAAGTTTTTCGCGGCGTTGGGAGAAGGCGTAAGTGATAGGTTTATGGTCGGTGTATATGGTGCAGTGCTGTGCCTCGAGGATGTGGCGAAAGTGTTGGACTGCTTCGTAGATGGCAAGGAGGTCTCGTAGTAGGCTGGCCAGGTCGTCTCCGCAGGGGGCGAGGCTGCATCGCCGATGCTGCCGGAAGGCGGGGGCGGCTACGGGGAAGAGTTTCTACGAGAAGAACGCCAAGGGGCGCCAGTTTTTGCCCACACGCTGCATGAGAGAGGCTCCGACGGCAGTGCTAAAGGCATCTGTGAAAAGACCCAGCGGCGCCTCTGGCTTGGGATGGGAGAGCAGCGTAGTGTTGCAGAGGGCAGTTTTGCAGTATTCGAACGCTTGCGTTAAGGCTGGGGTCCATGTGACAGGATGGTTGCCGCGTTGGCCGGCCAACGCATCATGGAAAGGGGCCTGATATGTGGCCGCTTTAGGCACGAAGCGCCTGTAAAAGTTGAACATGCCCAGGAAACGGCGGATGTCTCTCGCTGTGGCAGGCAGCGCGTAATTTTGAAGGGCCAGGATGCGGTCAGGCAAGGGTCTAGTTTCTTCTGAAGAGATTTAATGGCCAAGAAACGTGACGACGGGGGCACCGAGCGTGCTCTTCTGAACGTTTATGAGTAAGCCGTGTTCGTCGAGACGATGGAACAGTTGACGAAGGTTTTGGCGATGTTCGGTTTCGTTGCGGGAGAAGATCAAGATGTCGTCTAGGTAGACGAAACAGAAGTCCAGGCCGCGGACGACGTCGTCGATGAAACGTTGAAAGGTTTGCCCAGCGTTGCGGAGACCGAAACTCGTGAAATGGAATTCGAATAGGCCGAAAGGCGTGCTAATTGCGGTCTTTGGGACGTCACTCGGGTTTACAGGAATTGGTGTGTAGGCCTTTACGAGGTCCACCACTGAGAAGATAGTGCTGCCGTCTAAGCGGTGAGCAAAGTCCTGTATATGACGGATAGGGTACCTGTCGGGGACGGTGTGGGCGTTGAGGGCGCGATAATCTCAGCAGGGGCGCCAGCCATTGGTCTTCTTTAGTACCAGACTGAAGCGGTGACGCATAAGGTCCCTCCGAGCGGCGGGCAGTACCTTTGAGGAGCATGACTTCGAATTCGGCCTGTTCGATTCGTAGGCGGTCCGGGGCTAGCCGACGGGAGCGGCATGAGACCGGAGAACGGGAGTAGTACGAATGTAGTGCACGGTTGAGTGGCGCACCTCTCGCGGACGCCCGCTAGGTCGAGTCAGGTCATGAAATTCTGCGAGGATGTCATGGTATGGCGACTGGTTCCCAATGGTGAGTGCCTTGACGTTAGGCTGTTGGGTGGTTGCACGTTGGCCCGGTGTGGAGAGGCCTGTTGTAGCGTCGATAAGTCGGTCATATCGGCAGACAGGTGAAGATTGTAGTACGCCAAGAAGTCGGACCCGATCATCGGCTCTGCGACGTCGGCGATGACGAAATTCCATGAAAAATCTCGACACAGGTTTTTGGAGTTGATAAGGCGGAGCGAGCCCTAGGTCTTGATGGTCGAATGGTTCGCCGCGCTGAGCTCAAAGGACGTGCAAGGACGCTTGTCACGCAGGAAGGTTCGGGGAAAGCAACAGATGTTGGAGCCGCAGTCGACGAGGAACCGCCGCTTTGTGACTTGATCGGTTACAAATATGCGACGACCTCCAAGTTGGCAGCTCGCGGCTGACTCTACGGGCTGCCGTTGAAGTTTCCTTGACGTCCAGCTGAGCAAGGTGGTTGACATTTCCGGGCTTTGTCCCCGAAGCGGCAATGGTAGTAGCAGGGGCAGTTATCATTTCCGTGCGATAATACCGCGTTGTTGTCTTGGCTTTGGGGGCGTTTTTGAGGACGCAGCTTCGGGCTTTGATCCAGGCGCCTTTGAGTTGAGTCCAGCTGACGGGTGATTTTGTCGACACGGCGCGCGATCTCGCTGCTTGACTGTCGGGTGTCAACGGCGTTGACGGTGAGAGGCGATGCTGGCAACGGAATCTTGACGACTTGATCGGCGATGTGAGAGAGCTCGTTCAGCGGCAGATTCGACTGCACCTGGAGGATGGCCTGCGCATGTGAGGGTAGACGCTGAAGCCAAATGATACGGAGGAAGGAGTCGTCGACCAGGGTGCTGCCCAAGAGGTCACGCATGTAACGCAGGACCTGCGATGGCTTGCGGTCACCGAGTTCTTCATGCTGGAGTAGGTGACGCACCTTCTCGTCTTGTGAAGGTGAAAGCCGGCGGGTCAGTTTCCCTCTTCAGGTGTACGTAACGGTCATCAGCCGGGGGACTTGCAAGTATATCGCGAACCTCAGCCGCATAGCGAGAGTCTAGATGGGCGACGACGTAGTCATAGCGCGTCCTGTCCTGGGTGGTGCGTGCTGTGGAAAACTGCGCCTTGACTTGAGCGAACCACACGTCAGGCACCTCTGCCCAAAACGGTGGAAGTTTGACGGCGACGTGACAGACGTCCGTGTCGGTGGCGGCCGCAGCAATGGAGGCACCCGAGATGCTGTAGCGATCAAGCTATGCCTTGACCCAGCGGGTCATTTGCCACGCCGGATTAGTGCCAAAAGGATAGTCTCGCCACGGCTGACGGAGGAAGCAACAGGGGCCGACTACACGAGACGGCGCCCACTGATTGACAGCGGCGCCAACTGTGTGGAATGTCGCAAAAGAGGGTTATGGAGCCGCCGCTCTATCTCCCGCCTGGGCCACGCATAGTTAGCGCGTTAACCAGCAGAAGACGACGGCGCTGGTCAAAGGGCTCTCCCCAGAGGATTCCACGAACCTGGCACCTCTCGAAAGGGCGCGCTAAGATCTTCCTGTGGGAACGCAGCGCGAGGCCGGCACCAAAGGGGTCGAGGCGCCCATGCGTCTTCCGCTCTCCCCCTCCCTGTTCTACGACAGCGCTGCGACTAGTGGCAAGGGTGTGTGTGTATGTGCAAGCCAGTGTTGTGCCTCTATGAACATACACGACGGGTGGTACTTGACTGAGAGGAACTTCCACATCACCATTGGTCCGCATTGTTTGTGTAGTGATCCCCAACCTAGGGACCTAGGAAACGGGGGTCAACAAAAAGGGCGTGCAGCGCCTCGCCTAACTCTCTTCTCTTCTGTCTTCATCTCGACAACTCACTGTAAAGATGTAAATAAATCCGTTAAATTTGCTCAAAGCTCTCCCCTAGTCCTTGGCTCGACGGAGCGACGGCGACCGGCCCCGCTACCCGCAGACTGCGGTCGCCACGACGCGCAACAATGGCAGGGACCGCTGGAGCGAAGTTTTAGGGGCGTGGCCCAAGTGGGGCTGTGCGCGGTCGTCGGACGAGGGCGCTTCATTTTCATTGCGCTGCTTGCTGCTGTTCCCGGAGCTGCTGCTATTGGTTCTGGATCACTTGTTGCTGGGCCTGCAGTTGTTGCAGTTGTTGTATTTGTTGTTGAAGGAAAGAAAGGGTTTCCTCGTCGGCCATGGCGGTGCGGTACGTTCGTTTTCCGGGTCACCAGATGTGGGATAACATAACTTTAATGTTTCCGTACTGAAGGTTCTACTACAACTGCCCCTCAATTTGGGCACACACACAGTTTTCTTGCTTCTCTCGGGCGAGAGTGTTCTTATCGCCGGCGCCCGTGTTTGGAGACATTGCCGCGACGCGCAGGCGTAGGAAGCGGCGCCGAACCGTTTCGCCACACGCTCTTTCATCCAGCGGCCATTGTACTGCATCTGTGAGTACCTTCGTAAAAATTTAATAAGTGACAACGTGCAAGAGGTCCTCTAGCATCTCTCACAAGAACCCCTGGAGCAGGCGCACCCAAACCATACGAAAGTGCACTCATTCAGATGAGGTGTTCTCAATAAGGCTGCTAAGATCATTCGTTACACGGTCTTCTTTCTACAATAAAGCAATTGAGAAAACTGTCGAAAGGTTTCACGAAAACCCCCTAGGTGATGACCTCTTTTGTATTTTCTTGAAAAGTTGGCGTGGCTGCCACTACACCTTTAAGTTATACCGCTCATCATGAGAACGTGAGGGTTATGTTTTACATTGTTCATAAATATTAGTTGTTTTTCTTTCTTTCGTTTGCAAAAAACCAATCAGGAGCTTTCTGAAAAGGTGGAAAATGTGAGAAAGCAGGTGAAGTTGCTGTAACATTTTGCACTCTGCTATCAATTGGTAGACGCTGCAGAGAATTGTCTGATGAGCAGTATGAAATGCGGGCACTGTTTCTTGAAGAAATTTTTTTATTTTACAGCGAAAGCTGTTATGAGATCACTTTTCGGGTCACGCGTGCATGTTGTCCACCGCCGCCGCCGGTGTGCGTAACCACATCGCGTGGCATTAGAAAAAAAACACCTTGCACCAATGGCACAGCGGGGCTCGAAACCGGGTCTGCTTTAATTGCCAGCCTAATATTCCGCCACTGAGCTACGTCGGCGCTTGTGACTTGCTGTCCAACTTGCCTCAGACGGGCTTGATGTTGGGAAAGCAATCACGTTAATAGGACTTATAAAGCGTTTTAAAACAGCGAAAAACCACCAGTCGTCGCAAAACGCGATTAGCAGAACTAACGGGCCGTCCAATGCTCCAACACATTACAAAAGCTTGTTCTTGTTTGCCTATTAACCATGGCGCATACCCACTACAGCCATAATTCCTCATCGTCATCAGCCACTGCATGCACAATTGGCACAAAATTCCTTGCAAGTGTTCAGCGGATACCATGCTTCTCAGAAGAATGACTAAAAATAGCATAGCGATCGAATGCCAGCCTACTACCCAAAAGTGTATTATTAATGCCCTAGTCGGCACCAAGCAAGTGTGCTTGCCGTAGTAAGTGTGCCTGCAGAAGTAGAATACTGCAGTGTTTTGAAAAGGCCCTGAAAGGCCGCTCTTCTAGCTTTCGCTGTGACTGTGCTGCGCCTACAGTGCAAGCCTGGCGTTTTTTCGTAACTAGTAGAAAACGCGAGTACTGTTTTTATAGAGCATTTTTGTATTTCAGTACGTCAACTTGTTTGAGGATTTTACAGATGTTTTGGGCCGTTTTTCGTCTAGGCAAGATGACAGTGGTTAAAATTCTAGCAGTTGTCAAAACACTTTTACGCTGAAAATGCTTATTCATGAAGAATTTCCCATACTTGGAGGTCAATTTGAATGCAGACAGCGCGAATGTAGGCAGGACATCGATTCTTAACCAACTTGCAATGAGCAACACATCCAGGCCAATTTATACAGGAGACCTTGTCCAGTCCACAGATGCGACGCGAAAAGGTTGTCTGGAAGCGCATTATGAATGGTTAAGTTCGATAACAGTACAACAGGGAAGCCATCGCGAGTAACAGCGCAGCGAACCGCCGGGGTACGCCGCCGTAGCAGACGATGCACCGAGAGTAGCGCGAGACCAAACTTCAGCGCCGCTAGTTCTCGCCACCCCCTTTTGGCACATTTTCCTCCGCTGGCGGAGATACGGAGCTTTGAAACTAAGTTTATATTAGTAACGTATGTTTTAACTTGAATACTGTAGTTGCTAAAATAGAAAAGTGTGATGAACGTGCCGGCTAGCGCGTAACGCCTTGAGAGAAAACCGCCAGGTGACGCTGGCACACGTTTGCACGTCACCCAAGGCGGCGCTGCGCTGCGCAGAACCGGGAATCAACAACGCGCGCGGGCAATGTGAATTATTTAAAATATAACTTGTTGCTCGTGCATGACCTCAAATGACTACCGAGAAAATATGTTAATTAGCTTCTGGAATAACTGGATGCCTACGTGGGTGCGCGACTGAACTGAAATATCGACAGGGTGCCGAAAGTGAGTGTGTGACGGCACTGAAACATTTTATCGATGTGAAATGGTAGAAGAGTGGAACGATGAACTCAGTTGTGAGTCATTTCTTGCAACACCTCCACGCCCCGCCACGGTGGTCTAGTGGCTAAGGTACTCGGCTGCTGACCCGCAGGTCGCGGGATCAAATCCCGGCTGTGGCGGCTGCATTTCCGATGGAGGCGGAAATGTTGTAGGCCCGTGTACTCAGATTTGGGTGCACGTTAAAGAACCCCAGGTGGTCGAAATTTCCGGAGCTCTCCACTACGGCGTCTCTCATATTCATATAGTGGTTTTGGGACGTTAAACCCCACAAATCAATCAATCATTGCAACACCTCCACGGCGAACCATCATTTCCTCAAGCACTACTCTGTAAAAAAAGCCCCCATCATTCGTAACGTCAAACTCAGAGACGAGAATCACGAGCGGAATGGATGAAAACCTTTTATTTTGTGCACACAGGTCATACAACGCCTTTCCGAGTAGTGACTCACTATCTGTGTAAAACAATGCATTCTTAATAATTGTTCATACGCCTTTTTTTATCCCCAAGAAAAAAAGTTTTATAGTTCACAAGCACCCCACAGAACATCAGCCTGCAAGACTGGGTGACGTGCCTGAGCTTCAGGTACTTCCTCTTTTCTCGGGAAGATGCTCGCTCCTTGAGGAGTGACTTTGTGTAAAAACGCAAATGGTTGAGCAGAAAAAACTTGATAACTTGATTGGTGACGCTCACACTATGTTCTGTGCAGCCCAGTGTGACATTTTTTTTTCAAGCAGGCAACAAGCTCTTCCAAGTTGTCACTGTGAAGCTCGTTGCAGCTAAACCACTTTGAAAAAGTGAATTCAAGGGCGTCTACAAATACGAAGAGCTTCTCCAAAAGCCCTACCCATAGGCGTCTCCTCGAGAGGGACAAAGGCGGCGGGCGCCTCCCCCCCCCCCCTAGTCACCTGGGACGGGGGCGCTAAATCTGCTCTATACATTGACTAGGTGGCGGGGCACTCTTTTAGTCATCTAAAAGGGGGGCGCAAAATCTGCCTCATACACTGATTTAATGAGGAACAGGCGCCCTGCAATGAACCTTCGCCCCCCCCCCCCCACCCTGAACGGCAAGCACGCCTATGGGCCTACCTCTTTCAATGCGGACAATTTCACCATTCACTGTGTGCTCGAAGTGCCGGCAGATCAATGTACCTCTCGTCGAAGTGCAGCTCGCACACGTACAGCCGAGTTTGCTTGAAGCAGCTTGTCAGTGCGCGGGATCGAGCTCCGCCACTGCACTAACAGTTTCGTCCTTTGGAACGCCGAACAACGCATGCTTCTCTTTAGCTGACTTGTAGTCTGTAGTGCACCCCGGGACGAAGCAGTGACTATTTTCGCGCCATGAGAGTGCATACGGAAGCATTAGTGTGCGAGTGCCACCGCAATAATAAAAAATAAAACGAGGACGATCGCGCCCGACGTAACTGTCGGAAACGTGCAAACAATGTATAAATAAAGGGACTTAACGTATGGATGGATCGATGGATTGATAAGGCTGTACCCTTTAGATCGGGTGGTGGCTAACGCTACCAAGCCGTAATACTTAGAACCAAAAGCTAGATTTATTTTTTTTCATTTAAATAGTGAGGTTAAGGACTCGGACATTGCAGTGAAGGGTTTGATTTTCACTCATGCCATTATTTAGCCACCAATCAGATAACCTCCTTCTACTTTATTCTACCCGCTTAAAGTCTATTTTGTCCTCCCTGTCCTTAAACCCCAGTGCTTTTAAAAACACTTCGCCGTCATCCTGAACTATAGGGTGAAGCCCTTTACAGAACATTATCAAGTGTTCGGCAGTTTCCTCTTCCTCTCCACACGCACTGCATACCGTGTCTACCCCTTCGTATTTCGCTCGATATATCTTGGTTCGCAATACTCTCGTCCTGACCTCAAACAGTAGAGAACTACCCCGAGTATTATCATAGATCCTTTCCTTCGCAATTTCATGCTTAAAAGTTCCAGAGATCTCTAGAGCGGACTTCTTAATCATGCCAATTCTCCACATATCGGTTTCAGCTTCCCTCACCTGTTTCTTAACCGATAATTCTTTTTGGTTTGGCCCCCTGCTTTTTCCTATGTATTTATCCGTCAAATTTCTGGTTCGCTTCCTCCATTTCATATCGACATTCTTCGTGTACAAGTAGCTGAAAGCCTTCCTAGCCGAACGCTCCTCCCCCATTTCTCTCAATCACTTCTCAAATTTATCTTGCTGCTAGCTTCCCTGCCCTCAAATGACGTCCATCCCATATCGCCTTGTGCTCCCTGATTCGCTGTATTCCCGACCCCTAAGGCAAACCTACCTATTCAACGTTGCTTAAATTCTAATCTTGCTTGAACTTATGATCTCATGCACAAGACCGCATTGCCGAGCGTCAGACCAGGAACCATGACCCCTTTCCAAATTTCTCTCACAACCTCATACCTATTGTAGTTCCACAGTGCCCTGTTTTTCATCACCGCTGCATTCCCGTTACCCTTACTCGTCACGTATACTTCGAGTTCTTTACGTTCTCGGTCCCATTGCTTATACATACGCTGAGATATTTGTATTCATCCGTTATCTCTAGAGTGACCTGCTGTATTCTAAGCTCACTACCTTAAAATTATCATGAAAAATCATGACTGCTAATTTTTCCTGACTGAATCCGAAATCTAACATATCGCCCTCATTACCGCAGATGTCCATCAATCTCTGCAAATCTTCCTTGTTGTTGGCCATCAGCACTATATCATCTGCGTACACCAATGCTGGTAGGACCTGTTCAATGAGTTTTCCTTGTTTGACGAAAGAGAGGTTGAAGCCAAGTCCACTTCCCTCTAATTTGGCCTCTAATCTTTGTAAGTACATCATGAATAACAAGGGTGACAGAGGACTCCTTGCCTAAGCCCCCGTTTTACTTCTGTAGGCTTGGATACCCGTTTTCCCCACTTTATAACTGCCTTGTTACCTTTATATATATCTTTTAAAAGATTAGTGACTCCATCTTCTACAGCCTAGTGTGTCCAATATTCCCCACAAGTCCTCTTGAACCACGCTATCGTTCTCCCTTGATATCCAAAAATGCTAGCCACAGGGGCCTGTGTTCCTTTTCTTCTATTTCGATGCACTGCGTCAGTGAGAACAGATTGTCTTCCAACCTTTTGTGTTTCCGAAACCGATTCTGCAGTTCCTCCAGCACCCCCTCATCCTCTATCCTTGCCTGCAGTCTTTCCTTTACAATCTGCATCGCCAGCCTGTAGACCACTGATGTCACTGTTACAGGACGGTAGTTGTTTATGTCAGCTTTGTCCCCCTTTCCTTCATAGATCATGCTCATCCTGCTAGGTTTTTTATTCATCGGGGACTTCACCATCGATTATTATTTTCCTCACTGCCTCTCTCAAAGCTTGCTTAGATTTCGGACCTAATGTCTTTATCAGCATAATTGGAATGCCATCTGGGCCTGTTGATTTACTACTAGGAACCCTCTTCTCAGCCCTTTCCCACTCTCGTTGTGAAAATGGAGTCATTGCGCCACTTGATTCATCATTGTCTATTGTGGTGCATAAAGGAATTCTTTGTTGAAAATTTTCTGTCACCCTTGTTCTTATATAGTCAATAGCTTTGTCTCGTTCTAGCCTACCACCTTGAGCTGTAGTTATAAACCTCTGCTCTAGGCTCGTCTCATTTCTTAGAAAGTTTAGATGGTTCCAAAATTTCGCAGCTGCCTTTTTATCTTTTTGATGTACTTCTGCCAGCCACTGAGCTCTCTTTCTTCTAATCTTTTCATTGATCAGAAGGGATGCATCCGTTATACAGCTTAGAAAGATTTCTTTTTTTTCAACATCATCTGTCGATTCACCCCGCTGCTTAGCATGTATGTGTTCCCTAGAGGCTTCTTGACGTTTTGCTATGACTCTCTAAACTTCCCCATCCCCCCAATTTTCGTGTTTATGTCTTCTTTTGTGGCAGAGCACAAAAGTGGCAGAGCACAAAGGCATTGAACAGGTGGATTAGGTTGTCTTCCTTGAGTTCCTGGTGTTAGTTGGCCACCCGCCAAACCAGCCGAACCACTTTATCCGTCCTGGCAGCGAGCTTGAGTATAGTCTTGCCGTTGGAACCATTGGGCTCGAGGGTCATGGCAAGCACCCGAATGGAATCGACTCTAGGTATTGCGCCGCCGTCTCCAGTGTAGAGCTTGATATCATTCTCCGAGATCGGCTGCCAGATTTTGGGCTTGGGCCCTCGTCTAGTGGGTTGGTAAAGGAGGAGCTCGGATTTGTTTGGGGAACACCTCAGGCCTGTGGGACAAAGGTAATCTTCCGTGGTGTCTATCTCCTCTTGCAGGGAGCACTCGACTGCCCGTCGCTGCCACCTAAGCACTAAATTGTGATATCGTCCACGTAAATTGTGCGGCTAATGCCCTCTATACACGAGAGCCTCTTGGACAACCCGACCATGACAATGTTGAACAGCGTGGGCGATATTACTGACCCCTGCGGCGTGCCGCGCGAGCCCAGTTCGATCTCCTGGGAGACGAGGTCTCCCACTTTGAGGGTGCCTCTCTGGCAGGTTAAGAACGATTTGACATATTCGCAGAATCTGGCTCCGAGGCAAAGCTCGGCAATCGACCGCAACATGAAAGAGTGAGCAACATTGTAGAACGCTTTCTCTAAGTCGAAGCCAAGAATCGCTCGCATGTCTCGAGTGTTGCACTCGATGAGTTTTCAGCAGCTTCATAGCATCTTGTGTCGAAATCTTGGCCCGAAAACCAATAATGGTGTGCGGGTAGAGCCCATTGTTCTCCAAGTACCGAGTCATTCTATTGAGTAACACATGCTCGGCTACCTTGCCCACGCGAGTCGTGAACGAATGGGAGCGTATGTCTAAGTTGGATGGCCTCCTCGGCTTGGGAATGAGCACGGCGTGTGTGACCTAGCTTCCACGGGCCGGGCACCTCGCCACTCTTCCATGCCTCATGACTCGGCGAGGTAGTCGATTGACGGGTCGTACAGGTTGCGCAGGGTCTTACTATAGTTATGCCGTCGGGGCCCACGGCAGACCTTCTATTAGGCCCGTGGAGCGCCCACCAAACCTCTTCGTGGCAGATCTCGGCGTCCAGCTCAGTGTTGGCCGGGTCCCGAGTACTCGTGGTACGTTGTTGCGGGGATTGATCGAGTTGGCAGGGTCGAGACAGAGTCGATCGAGACTTTTGCACCAGCTGCTTCAAAACCCTCTTCTGAAGGGGACTGCCTTGCTTCCTGCGCGGCTTGAACTAGGGACGTTCCACTGGTCAATTTTGGTGTTAGTCTTGTTGAGCAGGTGCTTGAGCAGGTTCTATGTCTTGCCATTGCGCATCTGACCATCTACCGAGTTGCACATCTCGTCCCACTGCTGCTTGGCGAGGACTCGGCAGTGCTCCTGGATGGTCTTGTTAAGGTCGCAGATCTCTTGCGTAACCTGCGATTGAGACGCTGGCATTTCCAGCGGGTTAGAAGTGACTGCTTGACCTCGAGCACGTGGGCAAGGCGGCTTTCCATTTTGCCAACTGGAAGGTCAGTACTAATCCCCTTGGTGGAACTTG
>WOVY01004500.1:0-56559 GCA_013436015.1 Rhipicephalus annulatus
TCAAATCATCATCATCATCATCATCATCATCAGCCTGTCTACGTCCACTGCAGGACAAAGGCCTCTTCCATGTTCCGCCAGTTAACCCGGTCCTGTGCTTGCTGTTGCCAATTTATACCCGCAAACTTCTTAATCTCATCTGCCCACCTAACCTACTGTCTCCCCCCTACCCCGCTTCCCTTCTCTGGGAATCCAGTTGGTGACCCTTAATGACCAGCGGTTATCCTGTCTACGTGCTACATGCCCGGCCCATGTCCATTTCCTCTTCTTTATTGCAGCTATGATATCCTTAACTCCCGTTTGTCCCCTAATCCACTCTGCTCTCTTCTTGTCTCTTAAGGTTACACCTACCATTTTTCTTTCCATTGCTCGCTGCGTCGTCCTCAATTTAAGTTGAACCCTCTTTGTGAGTCTCCAGGTTTCTGCTCCGTAGCTAAGTACCGGCAAGATACCGCTGTTATATATCTTCCTCTTGAGGGACAGTGGCAATCTACTTGTCATAATTTGAGAGTGCCTGCCGAATGTGCTCCACCCCATTCTTATTCTTCTAGTTACTTCAATCTCGTGGTTAGGCTCTGCGGTTATTACCTGCCCTAAGTAGACATAGTCTTTTACAACTTCAAGTGCACTATTACCTATCGCAAAGCGCTGCTCCTTTCCGAGGTTGTTGTACATTACTTTCGTTTTCTGCAGATTAATTTTAAGACCCACCTTTCTGCTCTCCTTGTCTAACTCCGTAATCATGAGTTGCAATTCGTCCCCTGAGTTACTCAGCAATGCAATGTCATCGGCGAAGCGCAGGTTACTGAGTTACTCTCCATTAACTCTTATCCCTAACTGTTCCCATTCTAGGCTTCTGAAAACGTCCTGTAAGCACGCAGTGAATAGCATTGGGGAGATTGTGTCCCCCTGCCTTACACCCTTCTTTATTGGTATTTTGTTGCTTTTTTTATGAAGCACTATGGTAGCAGTTGATCCCCTGTAGATTTCTTCCAGAATGTTTATATATATTTCATCTACGCCCTGATTCCGCAGTTTCTGCATGACGGCTGATATTTCTACTGAATCAAACGCCTTCTCGTAATCTATGAAGGCTATGTATAGTGGTTGGTTATACTCTGAGCATTTCTCTATTACCTGATTGATAGTATGAATGTGGTCAATTGTTGAGTAGCCTGTTCTAAATCCTGCTTGTTCCTTTGGTTGATTAAATTCTAATGTTTTCTTTACTCTGCTAGCAATTACCTTTGTAAATAGCTTGTATACTACAGAGAGCAAGCTGATCGGCCTGTAATTCTTCAAGTCCTTGTCATCTCCTTTCTTATGTATTAAGATGATGTTAGCGTTCTTCCAACTCTGGTACTTTTCCCGTCAGGAGACACCTCGTAAATAGAGTGGCTAGTTTTTCTAACACAATCTGTCCTCCATCTTTCAGCAGATCTGATGTTACGTGATCCTCACCAGCAGCTTTGCCTCTGTGCATGCTCTCCAAAGCTTTTCTGACTTCTTCTATCATTACCGGTGGGGTGTCGTCTGGGTTACTGCTAGTTCTTATAGTATTAAGGTCGTGGTTGTCTCGGCTACTGTACAGATCTCTGTAAAACTCCTCCGCTATTTTAACTATCCTTTGGTAGTTAATTTGCCTTCTTTGTCCTTTAGTGCATACATCCGCCTTTTGCCTATCCCAAGTTTCCTCTTCACTGCTTTGACGCTTCCTCCGTTTTTCAGAGCGTGCTCAATTCTTTCCATGTTATACCTTCTTACATCGCATACTTTACGTCTATTAATCAGCTTCGAAAGCTCTGCCAGTTCTATTTTGTCTGTTGTACTTGACACTTTCATGATTTGACGCTTCTTAATTAGGTTCTTCGTTTCCTGGGAAAGCTTGCCGGTGTCCTGTCTAGCTACCCTGCCTCCAACTTCCACTGCACACTCCGTGATGATACTCGTCAGATTATCATTCATTGTATCTACGCTAAGGTTGGTTTCCTCGCTAAGAGCAGAGTACCTGTTCTGCAGTGACACTCTGAATTCCTGTACTTTCCCTCTCAGTGCTAGCTCATTGATTTGCTTCTTGCGTATCAGTTTCGGTCGTTCCTTCTTCAAGTCTAGGCGGATTCGAGCCCGTACCATTCTATGGTCACTGCATCTTACCTTCCCAACCACTTCCACATCCTGCACGACTCCTGGGTGTGCAGTCATTATAAAGTCTATTTCGTTCTTATTTACGCCATTAGGGCTCCTCCATGTCCACTTGCGGTTTTCTCGTTTTCGGTAGAAGGTATTCAAAATACGCAGATTATTGCGTTCTGCGAATTCTACTAGTAGCTCTCCTCTGGCGTTTCTAGTGCCGATGCCATAATCTCCTACTGCCTGGTCTCCAGCCTGCTTCTTCCCTACCTTTGCATTAAAGTCGCCCATTACTATAGTATACTGTGTTTTCACCTTACTCATTGCCGATTCCACGTCTTCATAGAAGCTTTCAACTGAAGCGTCATCATGGCTAGATGTAGGCGCGTAAGCCTGTACTACCTTCATTTTCTATCTTTTATTCAGTTTAATTACAATGCCTACCACCCTTTCATTAATGCTATAGTAATCCTCTATGTTGCCAGCTATGTTTCTGTGAATTAGGAACCCTACTCCCAGTTCTCTTCTGTCTGCCAAGCCCCGATAGCAAATGACGTGCCCATTCTGTAGCACAGTATAGGCCTCATCTGTCCTCCTAACCTCACTCAGCCCTATTATATCCCATTTAATGCCTTCTAGCTCCTCGAATAATACAGATAGACTTCCCTCACTAGATAACGTTCTAACGTTAAACGTTGCTAAGTTCAAGTTCCAATGGTGGCCTGTCCGTATCCAGAGATTCCTAGCACCCTCTGCTGCTTTGCAGATCTGACCGCCGCCGTGGTCAGTTGCTCCGCAGCTGGGGGGGACTGAGGGCCGTGAGTTGTTAATTGACGAATGCCTACGGGAGGGGATGGCCAGATACTGTACCAGGGTGGCCAATCCTTGTCTGGTGAGATCATCGGTGCGTACCGGCTTTAAGCCGGTGGGTACCGGCTTAAAGCCGGCTTAAAACCGGCCTAAAGATCAGCAATGTCACTCAAGAAACGGTTAGTGTCTCGAAGATACGAGGGAAAAGAGCCGGGAATTTCTCTGATAAGAGCGTCAATGTAGCCGGCAAGAGGTTCAGTAACCGTACCAATAGCCGAAACTGTTGGACGACCGGGGTCATTTGGTTTGTGCACCTTCGGTAATAAATAAAACCTTCCTGCAACAGGACTAAGTGGTATTAGTGATTCCATCGTCTTTTTGCTGATGCACCCTTTTTGTAAAAGTTCCCCAAGGGCCTCGGCAATAATGCGTTCAAAGTCCTCAGTTGGGTCGTGACCGAGCTGCCTATAGTATGCAGTGTCGCCTAACTGTCTCAATGCTTCAGTGATATAGTCGCAGGTATTCATTACCACTACTGCACTGCCTTTGTCAGCGGGCTTGATAACAATGTCTGAACGGTTCTGCAATGTCCTAATGGTTTTCCTTTCATTTGAGGTCAAGTTGTGTTTGAAAGAATGTTTCTGGTTATATGCTCCAAGAATTTCGTGTTGGACAGCTTAAATGTACATATCAAGGCACTTGTCACGTTGTACCGGTGGTGTCTAATGTTTACTGGATGACACGCTGTTGGATGAGGGTCGTTCATGAAAAAAATCACGTAGTCTCATGTTCCGCGCGAAGTCGTCAAGGTCCTTTACGAGCTGAAGTTCATTGTACCTGCCAGTTGCCGGACAGAAGTTCAGACCACGAGAAAGAAGAGACATTTCAGGGTTTGTAAGTTTGATGTTCGAAATATCGATAATGTTAGTAAACTGGTTTTCATTATCAATAGCCTGAACGGATATATTTGAAGCGCCGGTGGACGGAAGTGCTGGTAGCGGTGAAGGTAGAACGTTATCGCGAACCATCTTTGCAGATTTCCTTGCTTGGATTTCTAATCGCTTCCTTTGTTCGGTAATCTTGAAGCAAAATACGTTCGTCGGAACTAATTCAATGGGCGCTTCGTAGCTGTCGTTCTTGGTTGCTTAAGTTCTTTGCAATGAGCTGTAGTGTTTGATTACAATGCGGGTAAGGTCCAAAGACGCTTTCCCCAGCGTGTCATTCCAACGTTCTAAATTACGGCTAGACATTTCCGATGTAGTTGGTTTGAAGGAAAGCTGAAGGCTTTTTGGTACTTCTTGTGAAGCTACGTATGACGACTATGCAAACTCATACATTTCACATCGCACACGTTTTTCAACAACTTTCCTAATCTTCAGGAAATTACTGGAGTGTACAGTTACACTGGTGGGGGCATTTGCGAGTCAATCACGGGAAGTAGTCAGAGTTGTAGAGCGATTAGCACTTCTCAAAGAATATGGATGGGAACATGAAGAATCAATTTCAGACCCTTTTTTAGTTGCGTTGCGGCGGTGCTTTTGTGGTTGAGGTGGCAAACTGACTTCGGTAGAAGGTTTTGTGGACTCGGTGTGCTGGCGAAAGCCTGGCTAGTGCGTTGATGTGACGGAGGTAGCAAGCGAGTCGAATCCCGCTTGGACGGCTGGGTGTTTGCGTGGTCGCCCCAGGAAGACGGCGACGAATTAAAGAGATGTCGAAAGGACAAGTGCTTGATGTGAATGGCCACCACTGTAACTCATTCAAAACTAGGGTGAAGGCCGTCGACTGCAAAGACGCGATTTGACGGAAACCATTCCAAGGCATGGTCGAGGAAATACACTTGTCTAGAGCGTTGACAAAACATACGCAAATGGCTGTTAAAGTCACACGCCTCACGGTTGCAGTGTCAGACCAAAGCTTCTTTGTGGCCACCACGGCGGCGGTTTAGGCCCCGAGGAAGAATCAGACTGGCGTATATACGATGGATGTTGGCCCTTTCGCTGAAAACAACACCTAGAAGGTGCTTGTACATTGAGAAGGTCACACGTCCACTGCTTTTCACCAAATCATTGGTGCCAATGTGGATGATCAGATGTGTCTTTTGGGTGGAACCAACTTAAGGATATTGCTCTTAAGGCTTCATTAAGGATATTGTTCCAACTATACCCTCATAGATTAAGGACACTAACCACTTTCTCCGTGAAATCACCGGACTGGAGGTTCCTAACGATAGCATCCTTGTGACTATATATATATATATATATATATATATATATATATATATATATATATGTGTGTGTGTGTGTGTGTGTGTGTCCATCTGTCTATCGTCTGTCTGTCTGTCTCTCTGTCCGTCCATCTGCCCGCCTGTCTGCATGTCTGTCCGTCCGTCCGTCCACCTCGTGAACAATCCAAGTACTGCCATCCCACATCCTTTCATCATATACTCATCATATACAAATACCATCATCCAGTGTATATTCGAAGGACTAAAACGAGAGGTCGCTTCTACATACAGGAGACGCACGACCCAAAAACTTCGCCTCTTTAAAGCAGTGTAGCTGCTGACCACATGACTGAATATTGTAAACGGATCTAGATAATATGAGAATGTCTTTTTGTAGCCCGAGCAACACTGGCAGATGCTCAGCAGGATTATTTGGCTCCTGGAGAGCCGTGCTATGCAAGCGTAAGGAGCGGTGACGTCAACCGGTTCACAGCTGGCGTGCCTGAGCCACCGCCTCAAGCGCCTTGCCGGTTCGCCCAATTCAGAAAAGTGACGTCCTGGGCTGTGTTCCAATACCCACAGTAAACGGTTAAATAGACAGCTAAATAGACGGCGGCCATCTTAAGTCTCATTCCAATTCTCACGTAGCCGGCATGTAGACTGCTGAGAGAAGACGGCATCGTAGACAAATATGATGCAGGCTACTTTGCTGTCTAAACAAGATGGCGGCTCAGCGAATCGCTCAGCTAAATCAAATCTCGCAAGAATAGCAGTCTGCACACAAGCAGACGCTTTCCCAGACGCTAAATGTGAGTAAAGTTTATTTGTTTATGATTTTAACCCGAAATAAGCCAGAAATTACAACTGTTGCGTTTGTTTCTTTTCGCTTTGTCTTCTCGACGCGAGGTGACGCATCGTCGCGTAAAAGCTGTCTAAACGAGTGCCAATTCTCTGACAGCATGGGCTCGGTGCGGTCTTCTAAGCAGTCTTCATAGACTGTCTACGTGCTGTCTAAGATTTGGAACACAGCCATGGGTGCAGCGGACGCAATGGCGGTGGCGCATGCCCACCTGTTAGCCACCATTGCTCCATAGCCAAGTCCGACGCTGGGTTGGGGCCGGTTGACTGCGCCTCTCATTTATGTGCGCATGCACAGAGGTATCAAGGGGGGGGGGCATACACATAACAGTGCGTTTGCCAGTGTGGTATGGCCATGGAGAAAAAGAGCGAAGTTTGTTCTCATCAACGCAGAAGAGCGGAGCATCGGATCCCGATATAGATGCCTGGCGACTGGTGGTTGAGCGTAGAAAGAAGAAACGGAAGAAAGCTAAACGTGCTGCGGAGACACCAGAGTAAAAAAGAATAAATGTCTAGCTAAGCGGCGTCGTCGGGATATGGTGACATAGCCGAGCTAAGCCACTGCGAATTTTTGAAGCTGATAGTCTTTTTTAGAAAACTTTAATGCATAAATTTTGGTCAGTCAGTCAGTCAGTCAGTCTGTCTGTCTGTCTGTCTGTCTCTGTCTGTCTGTTTGTCTGTCTGTCCATCCATCCGTCCGTCCGTCCGTCCGCCTGTCGGTCTGTCTGTCCTTCCGTCTGTCCGTCCGTCCGTCCGTCCGTCCGTCCTTCCGTCCGTCCGCCTGCCTGCCTGTCTGTCTGTCTGCCTGCCTGTCTGTCTGTCTGTCTGTCTGTCTGTCTGTCTGTCTGTCTGTCTGTCTGTCTGTCTGTCTGTCTGTCTGTCTGTCTGTCTGTCTGTCTGTCTGTCTGTCTGTCTGTCACACGATTCAGCCACACGGCCAAAGTTTGAACACTTGCTGAACGCTTAGCCATCATGAACAGGTCATTGCGTTCATATTGTGTCGAACATTGTCGATAAAAAATCAAATATTACGCATATAGCAGGCGCCATTTCAACGCGTATATGTCAATGATCTGGTAATGTCCCGCGCTGTCTAACATCATTCTCTCAAGCGAAGCCGAATCGGAGGAGGTAATAAGTAGTACGGAACTCAGCAGGCAAATCCAGGCAGCCCAGAGAGCCCAGGGACGGGCGGAGCGTCACGGCGTTCTGTTCTCTATGTGGGCGCGACCAGCGGTCACAACGGCCCCTCTTTAGTGGGTCCTGCAGTAACTCTAACGGTTCTATTAACGTTTCCTGTCTGTCTGTCTGTCTGTCTGTCTGTCTGTCTGTCTGTCTGTCTGTCTGTCTGTCTGTCTGTCTGTCTGTCTGTCTGTCTGTCTGTCTGCTGCGAAAGCCAAAAAGAGGAGCAGCATCTTTTTGAAGCCAGCTTCTTAGGCTTTTATACAAACTAATCGCTATTATGCATGCACACACCATTAAATTTGAACGTACAGCGGTATTGATAGCGCGAGTGTCGTAACCTCTTGAATATGTTGACAAATGTTTAAGATTGTACGCTTATTATCTTCAGCTGCCTTTGCAGCAACATAACTTCTCGCAATTTCGGAAAGATAACGGAATTGTGGTAGAGTGGCGTCACCTGCTGGATGCGGGCACAAATAACACGTTGCAGCGATAGCTGGCCGTTGGTTCGAAGACCATACACACAGTTGTGTGATGCTTCGGGCTAGCTGGTTGGTTCTCAATGATGTTCAATAGCGATATTCCATAGGCTACGTACACCTCATGCAATTCAAACGCTTCGCAATTTTAAGCATAATCGAATGATCGAAGTTTCTGGTGTGGCTTAAAGGCTGGTCGAATAAGGACACTGTCACATCGGTTTATTCATCAGCCCTCACTGGGTGGTGCATAAAAATATGTTGAAAGGCGCCCAACGCAAGCTGTCCGTTAATTTTAGCAGTAATTTTTCTGACGGATAGGCTAGCTGTTAAGACTGGCGGAAACTTGTGCTACGTCATATAATACTATTTTATGATTTTGAACCCACAAGCACTCTACTTCTGAACCGGTTCCCGCTCTCTTCATCCTTTTGTAGTAAAGCTTCTGAAGCTATCGGTAACGCGCTCCAGCGTGTAAAACTTCTCAGCTCTGAATAATATATAGGCATCGGGCAAACTCCGTGCACAGTAGGCGCGAGTGCCAAGCAAAAACGAACGCATGATAAGGTGAGAGGGAAAGAAAGAATAGAAAAAAGAGATGTGTGAATAGATAGATAGATAGATAAGTAGATAGATAGATAGATACATAGATAGATAGTTAAATAGATAGATAGATAGATAGTGGTGAAAAGGAATGAGAGAAAATGAAGAACAAATAAAGAGAATAAATGCAATAAAACAAATGGACAAAAATAATAACAAAAAGCAAGAGGTAAATATAGAGAGAGGGTACAATAAAAAGATAGAGAAACAGAGAATACAGCGAAGTACTTTATGTAGAAATAGAGAAAGACTGCTTAAAATATGCAAGGCAAAAAAAGAAAAATACAAAACAGAAAGCTAGACAAAAATGAAGAAAGAAGCGGAGCGCCAAAGAGAAGGGGAATAGCGAGAATGGTTGCCACGCTATCGCGGCAATGATCAGTACGTGGCTCTTGCCCCCACAGCTGGTGGGAGCTTCTATGGGCTGAGCTCTCAACACGAAAAAGCGGTGCCAAAAATGTACCTGGAGCAGCTGTCTAATAGGCGTGGTCTACACATAACAAACTGCCACCAGCGGCGACACCACGACATAGAGCCCTTAGTACCAGCATGCGCTGCCCACGGGAAGCGCTTCTCATCAATGCCATTCTACGCATGATCCTTGTTGTGGCCATCTACTGCGGCTGCGCTGCAGGAAACTTGGTTGCTTAGCAAGCGCATGTTTACTACAATTAATATTACTCCTAAAGATGCTGCCATCCTTCGTAAAACATTCGAATATGTAGCTATAGTATTTATTGCTTCACCCTTTTGGCGAAACTGGGACTTTTCTAACCACCTGTGGCGAGTGTTTGGGAGCTGGATCAATGTACGACGCATGACAAACGTCGGCAATAAAAGCTGTATTGTAAAAAAAAGCCCTCAGCGACTACCTGATCACCCGCTGTGGTTCACGGTACGCTGGTGGCCCTCGACTGAGGTAGCCCTCGCAGCCGCCGCGGCAAGTCTGGGTGCTGCAGAAGCAATGAAACAAGGAAGGGGCGCATGATGTCGAGAAGGGAATTTCCCCTCTATTAACGTCAAGCCTATGGCAAAGCAAGCAGAGACTTTGCTTTCAGCTTACACGCACGCTGTGAATCTTTATTACTCAACCACTCGCATGAGAAATCTTCCACCGGTATTACAACGCAGGTCTAGATCCCGTGGCTATATTTCCCGATCGACGTCCTCTTTGCTATCACTGTGGTGAACCTGGGCATATCTACTGACAGTGCACTTATCGAGAGCTGGGACATCGTGGTTTTTCGGCCAACTCCCCACCTCCTAGGTACGGCCAGTGGCCTCCGGAAATCGCTGACTACGTCGTTCAGCAGCGCGAATTGAGATCTCGGCACCACTCACGCTCTCCATCACCGCGGCGGTTCTCGCCGAATCATCGCACCTATGCGGGCGTGGCGCAGGGCCGGTCACCTAGCCCGCGTCGGGAAAACTAGCCTCAGCGACCTTCAGGGGCGAGACCGCTCAGACTGGTCATGCTCAAGGCGCCCTATCGACGCGGACTGAAGATACCGACGATACATCGACAACACCACCGGTTGATTGCGGAAGAATTTCCTTAGATATTCCTGTTCTGCTAGATGGTCGCAAAGTCAGCGCTTTAGTGGACACTGGTGCGAACTATTCCACAATTAGCGAAAAGCTGGCCGCCCTTCTCAAGACAGTAACGACGCCTTGGAACCAAACGCCAATTCGTATAGCTGGCGGGCATATCGTCACGCCACTCAGTATGTGCACGGCAAGACTGCAAGTCCGCGGTTGTACATTTGTTGCCAGTTTGAGCGTTCTCCGGCAGTGTTTTCGAGACCTGATTATTGGCATGAATTTTCTCAGAATGCATGGTGCTATAATTGACATCCGACGACGTCTAGTCACTTTCGCGACCACAAACGCCACAACAGCTTACGACGACCCCTGCCACTCCCGAGTATCTTTTCGCGTCGTCGACGACGCTGTCACGTTACCCCTCCCGTGCAACTGTTGTGGTTCAGGTGGCGTGGGACGGATTGATGCACGGTGAAGCAGTCTTGGAAAGCAATCACTCGCTTCTGCTGTCTCAAGGTGTCTGCGTAGCGAGAAGCCTTGTTGACCTTCGTGATGATCACTGCGATGTTTTTGTCACAAACTTCAGCTACGAGCACCGGCACCTTTATCCTGGAACTGTCATCGCCTACGCCGACCCAGTTGCCAATGTCACCGAGTGTTTTGCTTCCGAGGCCATCGGCACTGCTTAAGCGCCTTTCCGCAGCGTCGACATCAATCCAACGCCTTCTGAAGCGAACAAGCAGCGTTTGAGCAAGCTGTTGCTGGAGTTCCACACATGCTTTGCACGTTCTTCGAAGATACGTCAAACACCGATAACGAAACACCGTATTATCACCTACGACGACGCGCATCCCATACGGCAGCAGCCTTATCGTGTTTCGCCAACCGAACGGCACGCGATTCAAACGCAGGTTAAGGAAATGCTTCAGGATGGCGTGATACCGCCTTCAAGCAGCCCTTGGTAATCACCAGTCGTTCTTGTGAAAAAGAAAGATGGCACGCTTCGCTTTTGTGTTGACTACAGGAAGTTGAACAATGTCACAAAGAAAGACGTGTACCCGTTGCCCAGAGTCGATGATTCTCTGGACAAGCTGCGACGCGCGAAGTATTTTTCGTCCGTAACTTGAAGAGCGGTTATTGGCAAATAGAGGTCGATGAACGTTACCGGGAAAAGAACGCTTTTGTAACGGCGGATAGCCTTTATGAATTCTAAGTGCTCCCTCTCGGCCTCTGTTCCGCTCCAGCTACATTCCAGCGAATGATGGACACCGTCCTGGCAGACCTCAAGTGGAAAAGCTTTCTCGTCTACCTCGATGATGTCGTTGTGTTTTCAGAAATGTTTGACGAGCATTTTCGTCGCCTTCGGAATGTGCTCGAGCAATTAGATCGGTCGATCTCACACTCAAGCCTGAGAAATGTCATTTCGGCTACGAATAATTAAAGTTTCTTGGTCACGTCGTGAGTGTCGTTGGTGTTCGGCCTGATCCTGACAAAACTGCTGCCGTCACCGCTTTTGCACCTCCAACTGACAAGAAAAGTCTTCGACGATTTCTGGGTCTGTGCGCGTATTACCGGCGCTTTATTAAAAATTTCTCTAACATTGTGGAGCCACTATTACGCCTCACGCGTGATGACACACCGTTTGTCTGGACTGACGAACAGCAGAGTGCCTTGGCGGAACTACAGCGCCGGCTCTCTTCCCCTCCTGTGCTCGGCCACTTCGATGAAGAGGCTGATACTGAAGTACTCAATGATGCCAGAAATATTGGTCTTGGAGCTATTTTGGTACAAAGACAAGATGGCATTGAACGGGTAATAGCCTACGCAAGTCGCACACTGTCTTGCGCAGAATCTAACTATTCCACATCAGAGAAAGAATGTCTCGCGGTCATTTGGGCAATCACAAAGTTTAGGCCATATCTCTAAGGAAGACCATTTAAAGTGGTTACTGACCATCATGCTTTCTGCTGGTTGACCAATATACGAGACCCTTCAGGACGATTAGCACGATGGAGTCTGTGCCTACAGGAATTTGATGTCACCATCGTGTACAAGTCAGGCAAAAACCACGAACACGCCTACACGCTATCACGAGCACCTCTTCAATTCGCCAGTACTAGCGCAAAAGAGGATGGCGCCTTCGTGGTAACTGTCAGCGGACCGGATGTGATGTCCCATCAACGAAATGACGCCGATCTCAGAATGATTATAGATCACTTACAAGGTGGTACCGCGCCCATTCCTCGTCCGATGTCGCGAACGTTGCCATGATTCTGCCTACGAATTGGCGTCTTATACAGAAGGAACGCCGGTGCTGGTTACAGATCTCATCTTCTCCTCGTGCCTGAAGCCCTCCGCGATGACGTCTTATTAGCTTGCCACGACGAGCCCACATCTGGCCATCTGGGCTACTCGATAACTATGGATTGGGTGCGACAACTCTACTACTGACCTAAAATGTCTGCCTGTGTCAAACGCTACGTGAAGGGATGCCGTGAATGCCAGTGTCGCAAGACACCACATTTAAAGCCTGCAGACCATCTACAACCGATCGATCCACCACGTACACCGTTTGAACAAGTGGGGATGGACCTCCTAGGCCCGTTTCCTTTGTCTTCTTTGGCAACAAATGAATTATTGTCGCAACCGACTACTTGACACGTTACGCTGAGACGAAGGCGTTGCCATTAGGGACCGCATCTGAAGTTGCCAATTTTTTTATGCATCAAATTGTGCTACGGCATAGCGCCCCATCATATGTCATCACTGATTGAGGGACATCATTCACAGCGAAACTCTTGGATGATATCTTTAGGTTGAGTTACACAACGCATCGAAAGACCACTGCGTATCACCCTCAGAGTAATAGTTTAACAGAAAGGCTAAACAAAACGCTGGCCGACATGATCTCTATGTACGTGGATGTGCAGCGCAAACTGTGGGACGACATCCTGCCGTACGTAACATTTGGGTATAACACTTCAACGCAGGAAACTACACGCTTCACGCCATTCCGGCTCGTTTATGGGCGAGATATTAGAACTATGCTAGATGCCATGATTCCGTATGAGGACATCGACAAGCTCGACCAATTAGCTCCGGACATCAATGAGTACATTCAGTTCGCTGAGAAAGCACGTCAATTGGCCCGTGTGCACGTCCGAACTCAACAGTACACGGATGCACGGCGATACAACATCCACCATCGAGAAGTTTATTATGAACCTGGAGACCACACCCATCAGGCGGCGAGGACTCAGTGAGAAACTCTTGAGGAAGTACTTTGGACCTTACAAAGTACTCAGACGTGTGAGCGACGTGAACTGCCAAGTGGTACCAGATGGAGGCTCACCATCATCCCAGCGCACGTTACCACAACCAGAGACTGTACACGTAGTCCACCTGAAACCATACTTTACGCGTTGATGCGAATTTTCTTCTTGTGCCAGTGAACTCTTCTTGTGAACAGTGAATTCCGTTTATTTCCGATTGCCGGGCCCAGGACGCCTTTTCTGTCGTGCACTAATTTGTTTAATGTTTCTTTATGTTGCCTACTTCGACCCACTGTTGTGCATACTTTTGTTTGAGCATCGGGTCGATGCTCTCTTGGGGAGGAGGAGTAATGCCACCTGGTGTTCTGTGCCAGTGAACAGTGGGTCAGCTCTGTGCCGGTGAACGAGGAAGACGAGGACGAGAAACCCATGCCAGCGGAGACGTCCTTCTTTGTCTCTGAGATTTTGACAGTCGCGTCCTTTTGTACGTTCCTTCGAGCTCGTAGCGCGTGACAATATATACAGGTCGCCGGTGAACGGCTGTGCACCGCGTTGTCCCTAGTCGCCGAGGGAGCCTTTTCATCAACGCATGCTGTTCGCTCTCTCTCTCGCAACATAGAGGGCGCTGTGGTGGTGGCGAGAGAGAGCAACCTCTCTCGACCATCACAACAGCTGACGATGCACACCGAAACGATGAGACAAGGTGCTTCACCCCTAAAACGCTAGCCCTGCAGGTAAGCTCCAAAAAATACACAAGGAAATCTGGCAAAACCACTTTTATAGAGTCCATCCTTTACTCACTTGGCGGAACTAGTACAACTACGAGTGCAACTTAACAACCACGCCATCAGTTATATTTTTTGGAAAGTATGGAAGCATTCACTACGCTACAGTTCTTAATTTTGTGAAGAAGCGAGCTACATATATCTGTAAAGCATAACGTGGATGGGGTGCCTGGTGATGATTTAAGAGGCCCTGAGACACTTTTTCGACAGCCTGAGTTAGCACCGGTACGCATGTAGCAAACATTTCTGAGACTAATGCAACAAAAAAATCACAGGATATTTAAGGAGTGAATGATGATGAGTCGGATGAAGCGTCCATCCGTCCGTCCTTGCATCCGTGCTTCTGTCCGTCTGTCCGTCGATCTGTGCGTCTGTCTACGCAACCGTCAGTGCGTCCGCGCATCCGTATACCTCTGTCCGTGTGTCCATCCGTACGTGCGCCCGGATGAACCGATAAACAGAGGCACGGACAGACGGACTGACGAAGGCAAGCACTGATAGACGCTTGGACTGACGGATGGTCGGAAGCAAGAACGATCAAGACATACAGACGCACGGACCCAAGGACAGATGGACGGACAGACGGGCGAATGCACAGATGGACAGACGTATGGGCAGAAGCACGGACGGATTGACTAAAGCATACACGGACAGAAGCATGCACGGACATACAGACGAACGCACACACGGGCAGTTGAACACACGCATAGACGGACGGACGCTTCAGCCCACTCATCATCATTCACTCCGTGAATATATTTGCTGTCGAAACCCCTAACACCATCTAGGTATAAAAATCTCAAGGATATATACACACAATGCCCTCCATTGAGAAAGTCCGAAACTATGGGTGCCTATGTACCACATACGGAGGAGGGAACGACCCACGGCCTAAGAAGCTTCGCCCCTAATATGATGAGAATGGCTGCACGAGAATTAAGGTTGTGAGTCCTCAAAGTTTAAACATTTTTTTTGGCATTTGAATCACCTGCTGACATGAAAGACCACTTCCAATCACAGTGCGCGTATTATAAATGCATACCAGAGATGTCACCTCATAATGGCCTTCACGCAATATCTCGCTGCCGCTCTTTCTGACGGCATCCTTAGCATGGTTACGACCATGGATTACGACATACCACAGGTGTCGGGCAGCAAATGCTACCACGGTCGCACTGTGTAAGATGTATACATGCGCTTTGGGCGGGGTCTCTTCTCGGCTTGCATACAAGACGCGTTCTAGGGCAACGCTGGTGTTCATCGCATGTTGTATTTCTGGCTCGCTATAAACGCGGCATGCGTTTGCATCATTAGTTACTTTAGTTACTTTAGTTACACGGCACTTACACTGCGTACCATAGTTCGCGAAGCAAGTGCCGTGTTACTTGTTCTGAAAATTTACTTCTGAATAACAACAATAATTTCTTTTTCGGAAGCTATGAAAATTGTTCTTGCTGTTTTTAGCACTCACTTGTGTGGCCTAGCTATCACAATATGAATATTGCACGCTACTTGCCGTGTCAAGCCATTCGGTAGCGAAGGGTTTTCGTCGCATCACATGACTTGACGTCACTTCCCATAAGAAAACTAGCTGATGTGTGTCACCAAAGTCCGAAATGAAGGCCCTTTTCCTCGTGATTTAAAATCATAACAGTGCCGATTTGGGCGTTGCCACTTGCGCAACGATATCGGTTCATTGCACAGCAACACAAGCAGTGATGAAAAATACATACACAAATTGTGTCGCAAAGCCCCTTTAAAGGGCCACTCACCAGACCCCATAACAATTTTTAGTTAGACCGTGGAAGTTGTGTGTCCGATGAGGAACATTTTGATGGTGAAATGGCCGGCATGGGGCCGCCTAGATGGCCCCTTAGAGCTGTTGCTCCCGCGCTGCCTTCAGGGCTCGCTGGACGACCCAAAGTTGGTCCGTGAGTTCTGAGCTTTGCAGCGTGGCCGATCACCGTGCCCGCAGATCTTCTGTGGAGACCGCCATTTGATCTTGGTATACTCGACATCCTACAACATGTGTTGAAGGGTGGCTCTACTAGACTTGCATAGCCTGCATGTGTCGCTCGCGTATATGGCAGGGTAAAAATTCTTTAATTTCACGGGATTGGGGTAGCTTTCTGTCTGTAACCGCCTCAAAGCAACGGACTCTGCTATATTGAGTTTAGAGTGAGGTGGTGGACTCTGCATTTGGTAGTATTTGGTTATATCACTGAATGTGGTTAATCGATCTTTTTCTCTCCATATCCCCTCCTCCACGTTCACCTGACCTGTAGAAGTCACTCCTTGCTCAGCTCGGCGAGTAAGACCTCGAGCCTCGCAATGTGCTACTTCATTGGGATTGATGGCGGGAACGTCTGGAGCTGTATGTGCTGGGAACCAGAGCAGTTTTCTGTCATTCTTTCCTACGGTGGAAAATATTGCTTCGTTTACACTCATGATGTGCTACGCCTCTGGGGAGATTCGGCCCTTAGCGTAATTTCGAGTGGCCGCCTGTGAATCACTAATAATGTATTGAGCATTCGTGGAGACTCGTGCTAGTGCAATGACTACTTGCTCTGCTGCCTCGGAAAACTTAGTATTAACTAACACGCTGGTAATGAGCTTGTGGTTGTTATCTACAACTACTGCCACGTAGCTATTTCTGTTCGGGTACACTGCTGCGTCTACGAAGGCAGCTCTGTCGTCTGACCCGTAGCTCTGGATCATTTTTTTCTGCTCTACTCATGCGTCTAACTTTCTTGTAACATGAATGCATGTTCTTGGGTATAATAGGTACGAGAAGCTTCTCACGAATTTCTCTCGTGATCGTCCTCTTTTCTCCGTTTTGGTTGTGGTAATTCATTTCTAGCTTGCGTAGTATATTCCATCCAGTACATGTTTTTGTTAGTCATTCCACCTGAGACATTTGTTGTGCTTCTATGAGTTTTTCCATTGTGTTGTGGACTCCTAGCTTTAGAAAAAGGTCTGTGCCTGTACTGATGGGAATCCCTAGCGCTAGTTAGTACACCTTTTTTATCAGGTTGTTAATTTTGGTCTTTTCAGCTGCAAACCAATTATGGAAAGCACCTATGTGTGTGATCTGACTGATAACAAAAGATTGTATCAGCCGTTTGATACTTTTTTCCTTCATACCCTGGTGCTTGCTAGCAATTCGTTTTATTAATTTCGTGGTGTTTGTCACCTTAGCTTCTATTTTTAATGGTTTCTCCATTTGTGCATTTGTTCTCGATTACAAGGTCCAGTACCATGAGTTTGTTGACAATAGAGATATTTTGACGATTCCCTGTGTGTACCTTTATTTCCTTATAGGCCTCATTTCTGTCATATCCAGTGGGAGGTCTACCCCTAAGCGTGAGACAGTACAGAAGAAGCTTTGATTTGTCTGCGGAGCACGTGAGACCTGTTCCTATCATGTGTTCCTCAACTGTGTTTATTGCGGTCTGTAGTCGTTCTATAGAGCCGTCGCTCCCATCACAAACCCAGATAGTAATATCATCCGCGTAGATTGAGTGGTGTAGAGATTCAATTTCATTTAGTTTCCCAGGAAGCCCTATTAAGATCCGATTGAAGAGCATCGGAGATAGGACAGAGTCTAGCGGAGTGCCCGCGCCGCCGATGTCGTTCTCAGGCGATTTGAATCCTCCAACGGAGATGACTGTCTTTCTGTCTGACAGGAAGCTCTTAACGTAGTTATACATCTGCTACCCTAGTCCTATCAGTTCGATGTTTTTCAATATGGCTGTATGGTTAGCATTATCGAAAGCCTTTTGAAGGTCAAGACGCACGATGGCCATTGTACAGCACGTTTTATAGTCGATTATATATTGCTTGAGTTGAAGCATCGCATCTTATGTCGAAAAGTTTTTGCGAAACCCTATCATCGTATCTGGATAGATGTTATTGTCTTTAAAGAAGTTGTCGATTCTGTTCAGAATTACATGTTATAGTATATTTCCGACGCAGGATATTAGAGAAATCGGCCCGAGGTTGTCGATGGGAAGCTTCCTACCAGGCTTTGGAATGAGCGTTATCGTCGCTTTCTTTCAGTCAGCTGGTACTTCTCCTTTTATCGAGCACTCGTTCAGGTATTTGGAGATTGATTCATCATCGAGGCTTACCGTCAGGTCCTGGGGCTGATTTGGTGTTTAAATTTTGTAGGGATGCACGCGTTTCCACCTCTGTAATTTCCTCGTCAATTTTTCAGTTTGCATTACCATTGTAGCTAGAATGGTTACAAGGGGCCGCCTGTGTGGTGTATTTCTTCTCTAATTCTTTGACAAATTCCTCTTCTTTGTCATCATAGCCATGTATTACCTTAGTAAAGGCATTGCTGTTGTTTTTCTTGTTATTTTCCGGATCAAGTAGGGACCTGAGCAAGTGCCAGGTTCTGCCGGTGCCTGATTGCCCGTCCATAGAATTACAAATCTCGTCCCATTGTTATTTACTGAGTTGCTTAGCATATTGTTTTATGTCTTCGTTAAGAAGCGCTTTGCGCTTTCTCAACTTCCTGTTATGTTTTTGGCCACTAAGTCTAGGGTCAAGTGAGTGCTTATATTCCCACACGTGAAGAGGTTTGCTGTCACATTTTGTTAAGTTAGCCTCAGGTGGCACGATTTTAGTAGCAGCATTGAAGTATTCCCTGAGCTGCTTAGTCCATCGTTCTATGTCTGTGATTGGTCGTTGTTCTGTCGCCTCTCGCGTTCTACGAAGTACCTCCCAGTCTATTAAATCCATTTCTCTTTTTTTGGGGGACTACTTGGGCCATACGTGAAGTGTAACTCTGATATGTGGTGGTCACTGCCCAAATCTTGTAAATTGTTGTGCCACGCTGCCGTTTCAATCTTTTTGATAAATGTTAGGTCTGGGTTTGTGTCCCTGTTTAGCGCCATGCTGATTCTGTTTGGACTGCCGCGATCTGTGACGAGTGTTAGGCCCAACTCTTGCGAAACATCCCATAAGGTCCTTCCTTTTGGTCTTGCATATAGATATCCCCAGGCAGCGTGCCCTGCAATAAAGTCACCTGCTATGACTACCAGATTTTCTCCAGCCAGGCTAAGTGGTTTTTGGAATAGATTTTTAAATTTATGGTTATGTTGCGAAGGGTTTCTATAAATGTTCAGAATAAATGAGCTACGCCTTGTCTTCTTTTGCGGGAGAAGTTCCAATAAAATATTGTCAATGTGCACTATCCTTGTTGCACGCACGCGACGCTTCTTTTTACTACCATGGTTAATGCCATGGTCTCCCTTTCGGCATAGCCAAAAGATCTGTGTTCTGCTAGCTTTCCGATACCGTGTGTTTCCTGCGAAATATGGCATCCGGTTTGTCTTTGCCTTTTAACTGCTGCTGCAAAACTGACTTTTTGTTTTCGTAACTTCTACAGTTTTATTGCCACATTGGGTAAACTTTCTTTGGCTGCATCATTGCGGTTGTGACCATCGTCGGAAATGGAAGTGGGAGGTTAGAGAGAGGCTGATCTTATACAATTCTATGGTTGAGACTTTTATATGGATTGTGGCGCTTCCGCTGTGCCGGAAGAAAGTCCATTGCCTGGTAACTGCTTTGTTTCTAGAACGTCTAATCTATTCATAATCGTTGCTATTGCCTTAGCCATTTGCATCATCATTTCGTCCCGCTTTTCATTTGATTTTTCTAACTCCCGAAGGGTCTTTTGTATATAAGCTAATGTTCTATCTTCCATCGCGCATCCTGTTTAACACTTCTTGCTTGAGCATTGCGTACGAGTGGAGGGGAATCATCCCCTTCGTTAATCTTGTTATCCGTAATTTCAGTTATTTCATTTGTGCTCGCATGTGGAGCGGCAGTTACCTGGCTTACTTGGAATTTTTTCTCTTTGAGGCTTTTTATTTCATCACTCATGCATGGTAGCATTATCCTCAGCTGCACGTTCTGGAGCTCTACTTCCCTAACTCATTGGTAATGGCCATCTCCCCGACAAACCGCGGACGCGAGCCCTCGACCACGTCTGCCCAGCTCACCTTAATATTCAGGTCTCCTCTAGTGGGTGGCTTTGTTGTGGACTTAGACCAGGATAGGGATTGACGTCGTGTCCCCGGTTTTTGGAGTCAAAATGGGATGAAGATCGACGGGTCGATGGGGGTCTTGATCTCATGCTTGACCGTGTTCTGGACCTGGAGCGTTGTTTCTTTGCTTTTAAGAGACCAAATTTTCCGCGAAAATCAGCCTTCTCTTCTCTTAATGTAGAGTCTTCATAATCTTGCTGTCGCTCCTGTTGCAGCCTTTGCCATTGCCTTTGCTTCAGAATGAAGTTTTTTTTAATTTGGCCTTGCATGTCCTGTCTGCGGTGGCATGGTCCGCACCGCATAGGTGGCATTTGGGTTCGCATCGATGACCATGATCTAGATTTCGTGTTCAACAACTGGCACAAAGCTTGTTTTCAAGATTGGGACACACGTCTCTCCGGTTTCCAAGGCTGTTTTATTTGTGACAGAAATCCACTTGTTTCCGGTACAGTGAGCATCGGGGCAGAGTTGCCCTATATCGGACAAACGTGGGCACTTTGTGTCCGTCAAAGAGCACAATCATTGTGGTAGTGTTAGTGTGCCTCTTCGCTGCTATCGCCATTAGATTTTTGGTAGTAACTATAGCTGCTGAGATGTCTCTTGGACCCTGTTCGAGTGGGATTCCTTTGACGACTCCTTTGGCCGTCATGTACAGCGATGTCTCGTAAGCATTTGTCTCGTAAAACTTGCCTTGAACTTTGATAGGTCTTATATTCTGATATTTATTGGCATGCTCCTGATACAGTGTACTGGTGATCAGGGCCCGGATTCACAAAGCTTTCTCTTTGGCTACGCATTTTCTTAGCCAAAAAGTCTCTTATCTGGAGGGATTACTATAGCGCGGGTATGAATTTAACTTATTCGGCACTTAAGAGGGCAAGGAGGACAGACGATAGCCGATGAAACGACAAGGAAAGAAAGAAGTGTGTGCCGATAATATCAAGGTAGCACGCAAAGCGTCTAGCATCAAGAGTATACGATGATAGCCAATGATTTGCTGCATCTAAGTTTCAGTTCCGCGAGCGTCTGCTACAGCGCTTACGGGATGCCGCGTACGTTGTAATAGACGTTTTGGTGGGCTGTGCAAAGCCAAGCACTCGCCTTTAATTAACGACTGTAGCTAAAAAAATAATTGCTTGATGGCCTTAAGCCACCGAGCAATCCATGCACTATCTCGCCAAGTACAAGTAAACAACACTCCAGGTGAACCACATAAATGAAACCACACATAAATCGATGCATGCAATGTTTGAAAATGTGCCTTGAATGTCTTCCCTTATTTAAAGCGACCACTTACCTTAAATTTCATTGAAGCTGCGCTGCTACTTAACTAATTTGGTGCAATCTACCACGGTATAGTGGTGAACGTAAGGGTGTTTTGTACCTATAGTCAAAGGTAGCCTTTGTTACAATATTTCTATTACAAGACACATGAGCGACTTTGGTGCCTGCAGACGAATTGTGCTAAAATAGATAACAGCAGTAATCAAATGAAATTGTGAGCGCAATTTCGCTGGTTCCATGCACCGCAGCATTTTTATAAAGCCGGAATGCGAGAACGTGCATACGCTTACGCTTAGGTCTACGTAAAATGAGGGAGACTCGTCGGGAGGTGTCTCAGTGCAAATGCTTTTCACAAAACACGGTGCAAATATTTCGTCCAGCATTGTTTGAGTGCGCTAACAAAGCAAGGGACGTGTATACGAGTCTTGAGGTCGAGAGACGTTATCACACGTGCGAAAAGGATGAAGAAAGAGAAAGAGAGACTCTCGTTTCGGCTTCGCGAAAGCTTGAAATTGATAGATAATAAAGACAATTTTCTGGCCCAGCAGACGTCAGGGAAAGTCTCCGCAAAGCAGCGTCAGATGCTCGGAGAGCATAAAGAAGTGGAGTACGCGTTATATGGGAGTGACAGCCACTCAGAAAGCGAGATGAAGTGTGACTGTCCTTAGATGTGAGAATCATTGCTAATTAGGAGAGTTGAGTTAATGAGCCAAAACTTTCCTAAATAACGATGATGGAAGCAAACTGAGCATTCATCTAGTGAAAGTGATACTAGTGACAGTGAACTCATAATAGTTGATTAGCGTTGTCACAGGCTGTTATATATATTTATTTTCTTATTTATATTTGGCAAACTATGAGAATGTAGCCTACGTTAGAGCTGGCTATCCCAACGTCCTGACAGTAATGTACAAAAATAAATAGCGCACGGTTATACAGTCACACGTGGCGGTTTCTATCTTCTAGTAACCTTGGGCAAACGCATTCTATTTTTTCTATTTTTGACAAAGTTTCACCGGACGTTTTTGCATTTGGCTTCATTCGAAGGAATGACGATATATCAGCAATAGGGCGAATGCAAGCACTGCTGCAGTGGACGAGCGGTTACAGCGCTCAACTACAATCTACGAGGTACTTGGTTCGATTCGCAGAATCACTGAGCACTTTTTTTTTCAAGAGATGGCCCAGCCTGACATTATGCGTGGTGGCGGGGTACTAATTTTTTGAGAAGTAGGCTTTCGCACTTGCTTCTTTCACTCCCCTTTTGACCCAAAAGCGCTGTACTGTGCTCCTTCAAAAATTAAACAATTCAGGGTTATAATTTTCTCCTTCATCCTCTCTTATCGCAAAAGTGTCCAGTGCTGAAATACCAATATTATACCTGGTATATTACTTTTCACGTGTTTGGATATTCGACCAGCAATCAGTCTTCATGGTGTTTTGAAGAAAATCTACACATGCAGTGAGCTAACTGCTTGCAGCCAAGTTGACTGCCTTTGTAGGGACACGCTTTCGTGCTAATTTGGTGGGCATCATCACATGCAGCAAGACCAAAGAGCACGGACAGTTAGAGCTGACGCGAACAGAGTGATTAGTTTGTGTCTTCTCTCCCGCTATTTGTCATGCTGCACGCTTCAGTGTAATGTCGCTGTCAATGGTTAAAATGAACTATAGCAGTTAATAGAGTTCTGCTGCGAGGGTCCCCTATTGTCAAGAATGGAACAAAACAATGGCAATTTGATTTGTGTGATAAAGAGATACCCTGCTTTTGGTTACTAGAATAAATTGCTAAACTGAAGTTTATTTTTTATTAACAACAGTTCCAGTGCAGATGAAAGGTGCATGGACAAAATTCGTGTATTCAGCTTGACTAGGTTTGTGACCTTAATTGTAATTTCGAACCGGTATCACAGTATGCATAAATATCACACACATATACAACCACGGGTGATAGCTTGCTTATTCGGATTAAAATTGAAAGGTTGAAATCGACATATTCAACCAACGCAATGTGTACGAGATATGCCATGTAGAGTAGCTATGCTCTAAACTAATCTTCGCAGGTTCGTTCCATTTTACCCAATTTCTTGCCCATGACAGTAGGTTGGCAAATGAAACTTCTTCGAACACACATATTCTGTGTATGGTTACATTTATTTTTATGCAGTACAAAATAAATTGAAATATGTAATGGCCCAAAAGAGAAATAACTAGAAACAAATTCAGCCATATCATTACCAAACTTACTCACCAATGATAAACGGATTCTCATTTAAAAGATACATACATACATACATACATACATACATACATACATACATACATACATACATACATACATACATACATACATACACGCACACACACATATAAATATGTTCACCCATACATACATACATACATACATACATACATACATACATACATACATACATACATACATACATACATACATACATACATACACACACTCAGGTGTAAATATTAAAATGAATGGCTATAAAACAACAATTCTAATAAACTCATTTTGAATATACTACAGAAAGTAACTTACGAGAGAAATCCACCGGCACTGTTATGTCTGAACACGGTGTTTCTCGAACCATCTCGCAAAAGCTTGATGCATAGTTTTCCGCTGATGCCCAGTGACAAGCACTCTTTATAAAAAACACAAGAATAAAGCCCTTGACAATGTCATGCTAAAAAAAAGGGCTGTGCATCAATATTTTGTACATGTCTGCAATATCACTCTGTTTATTTACATAGCTTGGCTCATTCACAACCCACTAACAAAGCATGTTAGGACATTTGGGCTGAAAGTTGGCACAGTGCGAGTAAATTCTAGACAATACATGAATAATACAGTCATAAGCTACTAAGCTCCTTGGTGCAAACAGTGTTTATATTGACAGCTATAGGTGCCATTTTGTTTCCCCAAAACACTTCTCAAAAGTCGAATCAACTTTATTTAGCTAAAAGTTTCTATTCTGGCGCGTCGTGGTGGCTCAACGGTGGAAGTGACTCTTTCGGTCAAGAAAACAAAGACCAATTATTTTTCCAGTTCGTGAATTCACCCCATGCTAACATTGAGGCAGCTGGTAGGAGTGCTTTTGGAGAGAGGAAACCACCACATTCCCACCAGTTGTGGCCTTGGGTAGCTACTTCACTTGGACAAAAATGATGAAAAACACTCCTCAAGAAGACTTCAAAGTTTGCACACCAACACAGTTCCCATACAGCTGTTTATTAGTCTGCTTGAAAAATATTGAGTTTACTGGTGGGCAAAGACTGTACACTATGTGAGGTGATGCTCCAGTGCACTGCATGCATGTCTTGCTGCTGGCCTCAACTGCGATGTTGCTCAGCACATATGTGTAAAATAACAACTAATACTATGCCACTGCAAAGTAATTATGTGTCATTTGCATGAAACAGGGACCACAATAAAAGAACATAACATTTGCCTTCACAACGTTCAAAAACTGTAAATAAATTTCCACAGAGTTTTCACAGTTCATCTGAGGATAGTAATATTGGTTGTAAACACATTCTTACTTCCACTAACAAACTATTTTAAGATGCCAGATTCAATATTAGAGTATACCAGCACTTTTGTATGGCTAAACAATTGTACAGGCACCTAGAAAAACGCAAGTGAATGCATGCTATAGCTACATATAAAAATAAATACTTTTATTTCTAGTCTGAGTAGAGCTGCATAGATGCATTATGCGTAATGCTATGCAGTAGCGCTGCATAGCATTACATTATGAACAAACCTATCCGAGCAAAGTATACATTTAAAAAGTTACACTTACACAGTAGATAAGTAGACTGTTGAAGGACGGACAGGCAGTGGGATAATACCCAAGCACTAAAATCTACTGTTAAGATATACTAGGAGTAGTGATGATCCTCTTCCTTCCAAATAAAATAATCCACATAGATTCACTTCCCAGAGCTTATACACTCATGGCATCATTGGTGCTATACAAATGAGTGTACACTGAAGGATTACATCGACTAAGTACATGATTACTGCATCCATGGCTTTACTTCTTGTACTACAAAGAATGCAAACACAGTTACCATAGGCGACCATGGATGGTGTGATTTCTGGCATGCAAATGTAGAGGCACGCAGGCACTTAACACACATGTTAAAAACTTCAGCTCTAAAATATTTGCCCACTAACACTACAGCAGCCTTTAAATTAGTGTCATAGTGTGGTATCTTCCATGCAAAATTTAAATAATTTCGAATGCAAGCAAAGGAACTGCTGAATAATGCACTGATAAGAAGTTAAGCAGCAGCAGCTCCTGACATCGAAATGTGCTCTTTCTGCTGTTGTAAACTTTGAGCAGGAGAACAGTCACTGGCAGTCCCTTTATACTTGTTGGTCTTCTGTGCTCTGTTCTTGATACACTGTACATGACCGTGGAGCACCGAACCCCTTGTTACTGCTGGAACTTAGAAAAATACAGATTATTGTTACAACCATGCTACATGCAAGAGTGTATAGTTGTCAATTATGAGCTCATATTTACAGATACTGTATTTTCAGAAGCCAATGACAAGCCTCAACACACACACACACAAACAGTGAAGGCTGAAAATATATTTAATATGATACAAAAGCAAAACCACAATGTTATAGATGAAGGCATGAAACTTCTGACAGGCATAAAAAGCCAATAGAGTTTCTTTTATTTCGACTTTACACTAGGTGCGAGAAGTAGACCACAAATAAGTTCACTAAAAAACACAAGTTAGACTGCATTACAACACAACAGCCAATGCTGATAACTTTAAGGCTGTCTAACATAGCCAGCTCACCATACCGCATATAGGAGCAAATGGGCAGTCTAGAAGACACAAAGAACTTGTGGATTATCAGTGTGCTTGTTACTGACATCTATTATTCTAAATGAAGAAAACCTTTCAAAAATGCACTTCATCAGGGGAAATAATCATACGCAACAAACACAACGGGCTCCTACAGGTGCCACCAACACTCACCATTATTGTTGATACCAGTGTCTTGCCGGATGGATATGCTGTGTCCTGCACACAACACCAAAGGTGCGCTTGGATTGCATGTGTGCTAGCTGCATCGCTCTGCTGCTGAAACAGGCTAGCCACAGACAGAGAAATGAGAAGCCATGGCTTTGAAACACACTAAACGTCACTTTTAGAGATCAACAATGCATACTTAGGTCAGGTACAATTTGTAGAAAAATATATATAACTATGCAATCGTGGTGAACATGTCTGGCTGAAACACAAGCAACAGCACTGAGAGAGAAAAAGCTACATTAGGTAAAAGATGCAGTTACTGGCCCTATGTCATCTGAGGCTTCTTCAATAGGTCTTTCTCCTTGCAAGTTGTGAACAGCCAGGCAATTTTCACCCACTTGCTATTTCCTTCCAGAGCACTTGATCCACAGAGGAAGTTACAAGCTCGAGAGCTCAATAAGCAATCAAAGTATTTGTGCTCGTTTCAAAGCACAAGCTTTTGAGTCTCAGAATATTGGAGTTTCATTCATAAGCTGCAGGCTTTCAGCTTTCAACATTCTCAATTATCTTGCAATTTAGTTCCATAAATGTTGAATAAAAATTATGTGTAAGAATATTACAGGTATCCACTGAAAGCAACCATGCTTGGGTTTTCAATTTGTGCACAGTAAGTGGTGTTCACGTAATCGTATGTATTAAAGAAAAACTAACCTTGCAGCCAGCCGTTAGGCAGTTTTGTGCCCTCGAAGCTCCCAAGCAGATCGCTGTCCTTCCAGATGAGGCTGCCATGCATGCTTCCACGCCACATCCGCTGAATGATAACAGTCCGAGCAGTGACATAGGCTTGCACAGTTAGGGAGAACGTGTCCTTCCTATTTTTATACAGGTGCTCCAAGTAATGTTGAGGATTGATGTGCCAGAATGTGCAACCGATGCATCACAGGACCTTAACAAATCAATCTCTGCGATCTGTGAAGAGCCAAAAACGAGATATTTAAAAACAATCATTAAAAAAGCTATCACTTCGTTAAAGTGACAAAAATCTGCTATAATCACTTTGAAATAAACTGAAGCCTCATGTAAAATTTACGTACCGCAATATATATGTCCTACTGAAGTATAGTACTACCACAGTGGTAATCGTCTATAGAACTAATTTTTCAAAATAACAAATTTTTTAAGTGCAACCTGGCTCCTGAAAAATAAATTCACATTAACTTTCCAACTATCAAACGTGGTCAATTGACAGGCCCAACCTCATAATCAAACAAGAGCTCACTTGTATCAAATCACAAAAAACTTTTTATGTATTCGCTCCATAAGATATGTATGTATATAACAGTAGTAGTAAATTTTTCATGCTTCAACTTACCATAGAGAAACATTACATCTGATGGGCTTAAAAACTTGCACACGGTATAGAACTGCGTGAATTATAGTACCGGTGAAGTTTAGTTTTGCAAGGTGAACTCACCGATGGCAGCATTTAGTAGCCGTCGGTGTCATAAGGAACCAAGTACGGCCAACAGGCAAAGGGCATCTGCAGACTGGAAGCTGCCAATGACAGCAATGAAGGGCTGGCCAGGCGTGCACGTCCATTGATAAAGTGTAAGAACTGGCCATGACCGGCTGTTGTCAAGGCTTTAGTGCCGTGCAAAACGATGGCCAGACGAACTCGGAAACCTGTAGTTAGGCGATGTTGGCCTACAACTTCATCCAAAGCAAGGCACCGGTGAAATCTTTGCTTTTTTGGGGGGCTGGAGGGGAGCTTGACGTTCACGGGCTTTCGCTGCCACATAGAACTCTCAATTTGTTACCGAAGAACAGTCTAGGCGCGCTTCCAAAGTAACACGATCCACAACAGAATGTAGCATCTCGCAGTTTTGGTTGATCACATCACAGCGCTAGGACTATGGTTATCACGAAAAGGAGAAGTGACGACTTAACAAACAAAAGCGCCAAGCTGCCCCACCACGACTTCGCAGGGCCAAACAGTTATCAACGCTGTCTTTTCATTTTCGGTCACACGAGCACACCTTGTTCACAAGTCTTGGAACGTCAACACAGCACCACTCTTCACAACGAACATCGTTTCACTCCCGAACAGTACATTGCTCTCAAGTAAATAGAAGGGTACGGGCTAACTAGTGGCGAAGCAAGAACCGAGCGCGTAGTTCATACGTTTCCGTACGTACTTGGGGTCACTCAAGTAACGTGTCAAAACGCTGTCAATCTGAAATGTCGCACAGCACCAAACTGAGAGACTGGAAAGTCAAGCGAACGAACTGTTACCGGCACACACACACACACATTGCAGGCTTCTCGAGTGCTAGTTGCCGTCGATACATTGACGCCGATCCCCGCTTGATAACCACACCGACGCACAGGCTTCGCTGCGCTTCACCGTACACCATTGCACTGCCACAGCTTTCCGCACTGCTTACACGCACCGAAAGAGCTGCTGTAATCGGAACACATCCGGTCAAACGCTGAAGTAACTCGTGCGAGAAGCGTTTGCTGAAAGTCGCACCGACCGATATGCTGTTTACGACGCCATGTTGTTTTCGACAACTGCGCAGCACATAAGATGATAAGAGAGCTCTTAGAAAGTACTTGCACTATTTTCACGGCGTGAAAAAATTTTCTCTTATGTGTGAGGGGGGTGATATGACGAAACAGGACAGGCGTGCCAGATGAAAGAAGTGTTTTGGCAACGTCACGGAGTGAGCTGATGTAGAGGGTATTGCTTCACAACCAATCACAAGCTGTGCCTGTCGGCCAAGCCGTCGTCTGCTCGCGTTTGTCGTCTGCTTCGATCAGAGCATGCGACAGGAGATTCGCCTTCGCAACGCTATTATTCTCAGGTCAAGTGGTCGCTACGTCACACAAAATACATGTCAGTGGCTCGCTCTACCTTTGAATGATGTTCGTGCGCCAAGTTAAATGGCTGGTAATTGACGCAGGGATGAATTCAGCCAAGGTTTGCTCCAGAATTGTGAGGGTTTGCATATTTTCGGTGTCATACAAAGTTACTAGGGTCATTTCATTCCGATTGCTTGCCATAATATCACGGTTCATATCGGTGTCTGAACAGTGAAGGTGAAGATGCATGATTTGTTTGTAGTTCCATGCGTAATAACGCGCACCCCTAATACGCTTTGGTTTACAAAGTACGTTTTGTTCCAGATCGTCCCAAAGTGTATCGACAGCTGTATTTCAGAGATCGCAACCATTGGACAGTTAGAGCCAATGAAAGTACACTAGAGCACAAACTTTAGGATTACTCACTGAAAACTTCCTCTCATTTTTATTTCCAATAGCGTGCAAAGAATGTGCTCCCATTAACCTCTTTGGTGGTAATTTCCACCAATGAGGCAAGGATCTCGAGTCGCACTTTTAATTGGAGAAGATTGGGCGCAACACAACAACATAACAAATAAGGTTGATCCTATGCCATGTCGCGTTCGAATGCACCGACCATTCACGTATTGGTTTTTATCCAACCACAAATCTTTACATGCGTAGTTTTATGCCATTGACGCCCAATAGAATTCTTCAATTACTGCGACTTCGAACTTATTGGACGATGGTGGTTGTCAACACCATCCACTGCGTACAAGGGAAACAACACGCGAAGCTCAAAGCGCCGAAAGAAATAAAAACGCACCAGCAGTCATCAGGCAGCCCTTGATGGGCGTGAATTAACTCAAAACCAGCCAGGGCACCAAAGTATACCGCTGCGGCAGCCGGTTTTAAGTAGCCACATTGTTCCTAAGAGTGGTCCGGACCACTCTTAGGATTTCCTCTCAGCCATGCTGTTTTTTACGCACAATTTCGCTTCGTGAACCCACTTACGAGCACTTTTCGGTGACGTAAGCAAATATAGCAACTGCATCACCATCGCTGACATGTTCCCGGGCAGTCACAGCGCGCTTTATTAGCAGCGGCAGATGTGACAACTATGGCCTTTTACGACGTTTTTTTCGTTTCGTGAATCGACTTACGCAAGAAAATTTCTCTTGCGCAAAAATGTTTTCGTAAGTGAGTTTTGTGAATCCGGGCCCAGAATATTTTGATAGTTGTTGGGGCAGATGATATATTCCTCCCATTCTTCTAGAGAGATACCCGCCACATCTTGCCCCGCCGCTGTTAGGTTAACAACACCGTGCTCAGATATTTGGTTCCTCCAGTCGGTCTGATCACAATCTTGTAATCCCCTCTTGGCAAATGTGACATCCTGCTTGCTTTGCGTATTTGGGCTTGTCTTCCTTTCCTGGGTGCATCGTTGCGCTCGACAGGCCGCGTCGGCGACGAGTTGCTCTCGTGATGTTGGGAGTCTTGTCGGCTTGACCTTCTGTTCCGGACCTCTTTCCATACCTTGCTCTTATCCAGTTCTTCCTCTGTGACGCTGTGTCCCTCTACGGTTACTTCCATTATTGTGAGAATGATCAGCAAACAGTGAGAATCTTGGCTCTACAAAACGCCAGCCGCCGCCGGAAAGTTGCAGGAACGATGCGTCGCTGTTCACCAGACGCGAGGCTTGGCTGCCTACGCAGCATCCGCGGGAACGCTGGCGGCGCGCCTACGGGCGTGGGGCCGGGCTTCCTGCAACGCGTTCCTGGCACAACAAACGGCCGTGTCTTCGGGGCAATCGAAATGCTCACCTAAAGCTTCGTGTCCACTGGTTCCTGGTGATGAGCTAGTTCTGCTAATGTATAATATCTGATGACACTTGGTTATTTTCGTCATGAAAACATCCGAAAACTCTGAGGAACAATTTGCCACAATCTTTTAATCGGCTCATTAAGAGCTGGGAAAACTTTTTGTTGAAGCGGCGCGAAACGAGCATGAGAGAAGGCGAGGTCGAAATCCTTGCCGCTTCCCCGCGTAGCCTGCAAAGCCAAATCTCTTCCCTACTCTTTCCGGCATTTGACCAAGGGGTGACGTGTGCATGACGTGCCCGAACAAGCCCAACGCCGAGAGCACACGAGTGGCGTTGTTGTTGTTGTTGTTGTTGTTGTTGTTGTTGTTGTTGTTGTTGTTGTTTTTGTTGTTGTTGTTGTTGTTGTTGTTTTGACCAGTGGTACTTTATGCTCTACTGCCCGTTTCTGCAGAATGCTTTGGAAACGCTGGCTTAGACGTGGTAGAATCGGTGAGCACAATGAGTGTGCGAACGCTTAGGAGCTTTACTTTCACATCCATGGCTGTCGTCTGGTCGATGCGCTGACCGCAGGGAGACTTACGCATGTGAAACGCTCGCACATTAACCCTGCATCTCATTGCAATTCACCGGTTTCAATAAAGAGTTTTCTCTCTCCCCTCTCTCTCTCTCTCTCTCTCTCTCTCTGCAATTCACCGGAGAAAATGGAAAAAAAGACGCGCGCATTGCTTTATTGCTTCGCACTATTTGTCTCAACTTCTATTAATCTCTTCAAGCAACAAACTACAGAACTGCGCATGTCGTGGTAAATAATGTTCGCCATGTCACGTGCCACTGTTTGCAACGTCAGAGCACAGTCGTCTACGTAGAGGCCCAACGTCTCCGCACTGTCGTGTACGTAGTGCAATTCATGCGTGCACGTCATTCCCTCACTCTCTGGGTGCGCGCCCGCGTAAGTAAGGAGGAGCAGCGTTCAGCTTCAAATTTAACCCAATTTGACAGGGCGTAGCGTTGCAAATTTTGGCAGATGTGATCGTGAGTGTCCCATCTACGCATTGCACTTGTCGGCTCAAAATTGTCAAACCTGGTGAGTGACCCTCTAAAGTCCCCTATTATGGCTGTGCCATTTATTATTGGTTGTAGGCAATAGTTTTTTCACAGCGCTACATGTGATATTTTAACATGACTCCTTGGCATCTAGTACAAGTACACTTTTCAGGTACTGACTACACTGTCAATCATAATTTTTGTTCTGTAAACTGCGAGTTTACCACAATTTTAGTTTCCGCCAAGAAGCGACCTGTGACACTCCTGTGCGCGTTTATGTGGAGTTGGTTAATGAAGTGGTAGATCACAATGAAGAGTTATGGCAGAGCCTTCTGTACTGGGTTGGAACCATTCAACATCCCACTCATTACGTAACCCACAGTGTGTGTATGCCTTCCTACAAAGTTTGCGCACTGTGACGCATGGTAATTTCCTTCTTATATAGGGTCTTTTTGCGACAAAATATCAAGCACCAGCTGTCTCTGCCGTTGAAATACTCGGCTGCCACACAATGGAACCAGGACACTGGCGTCGGCAGTGGCACCGGCGGAGGCGAAGAATGACTACGGCGCTAAAAACGGCAGTTTACATCTCAATACATCTTCTACAAAAAAGGGCTATTTGGGACTAGTGTGAAGCTGAGATAGCTTTTCTGCTAAGGTATTTGTTTAATACATGCGTATTCGCGATTTAGGCGTAACACACTACGAGAAAAGCATGCCCACCAAGCCGATTCATAATAAGGGGGAACGTTCGAAGAAACTGGTGAGCTTAACGTATTTGTGAAAATGCGCATTGATTACATAGTCTATATTTTAGATTAATTAAGCTCAATATCAATTTTGTGGACATGGTGGACTCCATGTCCCATTTCGGAAACCGTTTTATTCCCTGTTAAAGAATTTGCATTCAAACAGTTGAAGGCCCCGCAATAAAAACGTGGACACCACGCTTTCACCTATGTATATTTTTTTCTTACTCAGGTCTGTTTTTGTACGCATGGCCTGGCCATTGGTGTTGTAAGGCCCTTGGCAATGCCTGTCGATCCTTCTCTCGAACGGCGTTGGCACTTGGGCTCTCTCTCCCATCTCAAGGATGTGCCACGGCCACAATTTACGCTCACGACGTTTAAAGTTACAAGACCTGTGGGGGCCGCACAATGTGAGCCATGTGCCTTCCCCTGCCACGTGATCTTCGGCTCTATCGAATGGCTGTGACGAGCACGATGACCGGGGTCTGAAGACAGATGGCAGTCTGCGTGTCTCCACCCGGTTCGAGGCCAAACGCGAACGGATTGGTGTCTAAATCCAACGAGCAGGAGGTGCCCACAACGTAAGCAGCTTCAGTGAAGGCCAAGCATATCGTTTGAATGACGGAAAGCTTCAGTTCTCCTTCCTGGAAGAAGAGCACCACGACGTCGCTGATGTCGCCGAGGCCTTCTCGGAAGGTTTCCAGGTGCTTCCACAACTGGTACACCGTCGTCCAGCCGGCGTACTTGAGGCACTTGGTCGTCATGTTCTCACCGAACACCAATGCGCCCCAGAAGGCATGTGCAGGCGGGCCCTCCCCAGAAACGTTGTGGTAAACGCGCAGTCGCGGGGTCCAGAGGACGGAGGCGCCTATGCCGTAAAGGCTCGGTGATCGCTTGAACAGCACACCGGTAGTAAAAGAGCTGGTAATGTACAGGGCGAACCGAGCCGGCAGCCCCGTGTTTCGATGCCGGTGCACCTCCTGGGAAGAAAAATATAGGTGCCACAATGTCTGTTCGAGCTTCAGTCAATCTTTAAACCTTTTGTATGATTTTACAAAGTACCATATAAACTATTTATTGTTTCATTTCAAAATTTTAGAAGCCCTATAAGGAGCGTATTTTAATATGGGTTCTTGATAAATATATCGATACACTAACACAAATATCGAAGACAATACAAAAACAGAATAAATGTTAAAATCAGCATCCGAATAACTTTGTAAATCCAAGTTACGTAGGTGTAAAGAAAATAGAGCGTAGCTTGCATACAAGAACACAAATGGCGAGAAAATAGCACTACTACAGTTAGTCATTGTAATGGGTACGAAAAAAAAACATACCAAAAATGCAGAAATACAATCCATAACAATGACAGAAATAGAGTTACTACAACAAAATAAAAAGACGTACCATTATGATAAATTGGAATGCACGACTGTATATCCATAAAGTTATTTTTTTCTATTCCGACAAGGGGTCACCAACCCAACCATGTACTCGTTCATTGCTGGCCGTGCTTTGCTGTGGTGGGACCGTTCCATGTTAGTGCACAAATTTTTACGTGGACAGGAATTTAAGCGAAACTGAAGCGCAATACTAACACACATTCTCAGAATGTACCTCCACGGCCAACCAGATCTCATTAGGTCACGTGTTCTGTCTGCGCACACCACTTGTCCTCTCTGCAAATGCCCCGCGCTGGAAAAAGTCTAGCACTCCACTCTCCCGTCGTGTTTCGCTGAACGTGGCTGCAGAGTGACGCATTCAAGGTTTTAATTGCGCAAAACTTTATGGCAAACTCTAAAAAAAATAACAAAGTTTGGCTTTTCGGTGTGCCATTTCTTGGACCTTCTTTAAAGCATCGCAACTGGCGTAGGGGCGTAAAATATTAGAAGACTACGTGATCTCATTATCAAGAAAGGGGTAGGAAACACGCGACTCTCGGACAACAATGCACTAACATGCCGAAGCTCCGTCATCCTTCTTTTTCTCACTTTACGCAAGGCCAGTTCATAGTGTTCCGGCTCACTCTTTTGTTGCTGTTTTCAAACAAAGAAGGCTAGTATTGGGTACATAGTAGCATACCCAAGCTCGTTTAGTCGCACATTACAAGAACTGACCTGCACTTGTTCATGTTGTCTAGCGTTAACTGAGAAGCTGTTTATATTGACACGTGTTGTTTGAATGGCCAAGTAAGTGCGAAGTAACTATATAGTAATGAAGTATTAACGAAGACGGAATTCGGCAGTGAATGGTGGTGAAATGTGGATTGATTATAGCCAACGCTGCTTAGCACTGATTCAGTCGTAGTAAGCATTTAGTTATCTAGGTTGACTATCATGAAGGCAACACTCAATAAAGACGTTAAAAGCTAGACTTTTATGTGCTGTAATATCCGTTGATATTCATACGCTATCACATGCCAGCAAACTACAGCATTACTGAACCCTGCTTTGTATACCTTTTGCGTAGAAAAAGATACAGAGAAAATAGACGAATTACAGAGAAGCTCCTTGAACTAGTAGATGCATCATCTGACGAAATTTGGAGCACAAGAAAGCGACACGTCAGTCTTCTATATGTGCTCCGAATTTGTCACGATAACCAAGTAGTGCGACAACCAACTCTAAGTTTTCGCGACAACCAAAAGCAGGACAATTAAGGTTGATTGATTGATTGATTGATATGTAGGGTTTAACGTCCCAAAACCACCATATGATTATGAGAGACGCCGTAGTAGAGGGCTCCGGAAATGTCGACCCCCTGGGGTTATTTAACGTGCACCCAAATCTGAGCACATGGGCCTACAACATTTCCGGCTCCATCGGAAATGCAGCCGCAGCAGCCGGGATTCAATCCCGCGACCTGCAGATCAGCATCCAAGTACCTTAGCCACTAGACCACAACGGTCCTGTCCTGTTTTACTAGCCCTGGTTTTTTCATACCTTTAATATTCTAACAAGCTACAGATAATTTACTGCCCTGAACGTGGGGTAGCTAACGAGGAGGTCAAAATAGTTGTGATCACAATGCCAGATTTAGGGCGTTGGGAGTATATTGCTCTCACACTGTGTTAATAAACTTGCGCCTAATTGCGAGGGAATTGTTTTTTTTTGTTTTTCGAAGAAGGTTGATGAAACTTCATCCTCTTGCTATCAAAAGACGTTCTGACCCTATCCAGGTTTTGAATTGCCCCACATGAAGCATTGCAAGCCTTCTTCGCCAAACTTGGTTTTCTGCTGCATTGTCAATCTGCACTCCTTTGGCCATGGGAATTCGTTCACCTGGGCTTCTTTCATTGGCAGGTCGCACGACGCTATGAGGCGTCATAGTGACCGCAGTCATATGGTATATGAGGTCACGATGACGTCGTCAGGTTCTCGTCTTTTAACACGTGAATTCTTGCATCGTTCGTGCTGAAGACACGCTTTTCTCGTTAATGAGGCATACACGTTTTCTTCTTTGCCCTTCGTGTTCTTGGCACAAGTGTTAAGTTTAACCGCAATCATAGAGTTCGTACCGCTTCGCAGAAACGACTCTCAGAGACCGAACAGAGAGAAACGCGGAACTTGGATATGCTCCACCGAGCTTCCGCAAGGATTACAGCTGCTCAGATTATTTCAATAGCCTTATCCAATTAGGTTTTTTTCGGGTAATCTGGCAGTCACTTGGAAGTTATCTGAAATAATTTTAAGCTTTGATATTTTATGTACAATTTAAGCCTCAAAGAGATACAAGAGTGAAAAGCAATTTTTCTCGTATTAGTAAATTACTGTTTCGCAATTCCAAAGTGATCAAAACCCGTGGCAAGGAAAAGCTTGGCATGCAAGAAAACGTGCAAAAATAAAATAACGTAGCGACGTCAAATTCAGCAAAGGCACTAATCTCCGTGACGTCATTTACTTTAACGACGTTTACTGGGGCCCACATCGTTCCTCATAGCTAATAATGTAATACATTCTGTAGAAAGCGGACCAGAAACCTACCGTACCATGCTTTAAGAAATTTCGTCGAGCCGATGCCACCAAAACACGATAGATACAGTTTGAAATGTGTAACGTCGTGCGCAGAAATTTCGATTCCAAATTTAATAAGCAAATTTCACCTTGGTTTTCTCCACCACTAGTAAACCAACAACACTGAAGATAGTGATATATTTAGAGGTCACAAAGCACCCTTCATAGGTGTATACTAATTCGTTGTTGTTTTTTCTAATGTCCCTCTTAGATGAACCTGAGCCATTTGTGTTGATATTTATGTTCAATATTTATGAGTTTTCAGAGATTCCTGAGTTAATTATCCACAACATAAACAAGAAAAAAATGCTCTCCGTCGTTACGTGTGCAGCTAAAAACAGAGAAAAAGCCTGAGTGTGTAATCCTAGTGAGCGTGTAGGGTGCAGAGCATGTATACTTCCAGACCCCAAAGACGTACCTCGCCGCCTCCGAGGGGAATTGAGCGTTTGAGAGTGTCAAAAAGAGCGGCCGCGGACGCGGGCACCCCGCATTCGACGTACGGCGACCACTCGCACTCGAACGCGATGCCGGGTGTCTCGAAAAAGACGAGCACGCAAAGGCTGGTGTCCCAGCGTCCCTTGACACCCAGCCTCTGAACGGTGACAGTGCTCTGCACGTCCATCTGAACCACGCTCACGTCCTCGGGGAAGCATCGGGCGACCATACTCGTATCTGCGCAAAGTGTCACCTCATAGATAAATAGGCTTCGTGTTTACAAAGAGAGGCCGGATGGCAAAGGTGGAAGCTTGAAATGAAAAACGTTTGGCAGATGCCACGTACCAGGAATCAACTTTATGCGAAGCACGCGGAGGGAAGGTGATCATGTTGCATTTTCTTTTGAGCGACACTTGGGCAAATGACGCTTAATATATGTACAAATGTTGCACGCAGAGACATATGTTGAAGAGTTGCAGATGTTTATGTAACCAGTCTTACAATTGCACAACGATGTAAGCTGGAAATTGGTTTTAGCAACACCAGAAGCTGATATGAAGCGCTCATGTTCACGAAGATGCTGGCCCTTGACACTGCTACTTAAATCAATTACAGCACATGTCACTTCACCGCAATCGACGTTAACCCGACGTGACAGCTGTATGAAAGGAGTACATATGTAATGTTTATAAAATTGGGTAGGCAGCACCGCAACCACTATTGACGTTTCACGAAGATTAACGTCTATTTGAAAAGTAGTTCCGAGACTTGGCGTAGCTCTGTGGTAAAATGCTTCATAGCCATGTAGAATGTTTGGGTTCTATTCTAGCTGGGACCCTGACATTTATTCTTTGCATTCGTCTGATTGAAGCTACCGATTTCGGTTATTTCTTAACGCTCGCACGTTAAAATTGTCCATGTGTGTTCTCTTGTCGTTCCTGCGTAAATACTAAGTGTCAATCACATGTGGCACATACCCGCTTACCAGCGGCCCATACCCGCCCGTAAGTATATGTGCCACTATCTGACGGGAAGTGTTTGACGATGTACGCGACGGGATTGCCACATTGTTCATGTCTTCACCAGTGCGTCATAGTCGTGAAACCATCTTACCCTCCCATGCTAATTTTGGTTCACGCCAAGTGAAGGAGGTGACCAAGAGAGCACCCTAAGCGTAAGCGGCTAGATAGATAGATAGATAGATAGATAGATAGATAGATAGATAGATAGCTAGATAGATAGATAGATAGATAGATAGATAGATAGATGTCATAAGTGCTTGCAGTAGGCAAAGAAATGCAATCAACTGAACCAATTACAAGAACCGTGCTGACGCCAAGCACCTATATTTTCTCTCCTCTAGTATTGCCAACATCTTTTACACGCCCGCTGCTCTTTAAAGAGACACGTCCACTCTCATTGGGGGTCATTGTACTATCTTCGGAGAGTGGTACGCGTGAACCACAAAAGAGCTAGCGTGCTTATTTGGAGATTGTCATCAATGACGTAGCCAAGAGTTGGCACACCAAGCCCGTGCTCCCTTCCTGAAATTTCTGTTTGCCATGACATACAGAGCGAAAATTTACCATTTAAAAGGGGTGCTCCCCCCCCTTCAAATAAAGAAGTACTCCGCACCCCTGGAAAAATGCTTGCTATCTTGAATGTATGTGATCCTGGTTGAAATTTCTTTTTTTCTATAAATGGCACCCATGTGTTTGCTCTTCGTCATTTTTAATTTGGTTAAATCTGCGCTACACAAAGAACCCCAAATGTGCTGAGCCCTTCAGGGAATGGCATCACCCTCGTTCATATACCGTGGAAGGCAAATACCTGAGAATATTACTCACTCATCAGATCGTGTTGCGCAGAACTTACCATAAAGCTTATCCGCGCAGAGGATAAGGGCAAAGGATGGACGCTTGAGGCTTTCTCAGCGATCGCAAGACGCGACCGCAGCTCTTCCACAACTGTTTTGGGGTCGGTTCCATCACGTAACTGGTCCTGAAAACACCACGAGAAAAGAGTAATCGATGGCGGGACGAATGCACCAGAAAACGAGATAAAGAGAGTGCTGTGAACCATCGAATCTATGCAATGAAAATGTCATGACATTAAATACACTAGAGATACGGCAAAGTCCACAATCTGGCAGCGCTGTAAAAATGACAAGGTATGGCTTGGCACCGCACAGTTTAAGCCTTCTTTCATTGAATGAGAGTGCTTTTTTCACAGATTATAAGTAACTTTCATTTCTCTCTCTCTCTCTCTCTCTCTCTCTATATATATATATATATATATATATAAGGGAAAGAGGGTACCTAAGGGCTCGTTTTTCCATGTTTTGACACAATATTAATAAGATATAACTGACAATAATGCCAAGGAATATATATAGCGGAAGTTATTAAAACAAATGTAATGTAAGTTCACGTGCTACGTGACGCCACACAGGCTTATAAAATGGTGTTCCACACTCGCCGCTTCGCTACAGATAGCGCTGACTGACACTCCCACGTTTAAATTCACATATAAACCCAAAAAAGTGTGTCAGGGGAAGGCCGCTGTGATAGCTCAGTGGTTAGAGCATTGAGCGCATTATTCGAAGGTCGTAGGTTCGATTGCTGCTCAAAACTGGTTATTTTTAACCCACTTTTTCTTTCTTATTTACATTACATTTGTTCTAATAACTTCCCCTATACATTCCTTGGTATAATTGTCTGTTAGATCTCATATATATATATATATATATATATATATATATATATATATATATATATATATATATATATATATTGTCGCGGTGCAGCGCGAACCAAAGGCAGATGCACGTTGACACAGCGACTCTCAGCAGCCGAACAGCAAGATCGCCTTCTTTATCTCCAATCAGCCAGAGCTCCACTACCTGGTGTCCGCCAAATCCCCTTACTGTCGTTTTGGTCCACCAGTACACACGCGTCATTTGCCCCCCCTCTTAATGAGCATCGCCCCGATGCCAAACCAGTAGTGCAGTTCTTTTTGTCTGTTCTTTAAGAAGTGTCTTGCGCAGTCACTAACTTTCATAAGGCTTCATGCGCACAACATGAACTAGTTCAGGATGGTGCTGGCGAAGCCTCGTACTATATGAACTGTCGGGGGCGACCTCATAGGTAACATCCCTCAGTCGTCGCAGTACTAGATATGGCCCAAAGGGCGACCTCGTAGGTAACATCACTCAGTCGTCGCAGTACTAGATATGGCCCAAAGTATCTCCTCAGGAGCTTTTCAGAGAGTCCTTGTTTCCGTATGGGCGTCCAAACCCATACTCTGTCGCCGGTCTGGTAAACGACTGTTCTGTGGCGAGAATGGTAGCGGCTCGCGTCGTACTCTTGTTGTTGCTGGATTCGCAGGCGTGCTAGTTGCCTTGCTTCTTCCGCTCGTTCTGTAAACATCTCGGCGTCCAGTTCGATGTCGTCCCCTTCGTGCGCTAGCATCGCATTTAACATGGTTCGTACTTCCCTTCCGTGAATTAGGCTGAACGGGGTCATCTGGGTTGTTTCTTGCTTGGCAGTGTTGTATGCAAACGTGATATATGGCAAGATTTCGTCCCAATTTTTGTGTTCGACGTCTACGTACATTGAAAGCATGTCTTCAATTGTTTTGTTCAGACGCTCTCTAAGCCCGTTCGTTTGCGGGTGGTAGGCGGTGGTCTTGCGATGGGTTGTTCCACTCAGCATGAGGACTTGTTCCAAAAGAGCTGCCGTAAATGCCGTTCCTCTGTCTGTGATTACGACGCTTGGTGCACCATGCCGCAGGACAACGTTCTCGATGAAAAATTGTGCCACCTCCGCTGCTGTACCTCTCTGGATAGCCTTTGTTTCAGCATAACGTGTAAGGTAAGCAGTCGCAACAATAACCCACGGTTCCCAGCAGTAGAAGTAGGAAGTGGGCCCAAAATATTCATGCCAATCTGGTCGAATGGCGTTCTTGGGACCTGCACGCGCTGAAGGAAGCCAGCTGGTTTAGTTGGCGGTGACCTCCGTCGCTGGCAGTCGAGGCAAGTACGAACATGGTGTTTTACGGCTACGGTCAGTCTTGGCCAGAAGTAGCGCTGCCGTACTCTGGCCAACGTTCTTGTGTAATCTAAGTGGCCTGAAGTCACCTCGTTGTGACATGCTTCGAGTACTTCGGAGCGAAGGGCTGCTGGGATGACGAGCAAATACGCAGATACTGTCGAAGAGAAGTTTCTTTTGTATAGCACTGCGCTCCGTAAGCAAAATGATGACAGCGCTCTTACGAAAACACTTGGTGCCTTCTGAGATCTTCCCTCCAGGTAATTAATTAGGGCAAGTAGCTCAGGGTCGCTACGTTGTTGCTGTGCAATAGCGGTTGAGTCAAGCACACCAAGAAATGCTGTTTCCTTCTCATGGGATAGAGTTGCCGATTCAATGGGTGAGCGGGATAGACAGTCGGCGTCCATGTGGCGCTTTCCTGACTTGTGTACGACAGTCATGTCGTACTCCTGCAGCCTGAGACTCCAACACGCTAATCTGCCGGTAGGATCTTTAAGATTTGTCAACCAACACAGTGAGTGGTGGTCGCTGATGACTTTGAAAGGGTGGCCGTATAAATACGGGCGAAAATTTGTGACCGCCCATACCACGGCGAGGCATTTCTTCTCAGTCGTGGAGTAATTAGTCTCGGCGCGTGTTAGTGTTCGGCTTGCATAGGCGATTACTCTTTCTGTGTCCTCTTGCAGCTGCACAAGCACAGCTCCCAAACCAATATTGCTGGCATCCGTGTGTAGCATCGTTGGGGCTTTCTCATCAAAGTGGGCAAGCACTGGAGGCGTCTGTAGTCGCTGGCGGAGGTTCTTAAAAGCACCTTCCTCTTCGTTGCTCCTTTGGAAAGCAACGTCTTCTCTCGTGAGGCGGGTCAACCGTGATGCGATGCGTGCGAAGTCCGCGATGAATCGCCTATAATACGCACATAGTCCGAGGAATCGTCGGACAGCCTTCTTTTCAGTCGGCACCGGGAACAGTGCAACAGCTGCGATCTTTTCAGGATCAGGACGAACGCCTGCGTGACTGACAACGTGGTCAAAATATATATATATATATATATATATATATATATATATATATATAATATATATATATAGTCACGACTAAAGGCCGTTCAAGATGACGACGAAGTGATGAGCGTGGACAGAACCCACGGTTGCTCCGAGAAAGACGACGTCGAAGCGGCTGCTTCTTTGTTCTATAATAAAGACTTGAGACAATCAGAACTGTTATTTCAGACGACTTAGGAGCGTAGGCCTAGCCAGCGAAAGCAGCGACGATGTCCGGGGCGAGCGTCTTGCGCTTAGCCCTGACGATGTGTTTTCCGAGCTATGCATGACCCACTACATTCATCATTACATATTTCCCCCTCGCTGAAGACGGAGCCAAGTAGGTGTTCTAAGGTGTCGTAAGGACAAGTGGTTCGTGATACAGTTTCAGACGATCCACGTGTATGATTTTGCGGCCTCGGTGACGCGATAAGGCCCGTGGTACCTGCTAACGAACTTTGTAGAGGTACCAGGAGTAGCAGTGGGAGGCACCCCCAGCCAAACAAGAGAGTTGGGTGAAAACTGGTAGTGGGACCGTTCATCGTCGTGACGAGATTTCTATAGTCCTTGCTCTTGTGTTGTAAGGGTGTGAGCTAATCGCCGACATTCTTCCGCATACCGAGCGGCTTCAGAAACAGGTGTGCCTTCGGATGAGTCGGGTTTGTAGGGGAGAATGACGGACCGCGTCGGAGCACACGATGGCCTGGGGAGCCATAGGCGGAGGACTTGGGGCAGATGCAGTGGTCATAGCGGCTGGTCGAGTCCGGCTTCGTAACTCATTGTGAAGAGACCCAGCAAACTCCACCAAATATAATAAAGCATTTGGATAGTCAGAACTGTTATTTCAGACGAGGTAGGAGCGTAGGCCTAGCCACTGAAAGCAGCGACGATGTCCGGTGCGAGCGTCTCGTCCTTAGCACTGACGACGTGTTTTCCGAGCTATGCATGACCCACAACTTCTTCATTACAGTTCTGTTAATACAGACCTTGTTTTTCCTGGTCGAACCCGCGTCCTGTATCTTGTTGCTTTCACGTCGTGACATTGGTGGTGGTGCTGAACTTCTCCAACTGATGCTTGGGACACCGCGCCCTAGCACTTCGATTTCGCCACCGCAACCCGTTCCTGCAGTGGATACTCCTGTCCACCACTACAGTCGCCGACAGCGAGGCCTTAGTCCCGAGGCAATCAACCTCGAACTTCTCCAGCAACACACTGTGCCTGGAGAAGTTTGAGGTGGATCTCCAGCAACACACTGGCCCACTGAACAAAATCTATCGCGCGTCCACTTTGCTTTGGCAGACAGCGCTCGTAGGTGGTACGAGAACCACAAACGCTGCCTTCGTGGGATGAATTTCGGCAGCAAATTCTCGGAACATTCGCAAATATCGATCGCCGGGATTCTGCTCTGCAGCTCATCGAGGCACGCATATAAAAACTGAACGACAGTGTCGCCATGTTTGCGGAGGACATGACCCGACTCTTTGGGTGGGCTGACCCCGAGATGCCTGAAGGTAAAAAACTCCGACATCTGGTGAGGGGCGTCAAAGAAGAGCTGTTTGTTGGTCTACTACGCAACCCGCCAACAAGCGTAGCGGAATTTATCAAAGAGGCTATGACAATCGAGCGAGCACTGCCGCAAAGGCGCCAATACCACAACCAACCAAACAACACATCTCCCAGCCTCTCTGCTTTAACTGCCAACAGTGAGTGTTCGAACAGGCTACTAAACAATCGACCACATTCATACTATCAATCAGGTAATAGAGAAATGCTCAGAATATAACCAACCACTATACATAGCCTTCATAGATTACGAGAAGGCGTTTGATTCAGTAGAAATATCAGCCGTCATGCAGACACTGCGGAATCAGGGCGTCGATGGTATATATAAACATTCTGAAAAAAAATCTACAGGGGATCAACTGCCACTGTAGTGCTTCATAAAGAAAGCCACAGAATACCAATCAAGAAAGGTGTAAGGCAGGGGTACACAATCTCCCCAATGCTATTTACCGCGTGATTACAGGAGGTTTTCAGAAGCCTAGAATGGGAACAGTTAGGGGTAAGAGTTAAGGGAGAGTTTCTTAGTAACCTACGCTTCGCCGATGAGATTGCATTGCTGAGTTACTCAGTGGACGAATTGCAACTCATGATTATGGAGTTAGACAAGGAGAGCAGAAAGGTGGGTCTTAAAATTAATCTGCAAAAAACAAAAGTAATGTACAACAACCTCGGAAAAGAGCAGCACTTCGATATAGGTCACAGTGCACTTCAAGTTGTAAAAGACCATGTCTTCTTATGGCAGGTAATAACCGCGGAGCCTAGCCATCAGATTGAGGAAGTAGTTAGAAGAATAAGAATGGGGTGGAGCACATTTAGCAAGCACTCTCGAAATAAGACAGGTAGATTGCCACTATTCCTCAAGAGGAAGGTATATAACAGCTGTATCTCAGCCACGGAGCACAAACTTGGAGGGTTTTAAGCTGAACCCTCACAAAAAGGGTTCAGCTTAAATTGATTACGACGCAGCGAGCAATTAAAAGAAAAATGGTAGGTGTAACCTTAAGGGGCAAGAAGAGAGCAGAGTGGATTAGGGAATAGACGGGGGTTAAGGATATCATAGTTGAAATCAAGAAGAGGAAATGGACATGGGCCGGGCATGTAGCGCGCAGACAGGACAACCGCTGGTCATTAAGGGTAACTAACTGGATTCCCAGTGAAGGCAAGCGGGTTAGGGGGAGACAGAAGGTTAGGTGGGCAGATGAGATTAGGAAGTTTGCGGGTAAAAATTGGCAGCAGCAAGCACAGGACCGGGTTAACTAGCGGAACATCGGAGAGGCCTTTGTCCTGCAGTGTACCTAGTCAGGCTGATGATGATGATGATGATGATGAGTGTTCTCTGCGTGAGCTCATTCGTGAGGTTGTTCGTGAGGAGAGCCGAAACCTCCTTGTAACTGCGCAAGAAAATACCGTGGCTTGCGTTGCAGAAGTTGTGCAGCAAGAACTCCGCCAGGCATTTTCGCTGCCTGAATTGCTTTCAGACCAGCGGTCTGTGAGCTACGCACTGGCCGTCCGTCAACCTCCTCCAATGATGTACAACTCGACACCACTGGCTTATCGCGACGTCAGCCAAAGGCCTTACAACGAGCCGAGGGCCCCACCTTCCAATCCGCCCCTGCCGTATGCACAGCCTAACGTACCTACGCAAACTTCGCCGATGTACACTCCGCCGACATCTGCATCTTGGTCGCAAAGAATACCAGCCAGTCGACTATTTATTCGTAAGACGGACTTGTTGTGCACCGTCGACCGTCGACCACTTCGCTTCCATTGCGGATAAGCGGGCCACGTTTTCCGCATTTGCCCATACCGTGACCATAGACATCACAAATTTCTACAAACCTCCCCTCGTGCTTATTTCGATAACCACCGTGACAGCAGTAAAGACCCGCAAGCACAGCAACCTGATGTGCTAAACCGCCGACCCCACTCTCCTTCTCCTGCACCTAACACGCTGCAGCAGCGCAGTTACGCCAAGGTGGCCCGGGGCAGATCCCCTAGCCCTCGCCGGGGAAACTAACAGCAGCGACCTTTGGGGGAAGGTTGCCACCCTTCGAGATGCTATCACTACTCCAACATCTTCACTACGACGTGATACGACAAATGATACCATGGATCATAGGACAGACGATACCAAGGACGATACGACGCCACCGACATCAACGGAAATCGTAAGCGCCAATATAGGCATTTGTATAGACGGACGCCCAGTAACAGCGCTGGTAGATACTGGCGCGGGCTTCCCTATTATTAGCCGTAAACTCGCCGATTGCCTGAAGAAAGTCAGAACAATATGGGTGTGCCCGAACATAAGAGCCGCAGGGGTTCGATTAGTAACGCCGACGGGCAAATGTACCACTCGAATTAATATCGGCAGTTCAGATTTCGTCGCTACTTTCGTAATTTTATCGGAGTGCTGCAAAGACCTGATTTTAGGCATGGACTTCCTGCGTGAATACGGCACCGTCATCAACATTCCTGAGAGATCGGTTACGTTTTGGATGGCCCCAGGTGATGTTTCGGATGAGCCCTGTACTGACCAGCGACGTAAACCATTGCGCGTCTTCGACGACGACGTGACCATCCCGCCGCGGTCGAGTGCACTCGTGGCTGTGACATGTGACACGTCGAGCAATTCTGAAAGCATCGCCGAGCAAATTCCAACACTGCTATTCATTCAGGGTTTATCTATCGCAAGAGGTGTCGTGAGCGTAAAATGCGGACACCCGCACGTCCATGTTACGAACTTTAGCTCTGAACGCCGACATCTGACGAGGGGCATGGCAGTCGCGTACATGGAAGAGCTCGCCGAGATGACAGACTGCCTAACTCTTGAGAAAGATAATTCAACTGATCTGCTCCCATAATTCAACTGATCTGCTCCCTATACCTCTATCTGTTGATATTGGCCCAAGTTTGCTGCCGGCGCAGAAGCAAAGTATCCTGCAGCTTACTAACCAGTTTGAAAATTGTTTCTCTTCGACGTCCAGGGTCTATAAAACGCCACTGACGAAACATCGAATTATAACGGACGACATGACCAGACCCATCAGGCAAAATTTGTACCGGGTAGCTCCGTGGGAACGTGAAGCCATCGAAAAGCAGGTGCGACAGATGCTTGAAGATGACGTTATTCAGCCGTCGAAAAGCCCTAGGGCTTCTCCGGTTGTATTAGTGAAGAAAAAAGACGGCCCCTTACGTTTCTGCGTGGATTACCGCAAGCTGAACCAGGTGACAAAAAAAGACGTCTACCTACTCCCACGTATCGACGATTCATTTGATCGACTACGGCATGTGCGTTATTTCTCGTCGATGGATCTAACGAGTGGATATTGACAGATAGAAGTCGATGAAAGAGACCTGGAGGAAACAGCTTTCGTGACACCGGATGCCCTTTTTGAATTTAAGGTACTTCCTTTTGGCTTGTGCTCAGCGCTGGCAACGTTTCAGTGGCTAATGGATACCGTACTGTCAGACCTTAAGTGGCAGACGTGCTTAGTGTATTTAGATGACGTAATCGTATTTTCTACCACATTAGACGAACACGTCAGGCGACTGCACTCAGTACTTCAAGCTATCCGTTCCGCTGGACTAACACTTAAGCCAGAAAAATGCCACTTCGGCTTTGAAGAGCTTCTGTTCCTGGGGCATCTTGTCAGCAGTGAAGGTGTGTGGCCTGACCTTGAAAAAATAGCTGCCGTTACAAATTTTCCAGCACCAACAGACAAAAAGGCGGTCAGACGGTTTTTGTAGCGTTAGCTACACTGGCTTCGCTGAGCCAATTTCGCGTGGCACTGGTCTGCGCATGAGCAATGATACTCCGCCGCCGCCGCGCGCGGCTCGCCGCCGGTGTGCGCTCAATTCGATGTGCTGCGCAGACGATCAGTGGTGTCACGCACCGGAGCCGGCACCTCCCTCGCACTCGGCCGTGGCCGCGCGCGACTCGCCGCCGCTGATGTGCGCTTTCCGGAGGAGTGCCGTCGTAGCCTTGGTAGACAAATGAACACCGATGCGCGCACCTTCCCTCTGCAGTCGCCATCTGACACTGCGCTGGAGCCGCTTGACAGCGCCTCTGACTGGCGTTTGCCACTGTTGTATAGCCATGGAGGAGGAGAGTGCAAATGCTGCTTACCGGTGCAGTAGAGCGGAGAAGCTTAACTCATCGGATTCCGAAGTAGTTGCCCGGCAAAATAAGTATATAAGTGCCACATAATACGTATACCGTGTGTGTGTCATTGGAACACCTGTAAGCATGATAATCAAGCTAATTCTCGACAATTAGGAAAGCTTTCCAGAGGTGTGGCGTCATGACCTTGACAGACATATTGGCGCCAGCGCGGGCGCTGCTATGATATCACAGAAAGACAGAAAATTTCAAATACCGTGTTGGGGCCAGAGAGACGGCAGCGTGTTACTTCACTGGTCACCGAGCCGTCTTTGTGGCAATACAGAAGCTAACTGGACGTTGGGCAGAAAATGTACATGTGCCACATAATACGTACGCCGTGTGTGTGTCATTGCAGCAGCAGTAAGCATGATAATCAAGCTAATCCTAGACACTCTGGAAAGCTAAAAATAATCAGCTGAATCTTTGCTAAAGCTACGTATATCCTGGCATAGCTGAGCTAAGCCACTGCGATTTTTAGGACTGTGTGCTTACTACCGACGCTTCGTTGAGAACTTCTCGCGCATTGCCTTGCCGTTGACCCGCCTTACCAGAGAAGACGTCGCATTTGTTTGGAATGAAAAACAGCAACAATCATTCGACGAGCTGCGGCAACACCTCCAGAAACCACCTGACCTCGCACACTTTGATGATGACGCCGACAACAGTGCACACCGACGATAACAATGTCGGCTTAGAGCTGTACTCGTGCAGTGGCAAGGTGGCGCTGAACGAGTAATTGCTTACGCGAGCAGAACTCTTTCACGTGCGGAAGAAAATTATTCCACAACGGAAAAAGAGTTCCTTGTCGTAGTGTGGACCGTTATGAAATTCCGCCCATGTCTGTATGGTCATCCTTTGAATGTTGTCACCAACCATCACTCCCTCTGCTGGCTGACAAATTTAAAAGACCCTTTAGGACGGTTGGCGCGCTGGAGCCTGAAGCTTCAAGAATTTGACATGATGGTGGTCTACAGATCGGGGAAGCGACATTCAGACACCGATCGCCTTTCTCGTGCACCAAACAAACCTGCAACGGCAGGAGATGACGATACAGCCTTCGTCGGACTTGTAAATATGGCTACTGTCGCACAGCTGCAACGAGATGACCCGGAACTAGAACACATATTTCGTTTTTTGGAGGGTCACACTTCAGCAGTACCTAGACTGTTTGCAAGAGGGCTTTCCTCATTTTGCTTGCACAACGACGTCCCTTATACGATGAACCTCACGTCACACGGAAACGACTACTTACTTGTCGTGCTAAGGAGTGAAGTATTTCCGGCATGCCACGATGAACCAACATCCGGCCACTTGGGTTACACGCGTACGCTGTGCAGAGTGAGGCAGAAATACTACTGGCCAAGACTGGCGGTGACCGTTCAACACTATGTTCAGACGCGCCTTGATTGCCAGCGCAGAAAAGTCCCACCTGTGTAACCAGCAGGCCTCCTCCACCCTATTGACGTGCCTGTTACTCCATTTGCTCCAGTCGGAATGGATCTTTTGGGCTCATTTCCCACCTCATCGGCAGGTCGCAGATGGATTATAGTAGCCACCAACTACCTCACTCGTTACGCCGAAACCAAGGCTCTGGAGAGGGGCACGACAAGTGAAGCAGCCCAATTTTTCGTGGAGAATGTGGTGCTGAGGCATGGCACTCTGTCAGCGGTAATAACTGACAGGGAAAGTGAATTCGCAGTCGTACTGTTACAGACGGTTTTAAGACAGCGGCACATCCCACCGGCGAACAACAGCGTATCCTCCTTAAGCGAATGGTCTTACGGAGCGTCTCAACAAGACTCTTGCGGATATGTTCTGCATGTACTTCGATGTGGAGCACAAAAACTGGGACGAGATCTTGCCGTATGTCACGTTCGCCTATAACACGGCTCATAAAGAAACAACAAGAACAATGCCATTCCGCCTTTTTCATGGTCGTGAAGTAACCACTATGCTGGATGCCATGCTGCCACACCAGTGCGAAAACGTCGAGACGGATGCTGATTATATCACCCAGCTTGCCGAAGAAGCCCGACAACTTGCACGCCTACGTATTAGTCACCAGCAGGACTACGATTCAAGACGGTACAACCTTCGTCACAGACTAGTTTCATACGAGCCAGGAGAGAAAGTTTGGATATGGCCTCCTATTCGGTGCCGTGGCCTCTCAGAAAAACTCCTAAGACGGTACTTCGGGCCCTATAAAGTTCTACGACGTGTCAGTGACATTATTTATGAGGTTGTTCCTGATACTGCGCACTCATTAAGGTGTCGAAGGTGTGGCCGAGAAGTTGTGCATGTTGTTCGGATGAAACCTTATTTCTCCAAATGAACTCATGCATTTCCAGCGAGTACGAACCAGATTGACTATAAAGTGTCGGGACGATGCTTTTTTGAATGGGAGGCTAATGGCACGGCTGAAGGCCGGGCAAGAGGACGACGAAGTGATGAGCGTGGACTGCGCCCACGGTTGCTTCGAGAAAGACGACGTCGAAGCGGCTGCTCCTTTGTTCTGTTAATACTGTCACGTGCTAAGAGCTCGAAGGAACGTGTAAAGGGACGCGACTGTCAAAAATCTCAGAGTCTAAGAAGGACGTCTCCGCTAGCACGGGTTGCTCGTCTTCGTCTTCCTCGTTCACCGGCACAGAACTGACCCACTGTTCACTGGCACAGAACACCAGGTGGCATTACTCCTCTCCCCAAGAGAGCATCGACCCGATGCTCAAACAAAAGTGTGCACAGCCGTGGGTTGAAGTAGGTAACACAAAAAAACATTAAACAAATTAGTACACGAGAGAAAATGCGTCCTGGGCCCGGCAATCGGAAATAAACGGCATTTACTGTTCACACGAAGAGTTCACTGGCACAAGAAGAAAATTCGCATCACCGCGTAAAGTATGGTTTTAGGGGGACTACGTGTACAGTCTCTGGACGTGGTAACCTGCGCTGTGATGATGGTGAGCCTCCGTCTGGAACCACTTCGTAGTTCACGTCGCTCACACGTCTGAGTACTTTGTAAGGTCCAAAGTACTTTCTCAAGAGTTTCTCACTAAGACATCGCCGCCTAATGGGTGTCCAAACCCAAACTTGGTCACCAGGTTCATAATTAACTTCTCGATGGTAGATGTTGTACCGCCGTGCATCTGCACACTGTTGAGTTCGGATGTGCACACGGGCCAGTTGACGTGCTTCCTCAGCGCGCTGAATGTACTCATTGATGTCGGGGGCTAATTGGTCGAGCTTGTCGATGTCCTCATATGGAATCATGGCGTCCAGCATAGTTCTAACATCTCGACCATAAACGAGTCGGAATGGCGTGAAGCGTGTAGTTTCCTGCGTTGCAGTGTTATACGCAAATGTTACGTACGGCAGGATGTCGTCCCACGTTTTTGCTGCACATCCACGTACATAGAGATCATGTCGGCTAGCGTTTTGTTTAGCCTTTCTGTTAAACCATTACTCTGAGGGTGATACGCAGTGGTCTTTCGATGGGTTGTGTAACTCAACCTGAATATATCATCCAAAAGTTTCGCTGTGAACGGTGTCCCTCGATCAGTGATGACATATGACGGGGCGCCATGCCGTAGCACAATTTGATGCATAAAAAAACTGGCAACTTCAGATGCGGTCCCTCGTGGCAACGCCTTCGTCTCAGCGTAACGCGTCAAATAATCGGTTGCGACAATAATCCATTTGTTGCCAGAAGAAGACACAGGAAACGGGCCTAGGAGGTCCATCCCCACTTGTTCAAACGGTGTACGTGGTGGATCGATCGGTTGTAGATGACCTGCAGGCTTTAAATGTGGTGTCTTGCGACGCTGGCATTCACGGCATCCCTTCACGTAGCGTTTGACACAGGCAGACATTTTAGGCCAGTAGTAGAGTTGCCGCACCCGATTCATAGTTCTCGAGTAGCCCAGATGGCCAGATGTGGGCTCGTCGTGGCAAGCTAATAAGACGTCATCGCGGAGGGCTTTATGCACGACGAGAAGATGAGATCTGTCACCAGCACCGGCGTTCCTTTTGTATAAGACGCCATTTCGTAGGCAAAATGATGGCAACGTTCGCGACATTCGACGAGGAATGGGCGCGGTGCCACCTTCTAAATGATCTATAATCATTCTTAGATCAGCGTAATTTCGTTGATGAGACATCAGATCCGGTCCGCTGACAGTTGCCACGAAGGCGCCGTCCTCTTCTGCGCTAGTACTGGCGGATTGAAGAGGTGCTCGTGATAGCGTGTCGGCGTCTTCGTGCTTTTTGCCTGACTTGTACACGATGGTGACATCAAATTCCTGTAGGCGCAGACTCCATCGTGCTAATCGTCCTGAAGGGTCTAATAGATTGGTCAACCAGCACAAAGAATGATGGTCAGTCACCACTTTAAATGGTCTTCCATAGAGATATGGCCTAAACTTTGTTATTGCCCAAATGACCGCGAGACATTCTTTTTCTGATGTGGAATAGTTAGATTCCGCGTGAGACAGTGTGTGACTTGCGTAGGCTATTACCCGTTCAATGCCATCTTGTCTTTGTACCAAAACAGCTCCGAGACCGATATTGCTGGCATCAGTGTGTACTTCAGTGTCACCATCTTCATCAAAGTGGCCGAGCAAGGGAGGGGAAGAGAGCCGGTGCTGTAGTTCCGCAAAGGCAGTCTGCTGGTCGTCAGCCCAGACAAATGGTGTATCATCACGCGTGAGGCGTAATAGTGGCTCCGCAATGTTAGAGAAATTTTGAATAAAGCGCCGGTAACACGCGCGCAGACCCAGAAACCGTCGAAGACTTTTCTTGTATGTTGGAGGTGGAAAAAGCGTTGACGGCATGAGTTTTGTCAGGATCAGGCCGAACAACAACGGCGCTCACGACGTGACCAAGAAACTTTAATTCTTCGTAGCCAAAATGACATTTCTCAGGCTTGAGTGTGAGATCGGCCGATCTAATGGCTTCGAGCACATTCCGAAGGCGACGAAGATATTCGTCAAACGTTTCTGAAAACACAACGACATCATCGAGGTAGACGAGACAGCTTTTCCACTTGAGGTCTGCCAGGACGGTGTCCATCATTCGCTGGAATGTGGCTGGAGCGGAACAAAGGCCGAAAGGGAGCACTTTGAATTCATAAAGTCTATCCGGCGTTACAAAATCGGTCTTTTCCCGGTCACGTTCATCGACCTCTATTTGCCAATAACCACTCTTCAAGTCGACGGACGAAAAATACTTCGCACGTCGCAGCTTGTCCAGAGAATCATCGACTCTGGGCAACGGGTACACATCTTTCTTTGTGACATTGTTCAACTTTCTGTCGTCAACACAAAAGCGAAGCGTGCGATCTTTCTTTTTCACAAGAACGACTGGTGATGACCAAGGGCTGCTTGAAGGCTGTATCACGCCATCCTGAAGCATTTCCTTAACCTGCGTTTGAATCGCGTGCCGTTCGGTTGGCGAAACACGATAAGGCTGCTGCCGTATGGGATGCGCGTCGTCGTAGGTGATAATACGGTGTTTCGTTATCGGTGTTTGACGTATCTTCGATGAACGTGAAAAGCATGTGTGGAACTCCAGCAACAGCTCGCTCGAACGCTGCTTGTTCGATTCAGAAAGCGTTGGATTGATGTCGACGCTGCGGAAAGGCGTTTCAGCAGTGCCGATGGTCTCGGAAGCAAAACACTCGGTGAAATTGGCGACTGAGTTGGCGTAGGCGATGACAGTTCCAGGAAAAAGGTGCCGGTGCTCATAGCTGAAGTTTGTGAAAAAAACGTTGCAGTGATCATCACGAAGGTCAACAAAGCTTCTCGCTACGCAGACACCCTGAGACAGCAAAAGCAAGTGATTGCTTTCTACGACTGCGTCACCGTGCATCACTCCGTCCCACGCCACCTGAACCACAACAGTTGCACAGGGTGGTAACGTGACAGCGTCGTCGACGACGCGAAGAGACACTCGGGAGTGGCTGGGTCGGCGTAAGCTGTTGTGGCGTTTGTGGTCGCGAAAGTGACTAGACGTCGTCGAATGTCAATTATAGCACCATGCTCCCTGAGAAAATCCATGCCGATGATCAGGTCTCGAGAACACTGCCGGAGAACGCTTAAGCTAGCAACAAATGTACAACCGCGGACTTGAAGTCTTGCCGTGCACATACCGAGTGGCGTGACGATACGCCCGCCAGCTGTACGAATTGGCGTTCGGTTACAAGGCGTCGTTACTTTCTTGAGAAGGGCGGCCAGCTTTTCGCTAATTATGGAATAGTCCGCACCAGTGTCCACTAAAGCGCTGACTTCGCGACCATCTAGCAGAACAGGAATATCTAAGGACACTCTTTCGCAATCAGCCGGTGGTGTCGTTGTCGATGTATCGTCGGTATCTTCAGTCCGCGTCAATAGGGGGCCTTGAGCATGACCAGTGTGAGCGGCCTTGCCCCTGAAGGTCGCTGAGGCTAGTTTTCCCGACGCGGGCTAGGTGACCGGCCCTGCGCCACGCCCGCATAGGTGCGATGATTCGGCGAGAACCGCCGCGGTGATGGAGAGCGTGAGTGGTGCCGAGATGTCGATCCGCGCTGCTGAGCAACGTAGTCAGCGATTTCCGGAGGCCGCTGGCCGAACCTAGGAGGTGGGGAGTTGGCCGAAAAACCACGAAGTCCCAGCTGTCGATAAGTGCACTGTCGGTAGATGTGCCCAGGTTCACCACAGTGATAGCAAAGTGGACGTCGATCGATGGCCCGCCACACGTCTCTGATTTTCGCGGAATCGGTCGGCGGTCACTGAGGTACGGGCCCGCTTGGACTGCCTGAAGCATGGCTAGGGCTGTGGTATAAGGCGGAGTGAAATGTTGTGCAGGTTGGCGCAGAGTTTGGTCTGCCGGAAGCATGGAAGGGGCCGCGGTGGGAAGCGGAGGCAAAGGTGGTGCTGGCTGGAGGAGTGTTTGCGCATACGACATGCGAGGAAAGTCATTTTGGGGCCGCGGCTCTGTCTGACAGGATGGTTCTCGTAGTGCCTGCTGAACTTCATCTCGGACGATGCCGGACAAAGAACTGACAGTGGGCGCTGAGGGTGCAGATAACTTCTGCAGTTCTTCGCGAATTACGGAGCGTATGAGCTCTCGGAAAAAGTCGACGTGGGCCCCAAGACCACCCATGTAGTCCGTAGCCGAAGCAAAGTTCACTTGTCGCTCGTACGTCTGGGTCCGTTGCCGAAGCGTGCTTCAATCAGGACGGCTTCAGCAAGAAACACTGACGTAGTCTTGGGGGGCTGCGTACAAGACCACCGAACAAACTGCTCCTTCACTCCACGCATCAGGTAACGCACCTTCTTCTCTTCCGGCATGTGAGGGTCGGCTCGTCGAAAAAGACGCGTCATGTCCTCAACATACACTGCTACGCCTTCATTTGGCATTTGCATACGGCATTGGTGTTCACGTTCAGCTCGCTCTCGGCGATCGGGACTTGCATACGTTTCAAGAAGCCGGCGTTTGAAGTCCATCCATGACGTGAACACACCTGCCAGGGTTTCGTACCAAACCCGTGCCCTGTCATTCAAACTGAAGTAGACATGTCGGAGCTTGTCTGTGTCATGCCACATGTTATGAGCGGCAACGAAGTCATAGTGGAGTAGCCAATCTTCAACATCCTCATGAACAGCACCATGAAAGAGATTCGGCGTTGTTGGTTTGAACAGTGTATATTGCGATGGCGTTGCGGCCTTCCATACCGGCTGGGTTGGAGCCGCTTGGGACGGCGCTGCGTGGAATAGTTGGGGCCGTCATCTCTTCAGAGAGAAGTCCAAACTCAGGGTCCAGTCCACGGATCCTGCGGCTAGCACGGTGAACAGGCGTAACCACCGGTATGGGGCTGGAGCTTCTTGTACTAGGAGGGGTTCGGTGAATAGGGTACCCAGCACCTCCACCAGTTGTCACGTGCTAAGAGCTCGAATGAACGTATAAAGATCGCGACTGTCAAAAAATTTCAGAGACCAAGAAGGACGTCTCCGCTGGCACGGGTTTGCTCGTCTTCGTCTTCCTCGTTCACCGGCACAGAACTGACCCACTGTTCACTGGCACAGAACACCAGGTGGCAATACAGACCTTGTTTTTCCTGGTCGCACGCGCGTCCTGTATCCTGTCATTTTCAACGTCGCGACCATATATATATGGTAATATAAGAAACTGCAAAACAACAATCAATGACGTATCAAAGGTTCACTTTTATGCCTTCATTACTGGATGTAACCATACGGTTAAAGCCTACATTGGGAAACATATATGATCATAGTACCTTTTTTGCACTTAGGGCTAAGTAATTAAAACACACAAAAATACTTGTTCGTAACTGAAGGCTCACAAACCCACAATTTGCCGATTCCTAACTAGCAACACTTCATAAAAATGCAAGAAACTCGGTGTTACGGACGCCACCGAGTTGTTTGCACGTGGTGATAACTCGGATATTGAAAATATGCAGTTTTCATCATATCAGACCAATGCCAATGTATCTAAACGCTCTCAGTACACATATTTAGGGCGGAAGTCGCTTTTATGAAACGCGACAACTCTGTCTTAATAGTAACTTATCACAAAACCATGATCTATTAGTT
>WOVY01004501.1:0-83255 GCA_013436015.1 Rhipicephalus annulatus
TTTTGAGCCGTTCGTTAAACTTGAACTGTATTTCCGAACAAAATTTTCATGGCTTATTGGGGCCGAATAACTGTAGCTAACTGTGCGAGCCCTAATTCGATCAGTAGTTCATGCGGTAGAGCACATTTATTTATTCAGCTTGTTTTCGCTATGCTTAGATTTAATTAATTTGTGGGGTTTATTAAATATTGTATGTGCCTCGCCCAAACTTTGTGTTCAAACTTTGCTAAGCATTTTACTTGTACGAACAGTAAGAACAGTTTAGACCCATCACCTCCAATGGCATTTAATAACAGATTACAAGCTTATGCCGATCTGGTCAGAAACACATGAAAACATTGAAAAACCACACACTGGCCACGAATAAAAGCACAGTCTTTGTCACTTGTGAATAGGGCTTTTGTGTGGGGGCCAAAACGTCATGCTTTCAATTAGGGTCAGCATGTTGTTTTGTCTTCACATCAGATGACAAGCTTCAGTAAATTCTATAGGCATGCGCTACAGTTATAGAAGGGATCTGTGGTGTTTGGAGAAGAACGAATATATCATTTAACGCTCAAAAACTTGCAATAATGTTATACATCATAGTATGCATACATAAGGCATGCACATGTTCTGTGAAAATGGAAAATTGGACACTATGTTCATCTGACAATCATGAATATAGACTGCATGTTTCCAAGCTGTTGGCATTGACCGCAATTACACAACTTCAGAAATCAGTCTCGTCAAACGTTATTGTGTATTGCTAAATCGTGACCAATGCCTTCCAGTATTCTTGTTACTAGAGGATCGTTGCAGAAGCTTGCATGCTTTATTGGGATGGTATTTAGCTCAGGATGGGTGCGTTGTATTAGCACTTCCACATTTTTTCCCATTATTTATTAGACAGCCTGTAATGAGGGGTATGTTAGAGATGAGTGAGGGGCACTGCCTTTATAGCCCCTGGAATCATTGAATTAACAGGCATAATTTAGCAGTTGACAATGAGTAATTTAGTGAAACCAATTTTCTATGTTATCGGCATAATCGCCCTATGTAGGCAGCCGAAAGAAAGTTACATTAGTTGTGTTCAACTAAAATTCGTAATATAACTTTATGTGTTACCTCCACTGGATACTTGATCAAAGCGTATACTGTCATGTACGCACTGCCCTATTAATGAATTGGCATGTATACGCACTATGCCAGAGCGCTATTCAAGTATATTTTGTGACACATCTGTTATGTGAAAATGCATATTCTTTCGTAAGGTTGCCAGCTATGTTCGCCAAAAACATTGAGGATTGTTTTTTGTTGCTAGCATGTCTGGTTTTCGTACATCCTACTTTTTTAAACAAAACGTTCCAGATCATTCTAAATTGAGTTCCAAATTTTGCTTCGCTAACAGACACATCAGTAAATTGTTTTTTTGTTTCTCTCGCAGTCTATACATGCTCGTCGTAGGAAGAGAGTGTGGGAGACGTCTGGACTAGCCCATCATCAAGGCTGGCTCGTGGAAAATTTGACTGCTGGTGCACATCAGTGGCGCGTGGCTTCTGTTTCTTCTGAAAAGCGAGCTGCAGAGAGCCACCTGGTAGCTGTATTCAAGGAGCACAAAGGTTGAGGGTGTTCAAAGTTAACCCTTTTGTTTTTCCTTAAAAAAGAGAAGTCAGCGCTGTAAGTTATGTATGTAAAGTCACCTCTGCTGATAGCTATGTATCCAAGAGGATGCAATGTGAGACAATAATTATCACTGTCAGCGGTGCCATTAAGTTTTATTAATCAACTTAATAGTGACCACAGCAGGAGATCATGTATGTGTTAAATATTTGAACCAGTCACATTTCTACATATTATCACTTGTAAGAATTCTAGCATGCCTGTGCTCAAATATCCTGCTGGAAATTTAGTTGCGGCTTGCATTATTATGTGTGCAGGACAGCGAGCATTAGCACAGACTCTGATTTCATGCATTTAATCTGACCGTCCGTGGAAGGCATGGGCAAACATTAAAATGGTTACTCTTGCTATTCGCTGGCGATAGCAAGAACCGACTGCTCGTTCCGCTATGGAGTGATATTTTGCTGAACCTCACTGCCTTGCATGCGTAATCATGAAAAGCAAAATTAAACTTTCAAACGGGATATCTAGGAGCATAAACACAATCAAAAAAGTTTTCCAAGTGGGACTGTGTAGAAACACGACTGCCTCCAACTTTTTAATGCAAACATACCTGCTTATTTGCGTTACTAAAATTTCAATATTTTTGGTTGGTAGGCCAGATGACAGCATTATTTTATTACTTTGTGTCCCCCTGGACACAATCTGCCAAGGTGTTTTTCTGTTCCTAAGGCTAAAATTCAATGTAACTAGGCAGTGCATTTAAGAATGTGTCAGTGCTGCTTACTGAGCTCTTTATTAGATATTTTGTTTTTTCCAAGATCTACTGAGTGTGTTGCTCGCCAGACTTGCATGTCATGTTAATTGATGCCTTATGTGCAATTGGCCATTTAGAAACACTTTTTGTGTTGTGATACAAAGTAGCACATTAATGATTTTATCTTCAGTGTAACCTTCACTGAATATTCTATTTTAATATATTTTTGTCACTGTAGTTATTTCATTGCCTTTGGGAAGTTCAATTCATAAGTACAATCAAGTGTTTTCCCACTGTCATACTTCATCGTACCTAACTTTGCCAATACCAAACCATGTCGGATATTTTACAGTGATACATACTCATGTTTAACATTGTTAATGATAACTGATAGAAGGCATACTAGAATATTGTAACGTGAGTCCTTGGATCGGAGGGTTGAATGGTGAATTTTTTCAACTACATAGTAATATCTGCTTGCTTTATTTCATGTCAAGTGTAATGAGAATAATATTTACCGAGGTTAACGTGTTAAAACAACGATATAATTATCAGGGACACTGGAGTAGAGGGTTTCAGATATTTTGACCACCTGGGGTTCTTTAAATCCATCCACGTCTAAGCAGACAGGTGTCATGCATTTCCGCCTTAATCGAAATTGCAGCCACCACAGCCACGGTTTTATTTTGTGGCCTTCAGTTTAGCAGTCAAGGGTTACTTGAAGGGTATATTAGTTCTGGGCTGTGGTCTTGCTTCCATGATGCATCTTAAGTACAGCATTTTGGTGCTAACCAGGCATCCCTACTAGTGCACTGGTGTTGTGTTTTTGCATTCATAATTTACTGCAATATTTAACTATTTTATCAAGATGCATTTCTGAGCAGCTCTGCGAAGTGCGTGCTGGTGCTTATTACATTCCTAATTTTTTGTAAGAGGTAATGATTGTTGCATGTATTCTGAGTTAGATATGAAGTTACGAATTTTCCTTCTTTTATACTCTGTAAGAGTGTAAAGCCGAACAAGTCACCCTGATATACTTTGCATATTGTACATCAGATGGCTAAATTGTGTGTGCAGAGCTTATATAAACAGCCCATAGTGTTTTGAATGCCTTGAAAACTGCCTTAGGCACGTTAAAGAACCCCAGGTGGTCAAAATTTCCGGAGCCCTCCACTACGGCATCTCTCATAATCATATGGTGGTTTTGGACGTTAAACCCCACATATCAATCATGAAAACTGCCTTAGGATCAGAAAAAACTTGTGAAGAGTGGGATAGTCTGGGTGAACAGTGGAAGTTCCTCTGATAGGCTGGCTGATGTTTTGATAGGAGGACTTATGTTCGTCAAAAGTGCCGTTTCTTCTCATCCTTGGCATGTTAGGTTTAAGGGGGTTAGTAGAGATGTCATCTCCTGGTGGTGGTGCGTGTCTTTGTTGGCAATTGCCGCCGGAAAAGAAAAAAAAGCTAGAAAGCAAACAAGTGCAGTTCTCACTTCACTTCAAGTTGACTGGTAGCAATTCACAATGTTCTCGGAGGGTAGAGAAAAAAATGGAAGCAAAAAGAGGAAACACGCAAAGTAGGAGCGGTGTGCTGCCGATACAGAGGCGAAAAAGCAAAGAGCTTTAAAGTTAGAAGCCAGCAGACAGTCCCCGCGTTTGGCCATCACAAAGAGTTGCCGACGATAAAGGCCTATGCTGTTCTCGAACATCTATGAATGGGACTCGTAAGAAAGCGGTTACGAAAAGGCGCGAGAGAGAAGCAGGCGGCTACCTTTAAATGCTAAGATTTCAAAGGTAAGCGACACCAGATGTGTTCGGAAGAGAATGTGTTTAATTGGGAAAGTCATTGGTTAAAATATGCTTTCACTATCCCCGTAGGTGGCCCGCTCAACAGAATTGCCTCAAGAATTTGGGGCATGTTGGCAGAGAAATAGAAAAATTCAGAATGCAAAGGAAATAAGCATCAACGAGAGAAAGGCAGAAAGAAAGGAACAAATTAAAAAAGGCGGTTTGGAGGTAGATGACACGCTAGCGTTCACAGACGAGGAAAGGAAAAAGAGACGCAGAGAAATTTGTGGCTTGGCAATGACCTAATGGTGCACGGTAGTAGTGTTTTTTGAAGCGACAAAAGAAGAAAGAAAGCTGTGGTTGAAAGGTTCTGGCAAATAAAAACTTCGTAGTTGTGTGTGTATAGACACATGTATATCTATATTTATAATTTAAAAAATTTCGAGAGAACATCAATAGTACACTTGTAGTCTAGGAGCAATTCCATGTAATACCGGTTATGTCTATTTGAAGGTTGAACCTTTCTCATTTCTAAATGCTGTCGTAATTATGCTATGGCTTTCAGCGATTCCGAATGGCGACATGCTACATTGATTCGTGATCGGTGTAGCGGCTTACATTTGTGTATCAAATATCATTCCATGTATTTTCTCTCTCATGGTGAGCAGAAATTTGTAGAACATAAAGCTTTGCTTGGTCGAAATTGTGGCCCTGTTGGTTGAAGTGACTGGCTTCTGCTTTTGGTAAATTGTGTTTTGTGTCTGCACAGTGGCCGTTCAGTCTTACGTGAATTGGCTGCCCAGTTTTGCCTATATATTGTCTGCAGGTGGCGCACTTAAGACAGTATATTAGGTTGTTCGAAGTACAGATGAAGATCAATGGGACCTTGTGAATGTAGTCAAATTCTGTGCTTTTTAAGTTGTTAGCCAGCTATATATTTTTACATGTGGAGCATCTGGCCCAGCCATAGGGACCAGACGTCCTAGCGTTTGCTTTAAGTTTTGCGGGAATTAGCAATGCGTGGCACGTGGCATTTGCAACGCTAACTTAAAGACATGCTTGTTCACGCAAACTTAGACTAGGACATCTGATCCCTGTGGCCGGCCCAGGTGCTCACCCTGCAAATATATACAGCCGGCTACCAACATAAAAAGCACAGCATCTGACTACATTCACAAGGTCACATAGAGGTTCACCTGCACTTTTAAACAACCTAATATACTTTTCTGAGTGGGCCAGCTGTAGAAAACAAGATATAGGCGAAAGTGGGCCGCCAATTCACGCAAGACTGAACGGCCACCGTGCAGACACAAAGCACAATTTACCGAAAGTAGTAGCCGGTCACTTCTACCAACAGGACCACACTTTCTAAACAACGAAGCTTTATGTTCTACAAAATAATTTCCGGTCACCACGAGAGAATAAATACATGAAATCATAATTTATACACAAATTTTTGTCCCTACACCCATCAGGAATCAATGTTCCACGTGGTAATTTGGAATCGCTGAAAGCCATTGCATAATTGCGGCCATATTTAGGGACTAGAAACGTTCAACCTTCAAATAGACATAACTGGTATTACATGGAATCACTCCTAACCTACATATTGTAATAATAATATTCACTCTAAATTTTTAAAACTTTAATTATAGATATACATGTGTCTATACAACACAACTACGAAGTTTTTATTTTTCAGAACCTTTCAACCACAGCTTCCTTTCCTCTTTTGTCGCTTCAAAAAACACTCCTACCGTGCACCATTAAGTCATTGCCAAGCCACAAACTTCTCTGCGTCTCTTTTTCCTTTCCTTGTTTGTTAACGCTAGCGTGTCGCCTATCACCAATCCGCCTTTTTTATTTTTTATTTTCTTTTGTGTTTCTCTCGTAGTTGCTTATTCCCTTTGCATTCCGAACTTGCCTATTTTTCTGCCAACATTTCGCCAAATTCTTGAGGCAATTCCGTTGAGCGGGACACCTATGGGGATAGTGAAAGCATATTTTAACCAATGACCTTCCCCAATAAACACGTGGTCTTACAAACACATATGGTGTCGCTTACCTTTGAAATCTTGGCATTTAAAAGTAGCCGCCTGCTTCTCTCTTGCGCCTTTTTGTAACCTCTTTCTTATGAGTCCCATTCATAGATGTTCGAGAACAGCATAGGCCAATCAGCAACCCTTCGTGATGGCCAAACGCGGGGACAGTCTGCTGGCTTCGAACTTTCAACCTCTGCTTTTTTCGTGTCTGTAGCGGCTACCCATTGGCAGCACACCGCTCCTACTTTGGGTGTTTCCTTTATTTTTTCTCCACCCTCTGAGAACATTCTGAATCACTACCACCCAACTTGAAATGAAGCAAGGACAGCACTCCTCTGCTTTATAGTTTTTTTTCAGGCTACGATTGCCAACAGGGACACATGCCACCACCAGGAGATGACGTCTTTACTAACCCTCTTGAAACTAATATGCCAAGGATGAGAAGGCTAGGCACCTTTGACGAAGATAGGTTCTCCTATCGAAACTTTGGTCAGCCTATCTGAGGCATTTCCACCTGTCGGCTCTCATTTTGATTTTGTTATGAAGAGTGTGTTTTTGAGATATGGATGCTGTCTCTATTACCTAGAAAGATGCTGAAAAATAAAATTTGAAATTTTAATATGTCGTGAAGCTTCATGGGGTGAGGGCTGATCTGTTAATAATCTTTCTTCAGCCACTGACCTTACCTGTTCGAATATTGGCGGCAAACTGCTCTAACTGTAGTATGTATGAAATATAATAAATGTGTTTGCTTCCAGTTGAGAGAAAACCTGTGTTGTGGTACATGTACTTGACATTTATCTTACGCCAATATATGTCTACTTTTAGGAAGTGGGAAAAGATATTTATCAATAAGTGGAAACGATGTCTACCAAAGCAGCTCTGTTATTTTTGTATAATCAGAAAGTTTGAAATGAACTAGGTGAGGCTGAACTCGCATGGTTTCGCGATACCAAGTGCAACTGCAAATTAAGTTGCTGAAATATGTATATGTCTGCATCCTGCATGAGACGTGTGCACTGTTACGGGTAATAATGTTTTCAATATAATGTGTTTGTGTGTCTACACAAACGTATGCATACCAAGCACCCTTGCTGTATCGACTCACTGAGCCACCAATTGATATACCCGAGATGTTTATGCTATTTAACACTAAATATTTGTATTAAATTGTATAACTATAAAAGGCAGTTTAAATTTCTATAGTCGGCTTTACAAAGAAGGCTTTGAGGAATATTGCATTTCAGTAAGCTTGCTTATACACACACACACACACACACACACACACACACACACACATATATATATATATATATATATATATATATATATAATGAGATCAAACAGACAATATTGCCAAGGAAAGTATAGGGGAAGTTATAAGTCCGAATTGTAATGTAAATGTGAAGAAAGAAATGTGGGTGAAAAGATAACTTGCCATAGACAGGAACCGAACCTGCGACCTTTGAATAACGCGTTACTCAAAGGTCGCACACCCTTTCAACACCCTCTTAGAGGGTGTTGAACACCCTAACATTTTGCTGAACACCCTTCGTGTAGGGTGTTCAGCTAACACCCTTTCAGTAGGGTGTATCTGAAAACACCCATAGGGTGTTGCTCTGGCGACAAGCCAGTTTACACCCTTAGGGTGTAAAAAATTTACTGTGATATATATGTGTCCACCGGTGGCTATATGTACTACTACATACATAAAGGAATGTATGTAGTATGTACATAAAGGAATGTGCATACATAAAGGAATGTATGTAGCTTTGCCCTTAAAAAAGATTTTTTTTTCATTCATTGAATTTCTGCCATGAAATGTCATGCGCCAAATGGGTGCTTCACAGTTTGGTTTTGAAACCCAAATGGTGTATGGGTGAGTTTTCAAACGGTTAGTTAAAAAAGAAAGAATGAGAATAAACAAGTGCCGTGTACAGAACTGTGTGGTGCTTCCAAACATGAGCTGCTCGAGCGTGAACCACTAGGTGCAAGAGCCTGTGGGGTCGTGAATTATGGTAGTGCTTCTTTAGCCGCCAACAAGCGTGCTGGCAGCGGCGGCGCCACACGAGCAGAGCGAACCACAAAAACCACCACCATCAAACAGAGCGGACATTGGTTTTCTTCGGCGCGAATCGTCGCGTCGGGACTCGGCGAGGCGCCGCCGTGGCTGTGGTTACGTGGGCTTTTCTGCGTTGGGAGGTTTTCCGAATGAATGCTTTGAGAAGTTTGTTCTCTCTCTCTCTGTCGGTACGAAGGGGAACGCATCAAACTTATCGCGTGCGACTGTGTGCTACGCTGACTTAGGCGAGACTGCTGACAGAGTTTCGGGTGAAGGCGCATAAGTGTTTAAACATGGGTGACAGTATTGCAGAGGGAGAGGTCGGGAGCATTAGTTTCGAGGGCGCGCAATCTGGTATACGAAAGCTTGCAGCAAAAAAAGCATCGCACCAGCATTCTTACGCATCACAACTTTGAAATGCGTTTTTCGACTGTGTGTCCGAATTTACGAAGTCACATAGCGCTAAGAAGCGAAGGATGGGGAGGCAGCAGGTGACTGGGGCACCACCGAGGAGAAAAAATCACAAGGCGAAAAAAAAGGGGGGGGGGAGGGAATGTTGCCGGAGACCAGCTTCGCGAGAACGCAGTAGATACAAGGACCGAGTTGTAGTAGGCGCATCGTTTACAGGTGTGCCGTGCTTGTATGCAGCCAAGCCATTTTAAAAATACCGATTTAATGTTAAATTCTAGGCTCTGGTTCATTGCGGTTAGAACTTTGAAAAACAGCACGTAGATGAACACGTGACCTAATTACAGAAAAGGAGGTGACCCCATTCCCATTCCATTCAAGGCAAAATGTGCTTTTAACTCTATTTTTTTCCATTACTACAACAATTGTCCCCATTTCATTCCAATCCCATTCTGGTGTCGCAAAACTGTGGAATCATTCTTCTATCATTCGAAATATTGAGTGGCGATTTCGCAACAGTGCTGCTCACTACAAGTGTCTGCATTCTCGCGGTTTTTTACATCCCCATGACCACACGGGATCCGCCAAGAGAGAGGTGCCTCCGCCTGCTAGTACGCGTAAGTCCGATGAGCAATGGCGGAAACAGCAGGCTCCGGCGACTGTCGCTCAATATTCAACTTATGCTAACAAATACAAAAAAAGTCGGGAAGATGAGAGTGACACGGTGACCTGAACTGTCAATAAATAACTGTAGATTTACCTGTCGCATACCCATTTGTGTAGCCTTTTCCTCATTTGAACTAGTGAATACCACCACTAAACACACATAGCCGCCAATAGCACATACCTGTACTTACCTTGGTCCCAAGGTGCTCAATATTTTCCATGCCATCATCCTATGAACAAAAATGAAATGATAAGGCGCAAGAACGCTCTATATTTAAGACAACATTGCAGGACCCACAGTGCAACTAAAACTGCAGCAGTAAGACATGTAAGTACTGCACAACCGGTAATCAGCTAATCCTTAAACCTTCATTTGGTCAACAAATATATTATTCAACATAAGTAATTATTAAGCCACTGCTGTGTCTAAGCTTGGCGACATCTCGCAGAAGCCGAAAATTATGCTTTTTCGTGACAGCTGAATTGTGCAAGGCTACCATATAAACATTGAGCGCTAACGTTTTGGCACGTGTAATAAAATTAGCGACCGTAATACTAGCAACACTATCAAAAGTTACGTGACCTTATAGTTGCGCAATATATTTGATCCATATAAGGTATCGTATCAGTGAGTCAACCATTATAAATGGCCACGTGAAGAAAATAATGAAAAAAATGTTTACACAACCTGATCTTATGTTTTGGCCACTATAGTGTAACCCCAAATAAACACGACTGTGAAGCCTACCTAATGGTTCAGAAGTGATTTTTATGTGCGCCTTCATCCGAGAGGGACGATATCGGTGGTGACTGCAATATTTGCTCAAGTTCCCGAATAAAAAAACGGCAACAAAGGGAAAATGGTATCTTGCGATAAAAATATTCATAAACAGGGGTTGTGTGGAGCCGACGTTTCGACAAGCGGACTTGTCTTTCTCAAGGCCAATTCATGAGTTGTGTGCTTGCCTTAGAATTCTGTATTAGTGGACTTGTCTTCCTCAGCAGCGCTAGCCATGGAGCTAGCACAGAACTCTGTACAAGTGAACTAGTCTTCCTCAAGGCTATATATATAGTAGAAGATTCGTACTAGCGTTGAGGATTCTGTACAGAATTCTGTACAAGCGGACTTGTCTTCCACAAGGCTACTGCAGAGCTCTGTACGAGCCTTGAGGAAGAAAATACGCTTGTAAAAACGTCGGTTTGACACGTCTACTCTTTGCGGATTTGAGCTCCTGAAGTGCATTTTTTTGTGGCGTCGAACGCCATCACCATGAAGTCGGCGGCTTGGTGACCACCTGCCTAATTTTCGCTAGGAGCATACTGCGAGTGATCAACTTCAAAGCAGACAGCTTTAGAAGGCTTATGTGAATGAATTGCAGCTTCATAAGCAGTTTTTTGGGCACCTGTCAATGCAGTGATAGGACTCGACGATGCGAGAGTTTTCCGAATTGGGTTTCCGATTTGGTGATGTCTAGCTCTGGTTATTTTAAATGCGGGAGCGTTTGTATGCCGACTACGCCGAAAAACTGTCCACCCGTCCACTGCAGTGCCTCTGTCACGTGAGGTCAACGCCACAAAGAAATAGGCGAATAAAACAAACAAACAAACACACAAAATATTTCTGCATGGTTGAGCTGCATTTGTTACAGGCCTTCACACACCCAAGGCCATTAGATGCCTTTAGACTAGTTTACTTCAATAGAATAGTAAACAAACAAATGAGTAACTGTATGAAGTATTGAAATATATGCGGAATACAAGGTCATTATTGTTGAGAAAAGGACGAGCCACCGTCCGCATGGCAAAGCCCACCGTCTACCTTCTTGCTATTGCGGTGCACTCTGATCTCATCCTAATGATGATAGTGGTGGTCACCGTCGTTCACAACAATCAACAATTGTAATAGAGTATCTAAAAGCATATTTTTATACGAAACATTTGTTATTCGGTAGGCAGAAAAAAAGTCTTTATAAAAACAAAAGCCTTATATGCCTAATCAAACATGACTATTGACCAAGTTCCTGCGTCGGCACCTGCAGTCGGTGCCAAGGGAGCCTGAGTTTCAATCGTATAATTGCGAGCCCTTATAAAAAAAGATCGCAGTCACTAGAAAAGTATCTTTGACCGATTACAAAATACCTCTCACAACCATAAAGGCCAACTCATCTGTTTCTTAATACTTCGAATTAAAGGAATGTGGGTGTCGCAGGAAAAACGACAAATTCTGATTAGGCAGAAGGAGACAGAAGCTTACATCACAGTTGACGGCGTCAATAGCTGCACAGTAATCAGATATTCCTAATTTTTGAGGCATAGGAAGACCCTTCAATGCCCCTTTTTTCATTTGTCTCCTGATACAGGACAAACGGCTGGAAGGAAAAAAAACGTACACAACTTTTCTAGCAAGGTCACCGATCAAGTACGAAGAATACTGGCGCTGCATATCTTGCGCTAAAACAACAGTAAAACACATACTTTTCTTAGTGGCATGCTCTATACCAACAGATCTAGCTAGCGAAACGTGTATGCGCTGCAGGCGCGCACTTGTTCATGTGTTGTATACTGATTTGCCTTATACTGACAAGCGCAATTCATAATTACGATGAGGAGACCATGAGCATACTCGGCAGTATTGTGCAGCGGCTACAAGGAAACCACATTTTTGCTTAACTGATGTATGTCCAGTGCAATAAGCAGAATTCAATATATATATTCATAATATTAAAAGAGATAAGGTAATAACAATCCAAGATGAGAGCTACGTGTTCAGCCTTATCCGCATGCATGCGATTTCCTCACGACAGCGACAAGGGGTGGCGACGAGTCACAAGATTTGCTGTCGCGCGTTTCGGGAAAACTAGAAAAAAAATCTCTTGTCGCCCGGAAGCCAGCGGGACTATTTCCGGCAACATGGCTGCACCCATGATCCTCGCTTTGCTTACACTTTGCTCTCGATGCTTGTTATGCGCGCGTACTTCAAGCGAAGTAAGGTATCGACTACCTTTTCTGCATTCTCATCTCACGCGGAGATTGAGAGAGCAGCCGTATTTTCTTGCAAATGTCGTTATGGAAGGTTTCATTTGATGTCTAGATGGCAGCTTGTGACAATTTGGTCGATTGATACAGTGCGAAATCTTTATGCGAAGTGTGTCGTGGCTGTCGTAGCGTACGCTTCTGGGCAGCCTGTCGCAGCTAAACCAAAGATTGCGAAAAAAAAACAGTGATCGTGAAATGATTTTGTGGCTTCCTTATGCCACGCAAAACAGTAATAATCTTGGAATAGTGTGATCAACAAAATTTTCAACTTCTATTCGCAATTATGGATATGCACGCGACAGGTTTCATTCAAGCAACAGTGACGCTTTCTCTCCGACATGCAGTGCAGCCGTCGTGGCCCGATGGTGCAACAGAGCAAGTTTGTCGCTGCGCCTTGTCGCTGTTGCTGGGAAATCTCGCGTGCATGTGGTTGGCGCTTCAATTTTTTTAAAGGTGCCTTACAGGTAGCCAAGTCACTCTCCAAATGCGTACATAATGAAATAACGAACGACGTTGAGGATCCATACAACCTCACTAGGGTGTTAGCATTAAGACAATGAAGAATAACGTGTAAAAAATCAAAAGAATTTCAGTCACGGGTGGGGCAGTGTCATTCGGCGTGAGCCAATATAATACAGTTTAACGTACAATGTAGGTGCCATTAATAGTTACTTATTCTTTCGCGTTTTCATCTGCGTATACGGTTATGAGGTAAGTGGAATTGAAGAGGAAACGAAGATTGTGTCATGTTATGAATTTGAAACATCTGCTGTCTGTAACGTAAACTGACATACTCCATTCATAGAATTCAGCGTCCCAGAGGTACTCAGAATATGAGACATAGTGGAGGGTTTCGAATAATGAAGAACACCTTTGTTTTTTCAATGTGCACTCAAATTCGAACACGCTGAGCCCTAATATCTGTGAACAAAAAGGCTTTCGCACTGTGCTCTAACCTAATAGCGGCCACCATTGCAGCCATGGAAGGAGCATTCCCGAGCGCGTTAGTTATCTTTGATACTTTATACATGGAAACAAATAGATTTTCCCAATTTGATCATTGCAAAAACACCAAAAAAGCAAAATTACTGCTACTTAAAACACGTAGACACGTAGACGTCTTATTATTACTTTAGACATGCAAACAAATAGATTTTTCCGCTTGAAATATTGTAAAACACACAGAAAAAACAAAATTACTGTTTCTTAAAACACGTACATGTCTTCTCTTGCGAAGGAAGGGCATTGTAAGAATAGGCGAAATGATAGTGGAAGAAGAACCAACTTGTCGTCGCGTTGGCGATGCAGCGCTAGCTCTGCAGCTGTGTTGGAATTTACCATGGTAGTACTTTCGTATGTGTACCGTCCGTGTATTACGGGGTGGCGCCATTCCGGACCAAAACGGGAAACGTTGAAAGTTGTATATGCTTGTAGTGAAGAGTCCGACGGAATCCCGTCTGGTCGGGGACAAACATAGTGCAAAATAACAAAAGCACCGACCAAGGTGAAATACACGGTAGTTAAAAGACGTTTCGGCTCCTCTCACGGAAGCCTTTTTCACAGTCAGAGTTGAGAACAAGGCTCCCGTGTGGGGAGCCGAAACGTCTCTTTAACTTTTGTGTATTTCACCTTGGTTGGCGTTTTTGTTATTTTGAACTTTGTATATGCTTAATAGCATTGCAAGGCTTATAAGCAGACAAATGAAAAATAACTAACTGCTGCATTGGAGTAACTAGGGCAGGTGAGATGACATCAGCTGAGAATGCGCCGTGTTGCTGACATTAATGTAGTGAAGGTTGTGAGAGCAGATATGAAGCAAAAATTTAAAGAACGCTTGATACCAACGTCATATCAATCGGTAAAAAATGAAAGTAAAACATGTCCCGACAAAAGCATTTTAATGTGCATTCATATAAGATAGCTTGCGCAATGCCTATGGTTGTTTGACAGCTATAACAGAGCTTAACAAAGATGCATCTACGTTAGCGCTTAATCGTACATCTCCATGGCGACGACTAACATCCATCAATAATGATTCAAAAAACCCTTGGGGTCTTAGGTGAATGCGGTCGCCTACTTGAAGCATGTTGGAGTTATTGAACGCCATGGCTCGGCAAGAAGAAAAGGCAATAATGGTGATGATATGTGGGCTTTAAAGTCCCAAAACCACCATATAATTATGATAGACGCCGTAGTGGAGGGCTCTGAAAATTTCAACCACCAGGCGTCCTTTAACGTGCGCCTAAATCTGAGTACACGGCCCTACAGCAACGTCGCCTACATTGAAAATGCAGCTGCCGCCGCCGGGATTCCATCCAGTGACCTACGTGTGAGCCGCCGAGTATTTTTGCCACTAGACAACCGTGACGGCGCAAAAGATAGTAGAAGGGGAAACACAATGCGCGTTTTGTCTTGTGTGTTGGTCAGCAACAATTTTTCGTAAGACGAGCGTACGCGGTGAATAAAGAATTAGTACACCCACAAAATTCAGAAGTAGCAGATAGGTTGCTGATCGCGCTGCAGAGCTATTCTAGGAACGAAGCAGCTCTTTGACTCAAGTGACGCCGTGCGTGCGTGCTTCCATACGAACACGCCACAACAAGTTCCCCTCACCGCAGGTGTTGAAAGGGTGCCAAGCAGGTCACGCCACAGCTACGCGTTCGATAACGCGCCGGTGCTCTACAGCTAGCCATATGCATACGAGGGCGGTCATATCCCCGTCCACTTTGTAGGAAATATATGTGCATTTAAACGTGTGAGCGTCAGTGAGCGCCGTGAGTTGCCACTGCGGTGAGGTCGGAACATTCTTTTTTCGCCTGTTGTCGGCATTCAGTATAGCGTCTTCTAGCTGCATCTATCGCTCGTGTCTATGTTCCGTGGCGTCAGCGTCCGCACTCACAACACGCATGCGCAACTTCTTTCCTCTACTAGGCTACCCTATTTCGCCTCGCAACGCCTGCGCAGGGAGTGTCTGCTAATCTGCACTCACTTGCCACTTCTCTAAGCATTCCTGCCGGCGGCGTTCACTTCGCATTGTCATTTCGCTGGCTACCCAGTATATATAGACACTGGATCGTGACCTCCAAGTAGTGCGTTATTGAACAATAAAAATTAGCAGCATGCGCGTTGACTAAAAGCGGTTTGCGTGTCGCTGGGTCCAACCGGAGTCTTGTGTCTGTCGCTGCCCAATAAATGTTCCAGTAGAAAATACCGATCTATCACTGCATACTTTGCGTCTTCCATGGCTTATCTCTAGTGCAACGGCGTGATGAGCGCCAGCGTTAACGTCACGCCAGTGAAAGCGTTAGCACCCGCTACTTCGCATCGGGAGATGGTGAAGTAGCGGAAGATGGTGGAATTCATTATGATCGTACACTAGGAATCAAATATGCAAGAATGAAACCCTCACTGTGAACGAAGCCAAGAAGCCTAATTTAAGCTGGCTTACGTTTTTACATACAATATAATGAAAACTAACTAGCATTGGTGCCAAGAAAAGTTTGGGAAGTGTTTCGTATAGTATGTTAGTATTGTAATTTGGTAGAAAAAATGTAGATGCAAAGTTAAAGATTGGAGGATTATAAATATACAAGTAGACGGCAGTCTACTCGTTTAATACCGAACCCGTGACCCTTATCTCTTCTTTGACCATTAATTTTGATAAACGTTGAGGGAGTAATTTTGATAAATGTAAAAAAACTGTTTTTGTAACTTTCTCTTTTATCCATTTTAGTAATAAAGCCGAAAAGTACACATGACCAGGAATCTTATGTATGTGACATTAATATCGACTGTAACGCAGCAGCAATGAAAAGATTCCTTGTCAGAAGTGACTCATTTTGAGCCGAGGTATTTCAAGGGCACCATTGCTCGTGGGAATGTGTTGCAACACTTCGCGGAAGCCCCGCCTTGGTGGTCTAGGGGCTAAGGTACTCGGCTGCTGACCCTCAGGTCGTGGGATCAAATCCCGGCTGCCGTGGCTGCATTTCTTATGGAGGCGAAAATGTTGTAGGTCCACGTTGCTCAGGTTTGAATGCACGTTTAAGAACTCAAGGGGGTCGTGATTTCTGGGGCCCTTCACTACGGCGTCTCTCATAATCACATAGTGGTTTTGGGATGTTAAACCCCACATATAAATCAATCGACGCTTTGCTAAAGAAATGAGTTCACGAATGGCGTTCAGCGATGTCACCATTTTTATCTCGAAATGAATCCAAGTCGCATGTTATGACTATTTAGATCCGTACCAAGTAACCGCTCCCTGAGAGACCACCATTCTGAGTGGTCCTGTCTTCCTGTAATTATGTGCTCAACAATAGGGTTACTCCTGTTTACACTTCAGAGTATGGCAGGCGTTAAAGCTACGTTGCTGTGATAACCACTTAACAATCGTCGTGTGCCTATACAACATGCGCAAAGAGTAAGCACATTTTATCAATGTCTAAAAAGGCATGCATCGATGATTTTTCGTTGGGTCTTTCTATCCTAAAATTGCATTCTCACCTTAGAACTGCTGCTATTTGGCTTTTGTGCAACGTAAGAAAGAAAATGGAACATGGGCGTTTTCTTTCCTCAAAAGGAACCCGTCAGAGTTTGAGCACTTCCGACCTAAACCTTCACCATCAAGGTCGACGCCAAATCTGCAAAAGAAAGCGTAGTGCACCAGATATCTATACACTCCGCCTATTAACATAAGGACGCGCTGGTTAATGAGTCGTTAATCTTTCCTTTGTGTATATTTAATCTTGTGTGCTTTCTGTATCCACGTCTCAAAGTTCTGCAGTGCCCTCTGACAGCGGTCCTCTAACAATTCCAGATTACGATAACAAGGTGGTTTATCGTACGTACTTGTAGAGTGTTATCTTTTCGGCTCTTTCTTTCTGAGCTTCTTTGCTAAACGTAATTGAGACTACGCTGAAACACTGTTATAAGGTGGTGTATTATTATTATTATTATTATTATAGAGAGTTTTAGTGAAGGAGAAAATGTTTACGTTAGTTTTACACGCATCTTAATCCCAACGATAAAGCGGAAGGAGCACCACGTCAACTGGTGGTCTTGTATACAGTGGAAGGATTTCCGGATAATTCTAACGCATGAATTTCGGATAAGTCAGGTGGCGCGTTGGCGTGTCGGAAAGGGAAAAACTCTCGGACCCGTTTGTTTTGTTTCTGTATGACGGAGAGGTTCCGGTCAGCATCTTTAAAGAAATAAAACAAAACACTGAACTAGAAGTGGGCCGATTCGGGATAGTTGGTAGCGCTCGTGTACTTCTTGTCTCTCTGTCATCGTTCTGTTCTCGCGCTATAACTATCGACGAAACTAAAATGAAAAGTCATAGAACATTGTTTACAAGACAGACAAGCAACATACAATTGGTGGAAAAGTAGAATAAACCTAATTGATAAAGTGAAGAACAAAAACGGCAAAATTCACTCGTATCGACAGATAAACGTTACATAGACACCATTTCGACACCGCCATTCTACACGTCTTCTTCAGATGTGATGGAAAGCCCTTCATGGCCCATCAGACGCGGTGAAGAACCGTTGGATTCTGCGGCGTCCCGTGGCGTGAGTGACAAAACGAGTGACGCTGAAATTTATCTTAGCGTGATGACAGCCTAATGTGGTGGCATATAATGTGGCATTACGTAATGTCGTTGTCACTTAGTAAAACAGGCCAATCCCTCATTTATGGAGGCGAAACATAACCATATAAGACGCAGAAAGCTTGCAATGCCTCCCGAGCTGTGAGGCAGTGAAAAAGCGCATCTGGTGCAGGAAGCTGTCGCAAGGAAGCAAGAGACTGTCAATACACTGACTTGAAAAAAGAGAAAAAGAATAGTTTCAAAGTTTAGCAGCACGCCCAAACGCACTCATTGTAGTTCTAAGACCAACAAAATTACCTGTTCACTTAGCGTATATTTTGTTGTAGTACGCCCGGATATCACAGCTGTGTACGCCGTAGCTTTCGCAGTGCTGCAACTAGCTCGTGAGATGAAGTGCTTTGCTTCAGAAGTTGCCTTCAGCACATGTGCTCACCCCGCTGTCTTGTCTCCTCCCCATTTTATCAGTGTTTGCTCACCGATTCGTCTAATACACGCTCACTGGACTTCTTATGTGTGGTTTATTAAGTTAAAAATTTAGCGAACCTGGGAAACTAGCATGTATACTGGGCCACCAACACTTATCTTTTAAAAAATTTGCTAACTTGGAGATGTAACATTTTGGAAGACATTCAGTATCGTTAGTGCGGTATACACATATGCCAGACCGGTGACTGAGGAATAAATAACAAGAACAGGAGTAATTGTTTCAATCTAGAAAAAAAACTGTACTGAAATTGGAACGGTCAACTTATTACACAGGGGACAGTGATTGTCGCTGGTACACGCACAGCATAGATTAAGTTTGGGACAGTTTACTTTTTATCGGCAACAAGACCACGCGACGAATACTCGCTCACATAAGACTCACTGCTTCGCCATCGGGCGCAAACCCGGCCTCTATACTTCTGACTTTACGTCGACGTTTTTCATCAAGCCACTGCAGAAAAACGTGCTTGCTGGAAAGCATGACGGTAGACGGCAAGCATGAGCCCAAGTCTTACTTGCTGCTTATGCCTCACGACCCGATGTGGTTTACGTAAATGCGGCCGGCTATCCCTCTCAAAGAAACGCGTACGCAATTAGCGTAATAATTACTTGCACCCCCATCAATACCAATGCAATCTTGTAAGTAGCCACCTTTTCTGTGCCCTCCACCGCGCCGAATCCGAGGAAGTGAGCCACAGCTCTCGTGGTGTTCTCCGAATTCACTACAATCCTGAGCGGCTCGAAAATCGCTATCTCCCATTTCTTTCACGGCACCATTGCTCCCAGTACCTTATCACTCTTACAATGCCTTGACTTCCACATCTATTGTCTGAATCCCGGTGCCCGAGGAAAGTCCGGCGAACGAGACCGCCCACCGACAAGCTGGAGAATACGTCAACTGAGTGGTGGGTCACATCACGAACTCCGAGAACATCGCCGAGCCTCTTGTACCCTATCACGATGTTGCTCAGCACTTATAAGTGTGGCAGCTTGGGCTAGTTGGTATGGCATGACGATAGTTATAGCACGAGAACAAAACGACGACACAGAGACGAGTCCTTTGTGTCCTTCTTGTTTCTGTGTCGTCGTTTTGTTCTCGCGCTATAACAATCGTCATACTCAGCACTATTACATCCCTCTTCTAACAATACCACAACCGCATCACAAACACAAGAAACCACAAGGAATCTCGTGGCACCGTCTCTAAACGCACTCGTTCCCGTGCCCTAGGGTATGCACACGCATTTACTACGGTCGGTTCAATCTGTTGCTCACAGTGTGGCTACGTCATGTCCTTCTATAAACTATGGGATGGCTGTGAAATCCACCGCCCCCCAATCGTCTGACTGCTACCTCGTTCGAGGTGTAGGAAAAAGGCAGTGCATGCCAAGGTAGAGCTCTGCCGCCCCATCGGAGATGTAGGGGCACATCGAACAGACCAGGGGATATTTCAGTAGTTCCGTCTGTACTGCAAGCTGCGCCAACAGAAACTAAAATTATTGTTCAGGATTTACTTCTTCAAGGCGCAATAGAGAAATTTAAATACAAAGCACACATGATTGCATCTCTCCAGAGGCATGCATCCTTCGAATGTGCGCGTTGTTTTCAAACTGCCGAAGCAGATAGCTTTAAGCGTTCTTGAAAGGCTTGGCGTAGATTGATTGATTGATTGATATGTGGGTGGGGTTTGACGTCCCTAAACCAGCATATGAATATTACAGACGCCGTAGTGGAGTGCTCAAGAAGTTTTAACCACCAAAATAAGAGCACATGGGCCTATAGTATTTTCGTAACCATCAAAATTGCGGCTTGGCGTCGACGACGAAAACAGGGCAAGAGTGGATGCACTTAGCAAGAGGACCGTAAAACCACGGCTATGAGAAAAGCGACCCAGGTGAGCAAGCACACGGTGTATTGGTGGAAAACAAAGACGGAGGACGCCGGCAAAGACCTAGTACCGAAAGATCGTTCTTGTGGGAAAGGTCATGATCAGATGAAAAAGCTCGACGATTTTGACCTCATCGTCTTGCGAAGAGGGTGCGTGCCTTTTTTGAAAATTGCGGAATTCTTACTGTAGCCAAAGTCGTGCAGCATTTCAGAGAGAATGAGACGCTACCGACCACGTTCACGGCAAGAATGCAAAGGATATTGAGATGGCTGGCCTTCAAGAACAATAAACGCTATCAGACCACCCTTCTCGTAGAAGCAACGCACATTGTCCGGAGTCACTAGTGGTACCTGCGCCAAATAGCGGAACTCTGGCGCCAGGGTACCCCAATTTTTTCACGACAAATTACTGCTCAACACCGCTGACACACGTAGTAGGGTGTGGTCGATGGCAAGGTCTAGACTAAGCACGAAGCTGGTCGACTTAGCTTGCCGACTGGTCTTCGAAAACCCACCTATATTGGTACTTATGAAGTCTGGACTGCATAGCTGAGGCTGCTGGTCACCACGTTTTGTGCCTACACCCGGTAAATATCAGCTCAACCTACGAGAGCCTGTTTGGAGCGACTTGAAGAGCCTCGTAGCAGCGGGAAACGAGATGCTCAAGCTTCAGAGCGTTGATACTCTGCTATGGGAAGGAATAAAGCTACTGGACATTTTTCGTAATCATATAGTGGTTTTGGGACGTTAGGCCCTAATAAATATAGTTATTAGGAATCAAGCAAAGGGACATTGTGAAGCGAAAATAACGCTTCAGATTGTTTGATTCTAATATTCGTTCGTGAATTGATTTAGTGACATATGTAAATATTTCTATACACGTCACACAAACAATAAAAAAACTCTAACGTCACAACTGACAGAATCCGGCCTTGACAATAAAAAGAAAAGACGCGTAACCTTTATATCAGCGTGGGTCGTCTCGTCCTGAAATAAGGAAAAACAGATCGAAAAGGTACCAAGTGTGATATGCTACAAAATCCCAGCATATCCACGGAATGAATGATGATGACTGGGGCGAAGCCTCCATTCGTCCATCCGAGTTGCCGTCCGTCCGTCCACTCTTGCTTCTGTCCTTCCGTGTGTGCATCCGTTCGTACGCGCGTCCATCCGTGCGTCCATTCGTACGCACGTTCGTGCGTGTGCCTATTTGAACGCACGTCCGTCCATGTGCTTGTCTGAAAGTCTGTCGGTCCATGCTTCTGTCCGTCCATACATCTAGTCAATAATTGACGTACCGCCATATCGCATCTTTTAAATATATATTGAATGAATGAATGGTTTGAATGGATTGATATGGCTGTACCCTTTAGATTGGGCGGTGGCTAACGCCACCAACTCGTAATAATTAGTGAACCAAAAACTAGATTTTTTCTTTAAATAGTAAGGCTGAGGACTCGTGCATTGGAGTGAAGGGTTTAATTTTCACTTGTTCCTTGACTTTAGCCACCAATCAGATAACCTCCTTATAGTTAATTCTACCCGCTTGAAGTGTATTTTGGCATCCCTGTCCCTAAACCCCAGTGCTTTGAAAAACTGTGCGCCATCATCCAGAACTATAGGGTGAAGCCCTTTACAGAACATTATTAGGTGTTTGACAGCTCCCGCTTCCTCTTCACATGCACTGCATACTGTGTCTACCCCTTCGTATTTGGCCCGATATGTCTTGGTTCGCAATACTCCTGTCCTGGCCTTAAACAGTAGAAACTAGCCCGAATATTATCATAGAGCCTTTTCTTCGCAACGTCCTGCTTAAAAGTTGATAGATCTCAAGTGCGGACTTTCTAATCATGCCGATTTTCCACATATTGGTCTCAGCTTCCTTCAACTTCTTCTACGCCGATAATTCTTTTTGGTTTGGCCCCCTGCTGTTTTCTAAGTATTTACCAGACAATTTTCTGGTTTGCTTCTTTCATTTGTGTCAACATTCTTCATGTACAAGTAGCTGGATATCGTCCTAGCCCAACGCTCCTCCCCCATTCTCTCAATCGCTTCTCAAATTTTATCTTGCTGCTGGCTTCACTGCCCTCTATTGATGTCCATCCCATATCCCCTTGTACTCCCTGATTTGGTCTATTCCCGTGGGCTCCTAAGGCAAGCCTACCTATTCCACACTGCTTAATTTCTAACGTTGCTTGAACTTCTGATCTCATGCAGAAGATCACATTGTCGAACGTCAGACCAAGAACCATGAGCCCTTTTCATATATAACATCATACCTAATGTCATTCCACAATCCCCTGTTTTTTATCCCCCCTGCATTTCTGTTACCTTAAGCCGTCACTTATATTTCATGTTCCCTTAGGTACTCGGCCCCATTGCTTATCCATACACCCAGATATTTGTGTTTATCTGTTATCTCTAGCGTGACTTCCCGTATTCTAAGCTCACTACCTTCATGGTCATTCAAAATCATGACTGCTGATTTTTCTTACTGAATCTGAAACCTAACATATCTCCCTCATTATCGCAGATGTCCATCAATCTCTGCAAATCTTCCTTGTTGTCGGCCATTCACACTATATTATCTGCGTATATCAATGTTGGTAGTGCCTGTTCAATGAGTTTTTCTTGCTTGAAGAAAGAGAGGTTGGAGCTCAGTCCACTTCCCTCTAATTTGGCCACTAATCCTTGTATGTACATTATGAATAATAAGGGTGACAGTGGACACCCCTGCCTAAGCCCCCGATTTAAATCTGCAGGCTTGAATACCTGTTTTTTCCACTTTATCATTGCCTTGTTTCCTTCATAGATATCCCTTTAAGATTAGTGACTCCATTTTCCGCACCTGGTGTGTCCAGTATTCTCCACAAGTCCTTTTGAACCTCAATATCGTACGCTCCCTTCCTATCCAAGAATGCGAGCCACAGGGACCTGTGTTCCTTTTCTGCTATTTCGATGCACTACATCAGTGAGAAACAGATTGTTTTCCAACCTCCTGTGATTCCAAAACCCCTTTCTGCAGTTCCCTCAGCACCCCCTCATCCTATATTCATGCCTGCAGTCTTTCTTTTATAATCGGCATCGCTAGCCAGTAGACCACTGATATCACTGTTATAGCACAGTAGTTGTTTATGTTAGCTTTGTCCCCCCTTTCCTTATAGATGATGCTCATCCTGCTAAGTTTCCATCCATCTGGGCCTTCACCATTGATTACTATTTTGCTAACTGCCTCCCTCAAAGCCCACTTAGACTTCCGATCTAATGTCTTTATCAGAATATTTGGAATGCCATCTGGGCCTGTTGATGTAGTACTAGGAACCCTCTTTTCAGCCCTTTCTCACTGTCGTTGTGAAAATGGAGCCATTGCGCAACTTGATTAATGCTTGTCTGTTGTGGTGCATAAAGACTTCTTTGTTGAAATTTTTCTGTCACCCATGTTCTTATATATTCAATCGCTTCGTCCCCTTCTAACCCGGCACCTTGAGCTGCAGTTATAAACCTCTGTTCTAGGCTCGTCTTGTTTCTTAAGGAGTTTAGATGGTTCAAAAATTTCGCAGCTGCACTTCTTTCTTTTTATGTACTTCTGCCAGCCACTGAGGTCCCTTTCTTCAAATATTTTCATTGATCAGAAGGGATGCATCTCTTCTACATGCTTTTAAAGATTTCCCATTTTCTTTCAACATAATCTGTCAGTTCACCTCGCTGCATAGCATGTCTGCATTTCTTAGATGCTTCCTGACGTTTTGGTTATGGCTCTCTTAACTTCCTCGTCCCACCAACTTTTGGGTTTGTGTCTTTTTTTTCCGGGGTGACTTGTCACGTGCCTTATCAAGCTCTAGCTGAAACAGTCTATTTAGATTCCGTGTATGAGCACACTGTTTTATTATCCTCAGTGATTACATTCTCAATTTGTTTAGTAGGTATTTGCGTTTGCCTTTTTGAATAAAAAATTGTCATGTAGTTCCTCATTTTGTCTGTCTCCCACTTTCACTGCTCTTCCAAAACTTACCTTGATACATTGTGATCACTACCTAGACTTCTGGGGCCACTTTTATCTATGTGCATTCCCTTGAGCTTATCATACATATATGTGACATCAGTTTGTAATCTATCGTCGACTGCAGCCTTCCCACCTCCCATTTTATTTGCCGTTCACACTTCTCGGTACTGTTGCAAATGTTGAAATCTTGCCTTTCACAATTATGCAAGATCATTTTCCCTGTTGGGTTGGTATACCCATCTATATCTTCTATATGCGCATTAATATCTCCAAGTATGATTATCTCGCACTCTCCTCGTAACTCCTCAATGTCCTTTCATTTACACTCTACCATTGCCTGGTTTTCCTCTCTGTCCTTTGCTCCCGTCCACAAGTACACGAAACCAACGAGTGTCATTTGACCTGCCACTTTCCCTTTTAGCCATAAATGTTGTTTGCACTCCTGCTTGACCCTTTGCAAGTCTGTACTTTTATGAATGAATGCCCCAATACCACCCCCCTTTCTGCTGCCTTCTGTTCTATTACAATATTCCCACGCGTAGTCCGGATTGTTCGGAGGTTGTTCCATGTCCCTGAGATGTGTTTCTACAAAACCGTATACCATCGGCCTCTCTTCCCTTAGCTGTTCTTCTATCTCTTCCCACTTCAGCCTGTTCTTACCACCCTGCATGTTAATATACCCTATGTCTGAATTGGCTACGTCTATTCATGCCCCGGACTCTACCTATCTTAGATACTGGTGCCACTTTGGAATCGTATCTGTCCATACCACCTGTCGAAGAGTCTTCCTCGTTGTTTTCCTCGTTATTAGCTATCCTGCACCCCGACGGGCCAACATGCCCCCCAAAAAGCTACTGCGCGTCCTACAAGGCACCAACCCACCTCATGACCTAGCTGCTCATCGAAGTGAATTATGTCTCGTGGAAAACCACCCCACCTATGCACATCTCTGTTTCTTTTCACCACCTCAATGCCTTTCTTTCGACTCAGCCGCCATATCTCTTGGACTTGTGTTGACAATAGCTCTTTGCAGGTAGCCGTCACGCACCAGTAACTCCGGTGTCGTGAATATCCCTACCTGTACCTGAGGAGAATTGGCGTGCATGCCATCGACCCCTTTCGACAGTTTGGTCGCTAGTCCTGCCATACCTTCATTTAGGACATTGTTTAAAGCATCTGAAATTATGATGAGGTTTCCTCTATCAGCTGTAGTATTTAATGTTGCGCTCGCTTGCCTCATTAATGCTGCCAGCTAGCGTCCTGGGAGCGCCCCTACTACAACCTTCTTGTCACCTTTTACCCTCTCTTTCATTGCCTCAGCCCATCGATTTAAATTCGAGTCCCCGGTGATTATCACATGCTGTGACTTTTGAGCTGGAGCATCCTGCACCTGGTGGTTACTTGCATTTGTGACACCGGCTGCTTTGTCCCCTCCTAGCCCCACCTCTGTTTCGCTGAAGCTGGGCCTTGCGGCAATTGAACCAGCTGAACCTGTTTTTTTTTCAAACTTGCTTACTCTTCTCCGTCGTTTTGGTTGCCGTGCCCCACTGTTCTCTCCGTCGGCTGCTACCTTGTTCACCTCGGCTAGTGCTTCTTTGGCGGACTTCAGCATTTCTCCCATAGCCCTCATTTTTTCTTGCTCTCTCGCCAATACAGTCTCCAGCTCAGTGATTCTCAACAGCAGTTCACTCTGAGCAGCCATCATTCTCTGCATTTTTTCCTCGACCTCACTTTGCCTACACTTCGCGTCAGCCTCCTCTCCAGTCGCTTTTGCACTTGAGTCTATTTTCAAACTAACCCCGCATCCTGAACACTTTACAGCCTTTTTAATCATGCCTTTATGACACCAATTGTCTTTAGGGCTTGTCTCACTCGATAATTACAAAACACCATCCCTGCCCTACGAAAAAGAAAAAGTCTAAGCTCTACTACAAAAGCTTGCTTGTTCAGTGTACGTGCACTTCCCCCACGGGGTGGCAAGAGAAAAAACACAAAGAAACAAACACACACCCACTACGCACAAACTAGTGAATAACTGGTGACTGACTCCCGGAAAAGTCGTACAGTGTACTAAGTGCTACAAAAATTTCTACTGATACCCCAGAAGTTATTAAGGCAAGCTAAAAACATGCAAAACCGCTCATCTGCGCAGTCAATAGGGGCGCTAAAAACACGTTCATCCACCGTACCATTCCGAACTCAAAAAATCATCATATAGAAGTACTGCCATCCAGCGGACATTCCAAGGACTGACGAGAGGTGGCCACCTAATCCTACGGCGACAACTACAACAAGTACTACTACATACATCGGGAACGCACAACCCACGCCTTAAGGAGCTTCGCCACGAAAACTATGGACCATCATACCGAAAGGAACCCTGATGGGATGCCAAGCAGCACCGGTGTGCACGGCGTTGACCCGGTTGAAACTGGGTGTCAACGAAAGTTCTGGAAGAACGGTTTGAAGCACAACTCGGCGTAGCGTTTAATCCATTAAACATTTCTTTCAAACGTAAATACACAGGAGGCGGGTTGAGTTTCGTGTAAGTTTCAATAAAGCGTTTGGCAAGACTTCGTTCACTACCTGTCACTTGATTCTGTACTGACCGTTGCCGTGCGTCACAGCCGGCGCAGTATTGCTGACTGGACGAGTTGGTGCATGATAAAACGATACTGCTTTAGCGCAGCTCAGTTTGAGCGTGAAGAGAAGATGCTGTGCAGTCAAGAAGGGGAAAAACAGACGACAGTGTGAGAGCAAACGTTTAACTTTTGTATATTGCATACCCTTTTAACACATTATATATCTCATTCCAGGTGACGCGCCACACGTGACAAAACCGTACACGTGTGGCACAGAACACTACCAAGGAAGCCTAGTTGTGATCTTAATTAAGAATTCTATATTAATGCCTCGCAGAACGCGCTCCAGAATATTGAGCTCTTTTTTAGGTAAGACCACAGAGGGCGTACTCACCCACAGCTTCGCACATTTCGCCTTAGCATTCAGCTCAATAATTTTTCGTATCAACGGGTTTTCCCGTGTTAACGAATGGTGAGCCCAATGCTGGAAAAAACAAGTGCGATTCCGTACGCACATCAAATTTTACACCATTTGAAAAAAATAGCTCTGAGCGGAAATGTCCGCGTGGCGTTCTCTGCTCAAGACCAACTAAGCCGTTATGTAAGCTTACGAACCCCGAGAAAGAGGTGCAATCCCCCTGTGGAAAGAACCATGTAACTATGTTTGTTGAATGCGTCCTAGCTGTTTTGTACATATTCCTGCTATCTTGTGGCATGTTTCACATTTGGCAGACTGGTAGGTGTGTTGATGACCGCTTGCACGAGCACTCTTGCAATGTAAAAAACAAGATTTCTTGTGATGGTTTCGTGGCTATGCATTGTAAGACGCCTAGATGCACTGCATTATTTGATCAGTGTGCCATCTCAGGTCACAGTCGTAACCAGGTGACCCGGGAAATTATTGAGGCGGACGCTTTCGCAAAATAGGCGAAACTGTGTGTGAAAACGCCGTCAGTGGCCTTATCAAAAAAAAACTCAATTTTCTGGAGCACGTGCTGTGTAGCATTGACATAGAATTCTTAATTTGAAATCTGGGTTTTCTTGATAATGTGCTGTGCCACACGTGTACGGTTTTGTCATGTGTGTGGCATCACGTTGAATGAGCTATATAATGTGTTGTAAGGGTACGCAATAAACAAAACTTTGAAGTAAGCGCTCACACTGTCGTATGTCTTTCTCCATATTGCCTACATAGTATCTTTCTTTCATGCTCAAACTGAGCCGGTGAAGCCACATGAACGGGATGCGTGGTGCGATGAGAAGCTCCTGCGCTTGGTTAAGCTCGGGAAGTTCCAGTAGGTTACGTGGGTAACGGTAAACGTGCGTGGCGCTCATCGTCAGTACCTTTCCCCACGTCAGCAACTCCTTGCAAGTAGCGCACACCGCGAAGGCGGTCGGCTCCGTGCCCAACTCGCATCGTATCACTTCGGTCACTGGCTCCAGCTGCTTGCCGTTGCAGACAAAACCGACGTTGGTCAGGTTGTTGTCGAACCATAGACGGTCGCATACGTAGCAGCTGTGACCGAAGCTACGTTTGAGGAACTCGCGTTGGAAGCGGGAATCGGCCTGGTCGGTACTGCCGGCGTCACGGACGGCTCTCGCCGCGCACCACGCTCGTGCGCCATCGGCGCTGCAGCGGCGAGACTCTTCCGGATCGGTGGGTCGGTGCTTGCTGGTGTGCGCTACGGTGGGCGACTCGGCGTAAAGTGTGCTACGCTTTCAAGACGTTGCAGATGACGACGTTGCGGAAGAGGTCGAAAGTTTGCTGATTTTGCGTCACCCTCGAACGCGCGCGGCTTCAGTCGTTTCTCGTTGGTATTGTCTGTGCACCGTCTCCACTCTCGAACGCGCTCAGCTCCCTTCCTCGCATCTCGTCGCTGCTGCTCACGCGTCGTTTCTATTTTGAAACGCGCTCTTGATTCAGCGGTCTTGATTCGCGCATCGTCGGTTTCGTTGGTCTTCCGCTGCAGATGGTCGCGTTCGGCTTCCCTAACTGGCACCTCGTGGGCGTTGCAGACACGAGAGATAGAGGTTAACGATATAGGAAGAGATAAAAAGGACGCTATTTTCTGTCTCCAGTCGCGGGGGCACGGTTCACGCCTTTAGGAATGGGGGAAGGGGGAAGTAAAGATGATAGGTAGAAGAAAGGAGAAAAGGAAAAAGAAAATGACATGACATGACTTGTCAGCACACTTAGTAGTGCGAAGCAAAATCCTTCTGCAAGGCGGTGAGGTCCACATACGCACAGAAGTCGAGGAAGGCTCGAAGGCTTGCGTCTTCGAGCGCGCGGAAAAAAGTATGTCTTCCATCGTTGTAGCACGTAGACCAAGCAGATGATAGCGGCTCGCCAGTACGCAACACTCTGTGGCCAGGTCAGGGCAGGTGCAAATATTCAGCTGCAGCGTGTCGTCATCACCACACCTCCGGTACGCTGGCAATGAAGAGCGACTCGCGGAATACATGCGTGCCGCAGACCAGGCGCTTCAGGTACGCAGGCGAAGCAACAACTGCCGCTCGCATCTCTCCAGGCCGGTCTCCGGAAGAGATGGTGAACGTTTGTCTCTTGCCACCCGTGTGTCAGGGTGGACCGTTGATAGGAGCATCCACAGTCGCTGTCAAGAGTAATCCGACTGGGCTACCGCCTTGGTGTTTGGCGTGTCACAGTGGTGTGCTGCCTTAGTGGTGGCGTCAGCCTCCTCATTTCCAGCTATTCCAACGTGCGAAGAAAGCCAGTGGAAGGACAGGCGCACACTGCTCTCTTTGATGGCGGCCCGTTTGCAGTGCAGGAATGCCACAGTCATGCCTGCTTGGTTAGGTTAGAGCAGCGCTTGTAGGGTTAGTTGGAAGTCGCACAGAATCGCCACAGGCAGCTGGGTAAGTGGCAGCAAGGTGGTCGGCTGCCAAGTGAAGGCCAGCCAATTCAGCTGCGGTGTAACTAGGTTGAAAAGGTAGTCGGCACCGGATTGTTGTAGCAATCGATGGTATGACGCAGGCAGCCGCGGCCGAACGAGGGCTGTCCCGAATGGATCCGTCCGTGAACACCAGTAGCTGTCCCCTATGCCGGTCGTGGAGTTTTGCCACGGCTGCCTGGTGGAGTTCGCACACGGGTGTCCGCGTTTTCAGGAGGTTGGCGGTCTAATTGTACGTCCAGAAGCTCATGATATGGTGGAGGGGGCTGGATAGGACTGGGAGGATCGGGAACCAGCTCTTTATAGAGAGCGCAGATTTGTGACATTCGTGACGCTGGTCGGCTCCGCAGTCTCCGAAAGAGGGTAGCGCCCCTGGCAGATACGACGTTGCCATTCGTGAACGCGCTCGGTTTCGCAAACGCTCGCAACACCGGCGATGGCCACGTATGTCCTAATCACATAGGTATATGTTTCAGCAGGCGAAGGCGAATTTGTCTCTATCGCAGACAAATAAGCCAATAGGGTGTTTTCACTCGACGTGCAGTTGAGCGTAGCGGGCGGTGGAGAGATTGAAGCGAGAGAGAAGTGTGTTATCAGTGAACGGAGGAGCTGGCACCTGCGGGTGCTGTGGCGAGCGTGCTGCTGGTGAGGGAGAGAGTGACGTCCGCACGCACCTGCAAGACAAGCGTAGAAGGTGAGTATGACGTCAACGCGCAGCTGTGGTGTGACCTACTTGCACCACTCAACACCTGCGGCGAGAGGATTAAACGCGTTGTTGAGCGTTCACACCGATACACGTGCATACGGCGTTACACAAGTGAGTCAAACAGCAGCTTCGCATCGAAAATCAAAAGATGATTAGTCTAGTACACTTTCTTTCGCAAAAATAAAACCACATGTCGAATTACGGATCAGACATGCGCGTAGGAACACCCTTATGAAGGGCGTTCAGTCATGATTGGCCGAGGGCGCTCTTACCTTCCACAGCGCTGCCAACAGCTTGTGAAATGTGGTACAGATACGAAGGTGCTTATAGCGAAGCTCAATCCAGTATGCGCAACCATTCTTACGGAGCACGTGACACAGCTGGTCGAAGCACTGCCTGCTCTGGCGGCTGCATTTCCGATGGAGGCGGAAATGTTGTAGGCCCGTGTGCTCAGATTTGGGTGCACCTTAAAGATCCACAGGTGGTCAAAATTTTAGGAGCCATTCACTACGGTGTCTTTTCATATTTATATGGTGGTTTTGGGACGTCAAACCTCAAACATCAATCAATCAGTCACTCAATCAAAACACTACCTGAACAGGCTCACGCATTAGGGCGTTCCGGTAAGGCTTGTTGTGGCTTCTTGCCATCACTCTTTCTTAGTAACCCTCTGATGGCGTTGACGAACGAGATTCTGCAGATGCGCGGTGAACCAGCTTGTTGTATTCTAGTCAGAACGTGCAGACACGCGCTTACGCTTTGGGGCCTGCGTAAGTGGTTGTGTGATAGGCTGTGGCCTCTCTTCCTTACACTCTCTGAGCAATCACGTGATGACATCCGGGAAAGTGATTCTGCAGACGCTCTATGAATCTATGGGTTCCTGCGTCACGTGGCGTGCTTCAACAAGTGTTCGGTACGAGTGACAGTAACAGAAACCAACATGAATTTATGGTATGTGGTCCACCCGTCCCCCAGAGCAGTGCGAAGGCACCCTTTGCGACGGCACCCCCGAGGTCTGTCGGCCGCTCGTTCAACGGGCTGGGCCTCTTGCAGAGGTTTCCACTGGCGACCTAGAATAGGTTTGCTCCCCGTTTTTTTTATTTGAATAATAAAATGTCTCACCATCAGAATCCACTTGGAAAGACGTGTTAAAATCAAGGAAGGTGCCCGCTATTAATGGAACTTTAAGTCGACCGATGTGCTGATTTGCATGCTACTTAAGGTTGCTTTTAGTGGGGGTTGATGTATTATTTAGCAACGGGTACGAGTTTGTCCCCTTAGTAAATAGTTCACGTAAAAAGTCCTTGTGCTGAATGACTGTTCTTCCAATAGAGTAACAACATGTGAAAGTCATAGCAACGTGTGAAATGACAACAGTTATTGCTTTAGAAAATTATCTCACGCTAAAAGAAAACTCCATACACAAAATGCATTTCTTCTTTATCAAAGGGTGAGCATGGCTACAATATGTACAGTTCGTTTTATTTCGTGCATAGTGCGTTGCTCTGAGCACAACACCCTTAGTGCCGACGTTGACCTTTCAAGCTCGAAGCGGCGCAGCTAGACAATCGCCGCAGCTTGCAAAAGGCACCGTTTCCGTCAAGTTTTTTAGACTGACTACAGCGCCAGAATACATTGCCTAGTGGATAAAAAGGAAACCTTGAGACGGCCTCGGTGAAAATGGAACGCGACACAAGCATGTCGCGCCCTGCATCTGTCAGCGGATTCTGCACAGGATACAATGGGGACGCGAGCACGTGTCCCTTTCCTGCGTGCTTTAACGGCGAATGTCAGAAACTTTGAGACGCAGCAGCGTGAGCAACGCTGCCCTCTCTGGTCAGTGTACGGTGCTTGTAGTCACCCTCTTTATATATGCTTGCTTTGTGGCAGTAGCATCTAAAACCTGGCCCACAAATTGCATTGCTACATCGAAGCTGATTTAAAATTCAGTTCCAAGATGCTGATCTAAGAAAATGACGCCATTAAAATTTCAATGAGTAAGTAGTTTGATTGTAACCAATAGCAATTTGCAAGTCACATCGCCTATAGGGGGCGCTGTTGCAAAGCGCGCCTCCGACGACGTTACGAAGGGTGCCACAAATCTCAGCGCTGCAACCACTGTTTCGAGAGGCAAATGTGGGACACAAGACTCTCAAAATGAGAACTCAGCTTTTTTACACGTACAACAACGTAACGAATTAGAATAGAACATAAGGCTGGCTCCTTGAGCTCATTCTGGACGAGAGCGCTCAGCTAAGGCCGTGATGAGGACAAAATTTTGCCCCGAATCGCCAGCAAGAAATCCGAAAGGTGGAGAAGGTACTAACTAAACGCATGGCTCAATGCGTCTGCATTAGCATTTAGCTTTCCTTTTTTGTAGCGAACGTCAAAGTTGTGCTGTTGGAGTATCATGCTCCACCTCAGTAACCGGCCACATTTAGGCGACATGTTATTTAACCAGGTTAGAGGACAGTGGTCCGTTTCAACCACAAACCTCGAACCGCAGACATAACAAGCTAGCTTCTGAACGGCCCACAGAGGCAAGCGCATTCCTTTTCAGAGGTACTGTACGCCTCTTCCCTGCCGCTGAGTTTTCGACTTAAATATAAAACTGGCTTTTCGTTACCAGCACTGTCTTCCTGGCACAATACAGCTCCCATGCCGCGATCACTCGCATCGCATTGAATCCCAAATCTCTTAGAGAAATCGGGTGCCATGAGAACAGGCTTTTCGCTTAGGGCCTGTTTTAGCTGGCAAAACACATAATATTCTCCTTTTCTGAGTCCCATACTACTTTAACCGGCTCGGATTTTCAAAGTGCGCCAGTTAGAGGGCTGGCAATGCTAAAGTAATTTTGCACGTAATGCTGATAGTATCCAGCCAGGCCAAGAATGCCCTTATCTCAGATTTTGTGGTTGGTCGTAGATAGTTCGCAATGGCGGCTACCTTAATTTCTGAAGGTCTACGCTGGCCACGCCCCACAACTTGCCCCAGGTATGACACCTCGCAACACCCTAGGTGACATTTAGCAGGTTTCACGGTAAGGCCAGCCTCTTTCAACCTGTTCAGCACGACGCGTAAATGCTCGACATGTTCTTCCCAGTTGTTGGAGAAGATGGCGACATCGTCAAGATACGGCAGAGCGAATTCAAAGAGCCCTTCAAGAACGTGGCCCATTAAGCCTGAAAAACAAAAGGGTGCATTTTTCAATCCAAAGCTCAGCTTAAGTGGACGATACGTTCCAAATGGAGAAACAAATGCGGCATAGCGGCTAGCACGCTCTGTAAGGGGGACTAGCCAATACCCTCGCACGAGGTCTAACGTGAAAATATAGCTGGACTGTGACACAGTTTCCACCCTCTCCTCTAGGTTCGGTATCAGGTAAGTTTGGTCTCGAGTTATAGCGTGAAGACGCCGATAATCGAGGCATAGCCTCGGATCTTTTCCTGGCACCCGAACCAATATTAGAGGGGATGTATAGTCACTCTCGCCCGGTACTCTCCTCATCTCCTCTTTCAGGATCATCTCCTCTTTCATGATCTGCTTTTGCACGGGCGAACAACGATACGGCTTGCTACGGATTGGCTCCTCACAAGTTAGCTCGATATCGTGTTCGATCACCGTCGTGTTTCCGGGACGGTTCGAAAACACGTCTTGAAACTCGGAAACAATCCTTCTCAGGTCCTGCTTCTGGACTTCACTTAACCTAGGCTCTAGGTTCAACTGCTCCAAGATTACCTCTGATTGCCTTTCAATTACATCACTAGAACTGAAGAGTACTGCTCCCTCTTCCTCTGAAGCATTCAACAGCAGGTTTACGACCACTTGACGTTGAACGTATGGTTTAAAGTTACTGTGGTAAATTTTGTTCGGCCGCCTTCCTAATTTCACTTCATAATTGGTATCAGAAAGCTTCGATGTTACTTTGGCGGGCCATTTCCAATGAACCTCAAGCTTGTTCTGTTTGGATGGCCGCAGCAGATTACTTGACTACCAAATTCAATTGTGCGCTTCTTCGCCGATTTGTCGTAGTACTCCTTCGACAACACTTGTGCAGCCTTCATGTGGCTTTCCACAAGATCTTTCTTTTTTCCAAGCCTCTGAAGGAGGTCTAGAACATACGCAACTACATTAGGGTCCTCATAGAAACCCTCCCAGGACTCGCACAGCATTCCGCAATGGTGTTCTCAAACTCCTGCCATAAAAAAGCTCTGCAGGGCTGAAACCAGTGCTCTCATGAGGAGCTTATCTCAAAGCGAACACAGCGGGAGGAATACACGCTTCCCAGTCGCATTTGTGCTCGTAGCAAAGAGCTCACGTAACCGTTTCAGAAAAAAATGCATACCAGTTTAGATTGCGGGTGATGGATTGAGCTGTGCACTACTTTTATTCCACATTTATCCATAAAGGTAGAGATAAGGCAGCTGGTCAAGACACTACCATTGTGGAATTATAATTCAGAAGGAAATCCGATGCGTGCAAATATAGATAGCAGTGCATCCACGACATGAGGAGAATTGAGCTCCTTAAGTGGTATCGCTTCCAGAAATTTTGTGGATACACAGAGAGCCATCAGGATGTACCGACAACCTTGCCTTGACTCTGGCAATGGCCCGATGATATCAATTACTAGACGCCTAAAAGGTTCTGGGATAATTGGCACAAGCTTCATGGATGTCTTCCACTTGTCCGTGGATTTCCCCGCTCTCTGACAAGTGTCGCATGAGCGTACAAAGTCTTCGATATCCTTCCAGCATTTCGGTCAATAAAACTCAAGGGAAACTCTAGCCTTGGTCTTTTTTATGCCGAGATGCCCTGCCCATGCGTTTTCATACGCCAGTTCCAATAGTTGGCGGCGATACTTTTGTGGCACCAAGAGCTGCTCATACTTGCGACCTTGCGCATTTGTGTAGCTCCGATACAAAAGCCCTGCTTTCTAAAAAAACATTCCCGTTCTTTTTTCCAAAGTTTACGCTTTCATTAGCGCTTTTAACGAGAGGTCCTCACGCTGCCCTCGAATGAGAGTTTCTCGATCAACCCTCGACAGCTCACTCCAACTTTCCGCTACAGCTGAGAGCGTTGCAGCCCTCTCTCTCTGATTCAATGGCGCCATGTCGTCTCCCCCTGCTACGGAAACCGCGCCGGTCGCTTCGGCAACGGGCTGCTCGAGTGACTACTCACATGACTCACGCGAAAAATTTACTCTCTGAGGTTCCGTCGACCAGCCGCCAAGGTCTCTTGAAGGTTCACAGCATTGAACAAGATCAAGCTCCCGCGAAAAAGCTTCCGAGCTTGCGATCGCGTGAGGGCAATGTACGCTAAGTTGGGGAAGAACGATTTACCCTGCTCTTTGAGAAGCTGCTCTGAATTGTTAAAGAAAAGATAAGGGAAACGATCGGGAAGCGTGGCAGACACAGCCGCTTCGGTGCGAAGCTTACCGAACGGGCCTTCAATGGCAACCGTAGCGATTGGTAAGCAAGCACTCTGCTCCTCGGCGACTTGCCTGATCCACGCGCATTCTCCTGTAAAGTCATCCGGAGACACCAATGAAGGATGGACAACGTCCATGGTTGCCGCTGAGTCACGAAGTGCTCGCCACGTTTTTCCATTCATACTAATTTCTTGGATATACGGCTTAACAACCACATGTTCTTTTCTGATTCTCGGATTGTTGCAAAAGCAAACTTTTGCCTAAAGTTTATCGCGATGTGCCCTTCTTTTTTGCGATTGTAGCAGATTAGCGGCTTCCGTGGTTCAAACGCCCGTGTGGTATCAGTGCGATGTTTAGGAACCTCACTCGATTTCTCCGCTTCCGTTTGCCCTTCCCCTTCTCCGCTTGCCCTTCTTCGTTTGCCCTTCTCCGCTTTCGTTTGCCCTTCCCTTCGTAAGAGACGGGTCCTTCTTGAAATTACGGTGCATAGCGGGTTTCCGTTGATCAGGTTTCTTTGAAAAGCCCTCTTTCCTTTCATCCTTTTCAACGTGCACTGCCCTGCTATGCAACTTTCGGCGAGTGTAATACTCCTCAGCAAACTCTGCTGCCTTGTTTAGCTGCTCTCACAAAGTTTGTCCTGCAGCCAAAGCTTGACATCCTCCTCGATACAGCGGTAGAATTGCTCCAATGCAATGCTTTCTACCACTTTATCGTGGTCGTCATAAACACCTTCGCCCTTGAGCCATTCAAATAAATCGGCTTTAAGACGAAACGGGAACTCAACATGTCACTCATTCCCTTTTTTTAGCATACCAGAGCCTTTGCCTGAAAGCCTCGGGTGACAACTTATAACGTCTCAAGAACACTTACTTAACTTCGTCATAGCTCTGAAACGCTTCCCTCGACAAGCAAGTTATCGCGTCGGACACTTCGCCGGAAAGAAGAGCTAGCAGGTTCCGCGCCGAAAGAGACCGCTCCAAGCATTTCGCTCACAGACGGGTTCAAAATTGACGAGATACTTCGCCATGTCCTCGCCTTTTACGAACGGTGGCAATTGGTCCCGAGTTCTATAATTGCCCACCTGAATCGTTGGAGAAGCTACGCTAGGCACCTGCAAACACTGTAGGATTGCCAATTCTATTCGTTTCAGCTCGAGGCGCTCCTGTCTCTCGGCCTCCTCGCGGCGTTCTCGCCTTTCAGCTTCTTCACGACGTGCTTTGATATCTACCCAGGTCTCATCGACTTCCTCAGCCGACACTCCCTCATCCTTCAAGATCTCAAGGATCGCTCGCTTTTATTTTGCACGGCCCAAAGTAATGCCGAGTTCCTCACAAATTTCGATGAGTTCCTTCACTTTTAAGGTTTTCCATCATTCGCACTAGCATCTTGCTGTTAGCCCCTGTTAACGATTTACTTGCGTACCTACTATAAGTCAACTAGCAAGACGCGCAAGCAATTTTTAACACTCCCGTGTTTATCCCCTCCGCATTACCTTTTGTTTCAAAGCAGTTCGACTTTGCTTGAAACGATCAAAGCTCACTCTAATGCTTCACACAGCCCCTCTCTAAACTACTATAACCTGAGCTAGAGTAGTCTGGTGAACTGAGGGGAAAACATCAGGCACTCACCGCATCTATGTCGCTGACGCCGGCCGATCCCGCAGCTGCCAACCACTGTTGCGAAGCGCGCCTCCGTCAACGTTACGAAGGGCGCCACGAATCTCCCCGCTGCAACCACTGTTTCGAAAGACGGCGACGCCAACACGGTCCCGAAGGCGCCACTGCTTCGAACTCTGCCAGGAAGGTCACCAGCCGTTTGGTAGCGTAGGTTTCTCAGCTCGCGACTGCTTCTGCGCAGAGCTGATAGATGAGCGGATGAGACGACGGTGAGTTAAACAAGGTTTATGTACAGCATGTATACAGAGGCGTTACGAATTCGGCACTGGGGCCGACAGCTTAGAGGTCCGAAGAGCCGAGCTCTCCTCTCTAACAAATAGGTCTGCTCTCAACTAGGTCTGCTGCTCGCGACGCGCCACAGGGCTTCTTTTATATGCACCGGGTGGATTCTTTGAGTAACCGAATGTCCGACCAGAAGCGCCGCTGGTCGTGAGGTCAGACTCCTCCAATGGGGTCGTAGCTGGGCCGCGTCATTCTCATCGAATCTGGAGAGGCTGCGCTGCAGGTGTCTGCACCCAAGGACGAGTGACGTCGCCACGCATTGCGCCAGACCCGCCAGACATGAAGGCGCCGGTTGCTTGCTCGACGGGCTCGCTGGCTGAGGTGACTCACTGTGCGTGCGCGGCAGACAGGCAGCGCTGCGTGTTGACGCCGTTGAGTTGTTCGCGTCAGGCGGGCTCGCGGGCTGGCCTTGACACAGATTGCCTTTTACAGAGGCATGAAGTTCGCTGTGGACTCGCAGCCATGACAGCGCACAGGGTGGATAATTATGGCGCCCGCAGAGAGTATGGGAGTCTTTTAGGACATGTGCAGCCTGCAATGCAGTCCTTCTTTTTTTTGCTTTGCAATGACTCTATACTTTTTGCAGTTGCATAATATGCGCCACCTAGACGCTTCAGAAAATCAAACACGATGCTTGATTGACCAAGCATCGAAGGCTAAGAGGTCCTAAATGCCACACACATCGCTTGTTGTGGCATGCGATGTTCATACACGTTACCTTTCACTAAAGACGTGCCTCACAATCATTACGCGGTTTGACATGCAAACCCACAAGTAGAGCTAAAACATTCTGTATTTCCTTTCACGTCTTCAGTTTTGAGCGGGGACTAACCGATGTGAGATTTCGCTAGGTTACCGCAATGGCGACATTTTTCACGCATTTTAGGGGCGGAGTTCCTTAAACCACACCCGTTCGCCCCTCATCGTAGTCGTAGTGCGCAACCAGTCTTACGCTTTGACCTGCAAGGTGGTGCCGGTGGGAGATTTCTCCTGTACGTTGTTGAACAATAAAATACATTGCAGCGTGCGCCTTAACTAGAAGCTGAATTCTCCTGTCTCTCATTCCCAATTAGCAGCCATTGGCATGTACATTGAACACTATCTGACCAGAAAGGGTTGCTAGGTTATACTCGCTCGGCGTAACCTTCTTGGTTTCAGAAAGGTTTGGCGAGGGTTGAGCCACAGTGCCACGAATACAGTGAACTAGTGTATACCATGAACTCGAGGTGAATAAATGTGGAAAGTAGACACGAAGCGCAAGCCGCAAGGAAGTGTGCGTGTGCCACCTCTCGTTTAGTCCTTGGAATATCCGCTGGATGGCGGCGCTTCAATATGCGGAATATATGATGAAAAGATGCGAGTTGATGGTACTTGGAGTGTTGACTTGATGAACGAACGTATACACAGACAGATGCTTGGACGGACGCATGGACAGATGCACAGACGGATGGACGCATGGAAGGACGCAGGGGCGGAATGCAAGGACGAATGCAGGGATGGACACATGAATGGACGTGCGGACGCAAGAACAGACGCACACACGGAAGTGTGGATGGACGCATGGACCGTCACACAAACGGACGCATGGACGGATGGAAACAAGAAAAAATGGACGGACGGATGCTTCACCCCACTCTCCTCATTCACCCCGTGTATATGCTGCCAATGTTTTGAAAAAAGTCGCAGCTTTGCTGCAAAGGCGAAGCAATGAACGTGCTAACAACAAATCGGAAGGTCACGCGCCGAATTGCAAGCAGAAGAAAACGTGTCTCACGTTTCTCACTCACAAATAACGCATGAAACGTGCTCACAAGTACAGATGAACGCGAATAAGCGTCTCAGTTGTTACTTCGGTTTTTCTTAAAATCACACCCTTTTTGCAAATGGAGAATGTGCAATGGCCTTTGTGCGCCCGGTAACGACTACAGAAAGCTTGAAGTGAAGGCCGAACGGTAGCCAAGATGTACATGCACATGCTATGAATGCCACTGCAACACCGCTACTCCGCTACTCTTTGAAAAAATTGCGATGGCAGCCACGGGGCGGCGTTACAGTCTACGGAACTTGCGAATAGACACCGCACACTGACTAGAGGAAGCTGCTTTGCTCACACTGCTATGGTCCCTAGATGAAACAAGCTTCTAAGGTAGCGACCACTTTCCCTTTATTCTTCGCGGATGTTCCTGAAGTGCCCCCTAGAAGGTTAAAAACTTTCATAAAAAACCGAATGATTCGGGTTCAGTTGCTACTGTGAATATATGTATGAAACAAAATAGAACAAAATAAGTCGTACAATAAACAATTACCTTTATGAACATAAACGGTACAACACAAGAGCAAGTGGGATGTGCGTCACTTAACCGGAAACGCTGTGCATTTTTCTAGCCACTATAATTTTACAATACAAGCCATAGCGTCTCGCGTCAATTGCGTCGTAGATAGTAGTTTGTCTAGTTATAACTGGTCCAGCTCTTCAAATGTATTTTGATCATGCTGTGACACAGTGAACGCGCTTCTTGCTGGATTCTGTCAGTGACCACAGGGCTCCTTACGTTGCGACGAGTGATTACAGCCGGCTTGTGCACACGCAAGGAAAAACCATGGCCGGACTGGTACGAACGCTTGACTGGCCACACTGCGATGACGGCTTTTTTTTAATGTGCTCATTTGGACAATCGGGATGCCAGGTGATTCTGGTACGGTGAGTGAAACTTCCTGAAAAGTGAGAGTTCCACAAGTGAAGTGTCCCGAAAGCGCGCGTTTCGGCTTCTTTTGGTTACGTTCTGGTCAACTGATCAAGCGTGAAATATTTTTGTAGGTGAGTTGATTACACCCTCCAGCTGCTTTGTATGTGCGCACACGCGCAAGTACTTGTAACACCTGGCATGCACTGGACACGCATTAGACGTGCACCTGGCGGTTCAATAAAAACCGACATATAAACTCGGTTTGCAGATCCGCGTCGACGTACGTAAATGGAGTTGCACCAAAGCATTCACGTGAAACGTTTCATAGCTACACTTCACGGTGCGCTGCATCTCGAATAGTACGAGGTAAAACCGGTGTCACACTGGAACCTTTGTATGTGATCAGGGTGATCCGGATCACTTCTCTTGATCGCGATCAGCTTTATATCCTCTGCCAGACGGCACAACCTAATCCAGTTCGAGCTTGGGTCAGATGAAAGGCCCCAGGTGAGATTTGCGTGGCGTAAAATAAGCCACTTACAAAACTCGACGAACGGCATATCTATAGAGCCCTTTATCAGCAATGGTATTTGTGTAATAACCAGTCGAACATCAAACAGTTTGCATGCCACTGCGATAGTAATTTCAATTGTCCATCACTCAATAAAATTTTCCTAGCGCTTACCTGTATTGCTGTGTCACATTTTTTCTACCTTTGCTTTTACTTTTCATGGCCCCGCTCGTAGCCGTGTAGTCGCAGCGAAGCGCCAATCTCGTTGTACGCGCCAGTGTTTCACTTCTTGCACCTCAAGTCTCTTCCAGTCGCTCCTGCTAACGCTAAATTACCGTAAAGATATCTTTATTAGACCACAAAGTGCGCGTACGTTGCGACGTAGTTGAAAGGCTTGCGAATCTCATAATCAGTTTGCTTCTAGGTGATCCAAACTAAGCTCTAAGAAGCGAGAGTTGAAGTAAGCGCCGAAGGCAACGGTTGACTGCTCGTCGTCTGCTTGCCGTCTGCTTCTCCCGTAACCACATGCGGTCGATGCGAATCCTAAATATTGCAATACTCTAGATATTGTTCAAGTTAAAAAGCTTGGTACTTGCTGTTTTAGAGCGTTTTTATGGAACTACGCTCAATTTCTTGTTTATTGAGTTTTCAACAAGCTGAGCTAGGAGGTGCAGACAGTAACAAAATCGTTATGTCTGAGGCAATTCGTGTTGCGCAGATTGTGAAAGTCTTGATCCCGATCACGCATGATCGTGAATAAAAGTGACCTTGTAGCAGCACCTAATCTGGATCATTGTTAATTTGGATAGACACTGATTGCGAATAAACGTGCCCGTGTGGCACCAGTATTATTTGAAAAGAGCGAAACCATTTTCTGTTGTTTTATGGCGACGCAGCATTGTTGAAAAACAAAAGTTTTGCATTGAACGAGCACCGCGAAACAGTCTTGACCAGCTTTAAGCAGACTAAAACGCCCCCCTCTTCAGTTTAAGTCCTTGCTACAAATTCGTCTTTGGTAACAGCGAGAATTCGGCTGGAGCTGTATGCGCATGCGTACTCGTTTTGAACCTTTTGCATAATAATTAATGACACCTCCAGTATTTTGAAGATCACATGCAAGGAATGTACAAATTACTAACGCGTATGGCAGAGAAACGGCGGAGTAATCTAGAGAGTGAGAAGGGTGAATCAATAACAATGAGTTACGCTACCTTGGAAACTTGTTTCATCCATAGGGACCTTACACACTACCCGTCTCAAAGTTTCTGACATTCACCGTTAGGGGCACGCAGAAAATAGGCGCCTGATCGCGTCTTAGTAATAACCTTCCCCCATGTATCACGGCCACACTCTTCCGACAGATGCAGGGCGCAAGACGTGCGCGCCGCGTTCTATTTTTCATTGACGCCGTCTCTAGGCTGCTTTTTTATCCGCTAGGCTATGTATGCTGGCGCTGCAGCCAGACTGAAAAACTCGACTAAACGGTACCTATAGCCTGCTACTTTTGCGTCTGTGCAATCTCAAACGATGGTGTCAAATAATCATCCCACTTTGTTCATACCAGGCTGATCCCTACTTTTTCACAAAAAAAATTTGACGGTAACTGCACTTTTCAAAGGCTTTTGACATATTTCGAGAATAAACTTTAGAGGACGTTAAGCGCTCTTGTTAGTGAAAATATAGCAAAGTCACCTCACTCAAAAATAAAGAGTCGGAAGGTGAACTCTTCACGCACCACTCGTGGAGCTGTATGAAGTATCCTTTCGAAAATTGCTTCATTTTTAGGGGCGAAGCTCCTTATAGCGGAGCCCGTTCATCCCTCGTAGCCGTTGTAGTATTTAACAAGTATAACATTTTGACCTTCAAGGTGTTGCCGGTAAGAGATTTCTTCTGTGTGTTGTTGAACTATAAAAATAGTGCTCAATGTACATGCCAATGGCTGCCAATGATTACTCTCGGCTGGATATCGCAGCCGGCACGGGAGTCGGCGTTGATGTCATGCACCGTTAATGTATACGTATCTATATATATATGAAAACGCAATAAAGAAAAATATGCGAGAAAAAGACTGCGGCGCGCGGAACCGAACGGGGGACCTCCGCTTTGTGAATGCGAGCAGAACCACTGAGCCATAGACAGGTTTCTCTTTTCGATATTGCCTTCTTGAGTACAGGTCAAGTTAATCTGACAATCACAGATCACACGTGTTTCCTTTGTGTTAACGCATCAAACAAAGATATTACATCATAAACACAGTTGGTATTCTCATACGCATCTCGCACTTCGGTAAAAGCTTCCACGAAACACTCATGAACGTATACAACTCTTAAATCACAGTGTCTGTATGATAGCAAGCTACGTAAAATCGATTGAAAACCATGCACAAAAATAACTTCCATATGTTTCTTAGAATCATCACAAGGTAAACGAAAAAACGAATTCCTTGTGGAGCAAAAGGTGAATATTTTTAAAGTCCTCTGATATGGCGTTCTTACAATCAATAAATACATGTCAAATGGTCTCAGGTTTGTTACACAGGAGGCAGCTGCTTCCCCATGGTACATACATACCTCTCTCTTCAAGCTACGTTTTCCCTCGCAAGGTTCCCGTGTGAGGTTTGAAAAAGAAAGTTTTAAACATTGGGGGGTATCCACATGTTTTCACTTGCTTCAGTACGTATTTTCCATATATCTTTTCATACAATTAACGAAAATTGGGCACAAAAAAAAACATTGTCTTTCATAAGGCGGTTTTCTTTTCACTTTAGTCAGGTAATCTATCGAAAACCTTGACCTTAAGAAACGGTATATGAACACAACTTCGCGCAAGAACGTTGAGAAGGTCTGTCATTCTCCCCAGTCTGAAGATACAAATAAGTCAAGCATGTGTTGTATTAGAGGATTTCGAAATAAAGAGCATAAGACAGCGTCTCTCTGGTCTTTTACCAGCAGGAAACGTGATATTACTTGGTTACCTCCTTCAACGTTCAGACGGTCTACCACTTACCACTGTTGGCAGGTATCTCGAGGGATAGACTATCGTGTTTTCAGCATTATCAGCAAGATGGCGCAGTGAGCATGCGGTGGCTCTCATCTCTTACGCGTACTTTGGCCCGCGTAGAGAGTCCAGTGGGGAGAATCGTACGGCTTGGCCAGCCTTTGAGTTTCATCGGAAAGATTCTGTTGTAGTTACCGGGAGCACAAAGGTCACGGCAATCATTGTAGAGCCTCCATTTTCGAAAAAGGCACGCTTTTCAGACGCAGCGAAGTAACAACTGAGACGCTTATTCGCTTATTGGTACCTTTGAGTACGTTTCATGCGTAATTTGTGCGTGAGAAACACGGAAGACATTTCGATCTGCTTGCCATTCTGCGAGTGACCTTCCAATATGTTGTTATCGCGTTCATTGCTTCGCCTTGGAGGCGAAGTTGTGACTTTTTAGTACATTTGATAACAAAGAATCCTGTTTTCCGCTCGAAAGTACGCATTATCTATTTATGGAAATAAAAATACGGTAGTAAGTGACAAACACTTAGCGTTTCCTTTGCTGTGATGCCAGGTACGTCTGTTCACGCGGTCTGCCACGAATGCACCCCTTTTTTTTGTTGTGAAGTCGAGTCAGGGGAGCGTGATGGTGCGTCTACTATGGCTTCCCTGTCGCTATGCAGTAGTTTTAAACGTGTTTTGGCAAGACACGCTTGCGAAAAAATGGGACCTCGATGCAATATTCTGCAATGGCATGAGACGCTATATTTATGCGCTGCGGTGTGCGGCCGACACTTCGCCTAAATTGTCAAATCCGACTCGTAGGGCAGCGAAGTCCCAGCAAATATCCGACCTAATACTCTTCAGCCTTTTTGGACAACGAAGATGCTGCTTTATAGTTTTGTACAGCATTCCACTACACACACTGTGTGAACAACGAAACTAAAACTCTAAGAAAGTATCTGTAGATAGCTCGCAAGCAAACACTATCCAATCTGGAGGCTGTACTTCCCATAATTCTCATGATGGTACACGATTGCAGCTCGCTGATTTCGTCTCCTGGTTTAATTGTATGAAACTCTATGACCTTCACATTCCTTCAGGTATCCAGATATCTAGGGACGTTATAAACTTGTTTTATATAGAAACCTTACACCTTTTACAGTGTGCTGCCCCCCTTCCTTTGGTTTTCTTAGGGTGGTGTATATTTCTACCTCTGGCTATTCGGCACTGCGTTGTTAAACCCGATTACATGTTTGGAGTTTTACGGGCATCTCGCTTGGGCATGAAAACACCTGTTTTTAACTTTTTTTGCCTCGTGTTTGCTTTCTTGTCACATTCGATTTCTGCTCCGCAAGGTCACCCACATTTTGAAGACATGTTTCTTTATTGATATGCAGCCAGGCTGATATGTGTTGTTTTCGGTAGGGGAAGTGTAGTTCACTGAATCTTCATGCCATTACAGAAACCGTGATGTTGTGTCACATTCCGGTTGCTGAAGGCAGATGCTCAGCTTTTTCATCACGTGGAAGGGCACTTTTTTTCTCACTGTGCTAAAGTGTCGACGGCAGTCAGAAGGTGGTGAAAGTGGGTAGTACGTTTGATCAATTGCTGTAACAGTAGTTTCGTCTGTGGCGCACCTGTTACAGATAGAAATGTTGGCTTTCTTCACTTTAGAAATACTAATGCAAGCTAAAATGCCCTAAACTTATGAAAATGAAACAGATGTTGTGATAGCTTAGTGAGTAGCAGCCTAAAACATCACAATCGACAGAATTTGCCTTAAGGTTACGACTACATCCTGTACTGACAGTGGAGATTTCTTTGGATATTGAGGATCTGTGTAGCTATCCCTTGAAGTGAAGGAATGTGGCGTCTGCCCCAATTAGCTCACTCAACCAAATCTCAAGCTTACTGCGACCTCACTACTACCGCAAAATTCATAATCCCATCTGCCCAACTTAAAAGGTATCGTAAGAGGTATATGTCAGTTTAAACGTATTATATTAGGATAGACTGCAACTATTGCCATAATGTTCACACGCTATCGAAGAATGTCACTGGGTATTACGGGATACGTTTTTTTATGCCTACCTTGTCTATCCTCCCTGCGGAGCACTCTTCATTTTTAAAATGGGTTAACCTCTTCAATGTACATTTTCTCAGCAACCACTGAGAGGAATGTAATGATAGTCAGGCGTGTTATTGTAGATTCACGTAGGTTACACCAGAATTTTTTTAAAAAAAGCACTGCACCTGTCATTGTACCAGATGGTCACAATGTCAGCGTCTTATCAACACAAATAGCAGCTCTGGCAGCACAAATGCTACAAACGTGTTTTAAACGCACTGCATTTAGGCGGTGACAAGTCACTCTCAAGTCATTAGGGTGGGAGCTTCGGTGCATAGAGGCGAGGATAAGCGCACGGCCCCAACTGTTGCTGACAGCTTCCGAAGCCAAAGTTTGACGTGGTGGGGGCGCAATTTGCCAGGGACGCGTAAGGACCCTAGATGAGACAAGTTTCCAAGGTAGCGACACCTTTCCCTTTCCTCTTCGCCTATGTTCCTGAAGCGCCCCCTAGAAAGTTTAAAACTTTCATTCAAAAGCGAATGTTTGGGTTTCGTTGCTACAGTGAATAGATGTAAATGAAACAAAATGGAACGAAATAAGACGTAGAATACACAGTTACCTTTATGAACATAAACGGCACAACACAAGAGCAAGCGGGATGTGCGTTACTCAACCGGCAACGTTGTGCAGTTCTATACTTTACACCACTAGCCATGTCGTCTCGTGTAGTACATTTTAGTTCCACGGCCGCGGTATTTCGTCCAGTTCGAACTAGTCCACTTCTTCCGATTGTGTTTTGTTCGTGCTGTGACACAGTGAACGTGCTTCTTGATGGATCCTGTAAGTGGCCACAGGGCGTGACGTTGTGACGATTGATAAACAACCGGCTTGCTGCACACGCAAGAAAAAAAACTACGACCAGACTGGTACGAACACTCGTCCAGCAGCACTGCGATGACCTTTTTTTTAAATGTGCCCATTTGCAATCGTGATGCCAAGTGATTCTGATGCGGTGCTGGGAACTTCCTGAAAAGTGAGAGTTATACTTGTGAGGTGTCTCGAAGCAGCGCGTTTCGGCTGCAAGCGGGAACTGGTCGAGAGTGAAATGTTTCTGAAGGTGCGTTGATTACAACCTACAGCTGCTCTGTATACGTGCACACCCACATGTATTTGTACCAACTGGCATGCACTAGATACGCATTAGACGCGCGCCTGGCGTTTCAATAAAAACCAACAAGTGAACTCGCTTCGCAGATGCGCGTCGACATACGTTGACGGAGTTGCATGAAAGCATTCGCGTGAAATGGTTCATAGTTGCACTTCATGGTGCGCTTCATCTCGGAAAGCACGAGGTAAGTTGAAGAGAGCGAAACCATTTTCTGTTGTTTACGGCAACGCAGCATTGCTGAAAAACGCAGATGTTGCATTGAACGAGCATGGCGAAACAGTCTTGGTCGACTTAGCGCACACCGAAACGGTCCTCCTCTTCAGTTTATGTTCTGGCTACGATTTTGTCTTTGGTCACGGCGAGAATCCGGCTGGAGCCATATGCGCATGCGTACTCGTTTTGAACCTTTTGCATAATAATAAATAACACCACCAGCCTTTTGCAAGATCACGTGCTAGTAATGCACCAATTACAGACGCGGATGGCAGAGAAGAAGAGGAGTAATCGAGAGAGTGAAGAGGACGGCTCGAGAACAATGAGTGACGCTACCTTGTTTCATATAGGGACCTTAGGGACGCGCGCACCCGCAGCTGTTGGAATGACAGAGGGTGTTGGACGAATTGCGGCGGACGCCTCACATAGCCCGACAAAAATGTATTCCCATTTGAAAAAGGTAGAAAATTCTCAGCATATTAATGGAGTGAATAATGATGAGTGGGGCGAAGCTTCTGAGGGCTTTTATCAGTAACCGTGAATCGTTCGTGCATCCATCCACTCGCCCGTCTCTTTGTCAATTCGTCCATCCATCCGTTTACCCATCTGTCTGTATGTCTGTCCATATGTCCATTTATCCGTCTGCGTGTGCATATGCCTGTCTGTCGCTACATCCGTCCATGTGTGCGTTGTAGATCTGTATGTCAGTCCATCATTGTGCATGTCTGTATGCCTGCCCCTGCTGACCAAGTCATCGAAGACTGAGTAAGGAGGGACAGGCTCACGTATTTAGGTGTGGGGCCCGTAAAACATACCTTCATTGACAAAGCCACACAGGGTGCATAATTTTGTGTATTTTTTCCAGGTTGATCTTTTAAGAAATAACCGGTTTTTAATTTCAGATTGTTTCTAAATATTTGTAGCTCATGCATGCAAAGTTTTACACCAATCGATTCAGTACTTTAAAAAAAGGGAGAGCGCAATGTAGAGGCCTCTAAAGAACCCAATTAAAAAAAACTAATTTATGCTGCGCGTACTGCTTACGCCAGAGGGCGCGCGGCTTACTTTGGCGCGACATTTAAACGGCTTGCAGCGGCTGCTGAACGTCGGGCTTCGAAAGGTTTGTTCCTCAGAGTGCAGGGAAGTTCTCGCTCTCAGGATTGCAAATTCGACTTTTTGGATTGCTTTAACCGACCCTATTTTCTAGCCACACGCTTTACTCTGTAGTTCTTTTGTGATACCTATGTGATTCTTAAAGAAAAAAGAAGACAAAAGTGAGCACGGTAACTTGCTTCATCAAAGTGCGACACCTCAACAGTAGCTCACGAGGGATTGCGTAAGTAGGGACTAAAAGGTAAATAAATAGAGAGAGGAAAGAGAGAACGAGGCGCAGGGACAGTGAACGACAGTAAACGACGGAAGTAAGGAGAGGATAGGAAGGATGGACACGGTCGCAGGAGTCTGAGGAAGGGTCACCACTCTTGTCGGCGGCAGAAGATGGCGTAGGTGAGCCAGTAAGCCAAAGCTGCACTGTCATCGGAATTCGCGTGGGCACGACTGGTCGGCGCGAAATCCAGAGAGCCAGCCCAATGTCGTTCCGGTCCTATATATTTCTGTAAGTGATCCTATGTATTACAACACTGAAACAGGTGAAACAGAGCAGACTTACGCATGCAACAGTGCTTTGACCATGTGATTCACAATGTCAAACACGCCGTCATCCTTCACAACAGCTATGTTCTGTCCCGTGCACATGCTTCCATGCAAAGCAAAACCTGCAGCATAGAAATTCAGAGAAAACAGTATTTGACAACTTGTCCAGTGCTACACCCATGTTGCAGTCCAGCTCGCGCAATTGATAATTTGCGTTCTCTGGCGGATTTTCTAGGGCATAAGTTTTTTTAGCCTCATTAAGTATTTGCGATTCTCTTAAAAACAATAGATAGGTCACAGAACGTCAACACGTTTCGGTGTCGCCGAAGGGATTGTTATTGCGATAGCATGGTGTCACTACAAATATATGAGCGACCACTGTCAGAATCCCACCTCGTTACCATCTCAACTTAAGCATGGCGTATGGTAACGGCTGCCAAGGTGTCCCTAAAAAGCCGCCTGACGCCTTAAACTCCCCAGGACTTCTCAACAAAGTTCTTCGCCGTCTGGCTGAAAGGAGCACAGCGAAGTGTATGTGAGAAAGGGCTATAAACTTCTGTAGCATAAATACGTGCGACAGCAGTCATCGTGAGAAGGAACATTCGAAGAATATTTGACGTAGTCTAGAACGCACAGCATGACGTGATGAGGTCATCCGCCTGACACACTGTTTATCTCACAACTGTACAGAAAGAAACTTCATGCAGTTTTGCCGATAATTAACTGACGCAGATAACACACTCGGCCTATCATCGCCACAGCATCTTTTTGTGCATGAACGAACGGCCTAGCTGTATTCTGGAAATCTGAAGGCAGTGCCGGAACACGATGTGGTTGGTGTCACCGGCTGTCAAGTCTGAGCCCAAATTGCGGCAATATTTACGACTCACACATGGGGATCACGTAAATCATTAGCTCATCAAAATGCGTATGACGGTAAGGTACGCGCACTAGTTTATATACTACAATCAAGGGCTCAAGCTTTATAGATGTAAGGGTTTTACCCTTTTTGACAGTGCCAGTCTACCCACCTAGCCGGTGTGTGAGCTGCCGCTGTGTACAGCACTGCTTTGGTAGTCATGTTCATGTACTTTATTACATGCTGGCTTCAGCGTCTTTCCTGAACATCTCGTTTCGGCGTACATGGGGTGCATACACTTGGTTTATTAGAACGATATGGGTTACGGACGACGCCCGTCCATAATGACACGAAAAAAAAGGCTGCGTACCTGTGCACATAGTTCACCACCAAACCCGAACAAAAAAGTGGAGAGTTTTGCCACATCTTGCTACTTTGAAGAGATTAAAAAAGTACGCGATGGAGAAAAGAAAAAGACATCATAGTTTATTCACAAAAGCGAAGCAATGACTAGAATAGCGAGAAATTAGTGAGTTGCACAGGAACTCCATACGCTATATTCCCAGTGAACGATTTACGTTAGAAAAAAGACAAGGCGCATGGCCATCGCGAAAAAATCGCAAAACAATGAAGGCGCTGCTGTGTTTTTTTTTGACGACACAAAGATTTTGGACCAGCACTAAGCAGAGTAGGTTGAAAATGAGCGTGGTGGCTATGTCCCTGTTCTGTTAAAAGGAGAAATTTCGGATTCACAGAAGTGGGACTGTATACACGTTTATATCGAATTTTGTATTTGAAAATTTTTCAAAACAATCATGTCAAAAAGAGGTAGGCATCGCTAAGTGATGGTGTCAACTCTTTCCTGTATTTTTATTTGTATAAAAAACAAATTAAAATTTCGTAAGAAGTAAAGTTAGCAGCTAAATCTTTAAAATCAGCTCTCCCGCAACATGTAAAAGGCTGGCTAAAGCGAATGCAGCCCATCCGGGGACCGAAGCAGTTTTTGTGCTTTCTGCTGTGGAAATGCGAAGTAATCAACGAAAGCACATAACATAAGCAGGTCACCTACTGATGTTTATCGAGGTAGCGCGAGTGCCACTTCTCGCTCCGTATCCTTATGACTAAAGTTTGCTGTTGTGGATGGATGGATGGATGGATATGGCTGTACCCTTCAGCTCGGGCGGTGGCTAGCGCCACCAAGCTGTAATACTTAATCAACCCAAAACTAGATTTATTTTCCCCCTAAATAGTGAGGTTGAGGATTCGTACTTTGCAGTGAAGGGTTTAATTTTCACTCGTGCCTTGACTTTAGCCACCAATCAGATAACCTCTTTCTAGTTAATTTTACCCGCTTAAAGGCTATTTCGCCTTCTTTGTTCCTGAACCCCAGTGCTTTGAAAAATTCTGCGCCATCATCCTGAACTATAGGGTGAAGCCCTTTACAGAACATTATCGAGCGTTCAGCAGTTTCTTCTTCCTCTCCACACACACTTCATACCATGTCTACCCCTTCGTATTTGGCCCGATATGTCTTGGTTTGCAATACTCCCGTCCTGGCCTCAAACAGTAGAGAACTACCCCGAGTATTATCATAGTTCCTTTCTTTGGCAATTTCCTGCTTAAAAGTTCGATAGATCTCTAGTGCAGACTTCTTAATGCTGTCAATTCTCCACATATCAGTCTCAGCTTCCTTCACCTTCTTCTTCACCAATAATTCTTTTGGTTTGGACCCTGCTGTTTTTCAAGTATTTACCAGTCAATTTTCTGGTTCGCTTCCGCCATTTTGTATCGACATTCCTTATGTACAAGCAGCTAAATACCTTCCTAGCCCAACGCTCCTACCCAATTTCTCTCAATCGCTTCTCAAATTTTATTGTGCTGCTAGCTTCCCTGTCCTCAAATGATGTCCATACCATATCACCTTGTACTCCCTGATTTGGCGTATTCCCGTGAGCTCCTAAGGCAAGCCTACCTATTCCACATTGCTTAATTTCTAATGTAACTTGAACTCCTGATCTCATGCACAAGACCGCATTGCCGAACGTCAGACCAGGAACCATGACTCCTTTCCGTATTCCTCTTACATCATACCTATTGTAAATTCACAGTGCCCCGTTTTTCATTACCGCTGAATTCTTGTTACCTTTCGTCGACATGTATATTTCGTGTTCTCTTATGTGCTCAGCCCCATGGCTTATCCATACGGCCAGAATTTTGTATTTATCTGTTATCTCTAGCGTGACCTCCTGTAATCTATCAGCTCACTACCTTCATTATCATTAAAAATTATGACTGCTGATTTTTCCTTACTGAATCTGAACTCTAACCTATTTCCTTCATTACCGCAGATGTCCACCAATCTCTTCAAATCTTCCTTGTTGTCGGCCATTAGCACTATATTATCTGCGTACATCAATGTTGGTAGTGCCTCTTCAATGAGTTTTCCTGCTTGACGAAAACCGAAAGAGAGGTTGGAGCTCAGTCTATTTCCCTCTAATTTTGCCACTAATTCTTGTATGTACATCATGAATAATAAAGGTGACAGTGAACACCCCTGCCAAAGCCCCCGTTTTAAATATGCAGGCTTGGATACCTGTTTTTCCCCTTTTATAATTATCTTGTTACCTTTATAGATATACTTTAAAAGATTAGTGAATACATCTTCCACACCTAGTGTGCCCAGTATTCCCCACAATTCCTCTTGAACCACGCTATTGTGCGCTCTCTGCTAGCCACAGGGGCCTGTGTTCCTTTTCTGCTATTTCGATGCACTGCGTCAGTGAGAACACATTGTCTTCCAACCTCCTGTGTTTCCGAAGTCCATTCTGCAGTTCCCCCAGCACCCCCCTCATACTCTGAAAATGGAGCCGTTGCGCCACTTGATTAATCCTTGTCTATTGTGGTGCATAAAGCACTTCTTTGTTGAAATTTTTCTGTCACCCTTGTTCTTATATATTCAATTGCTTCGTCCCCTTCTAGCCTAGCACCTTGAGCTGTAGTTATGAACCTCTGCGCTAGGCTCGTCTCATTCCTTAGGGAGTTTAGATGGTTCCAAAACTTTGCGGCTGCCTTTCTATCTTTTTTTGTACATCTGCCAGCCACTGAGCTCCCTTTTTCTAATCTTTTCATTGATCAGAAGGGATGCATCCCTTCTACAGCTTTTAAAGATTTTCCATTTTTTTTAACATAATCTGTCGGTTCACCTCGCTGCATAGCATGTCTGTGTTCCCTAGAGGCTTCCTGACGTTTTGCTATGGCTCTCTTAACTTTCTCGTCCCACCAATTTTTGGGTTTGTGTCTTCTTTTCCGGGGTGACTTGTCACGCGCCTTATCAAACTCAAGCTCAAACAGTCTAATTAGATTCGTGTATGCCCACACTGTTTTATTATCCTCAGTGATTACAATCTCAATTTGTTTAGTAGCTATTTGTATTTGCCTTTTTTTCATGGAGTTCCTCATTTTGTCTCTCTCCCACTTTCACTGCTCTTCCAAAATTTAGCGTGATACATTTTGATCACTACCCAGACGTCTGAGGCCACCTTCATCTATGTGCATTCCCTTGAGCTTATCATACATATATGTGACATCAGTGTGCAGTCTATCGTCGACTGCAACCTTCCTACATTCACACTTCTCGGTATTGTAGCAAATGGTCAAATCAAGCCTTTCACACATATCCATAGTCATTTTGTCTGTCGGGTCGGTATACCCATCTATATCTTCCATGTGCGCATTCATATCTCCTAGTATAATTGTCTCGCACGCTCCTCCTAACTCCTCAATGTCGTTTGATATATAGTCTACCAGTTCCTGGTTCTCCTCTCTGGCCTTTGCTCCTGTCCACAAGTACAGGAAACCAAGGAGTGTCATTTGCCCTGCCACTTTCCTTTTCAGCCATAAATGCTCCTTGCACTCCTGCTTGACCCTTTGCCAGTCTGTAGTTTTATGAATGAATGCCCCCATGTCCACTCCCCTTGCTGCGGCCTTTTCTCCTATTACATTATTCCCACGCGTAGTCCGCATTGTTAGGAGGTTGTTAGGAGGTTGTGCCTGGAGCGACGCAATTCCCTCTATCGGCGACTGCTCAAGTTGGTGCACCCGACTATAGACAAATCTTGTTTTCTCTCCCCCCCTCAGGCATTACGGGTACTGAGCGTCGTATTCCGCTTGGTGTTATCACATATGGGCTACGTACAGCAGAGTTGGTCGGCTCATTTCGTAAGTTATTTAGGCGCGTTCGCCTTCAACGTGCGCGTGCTTTTACTAGCGCGTACAACATAGGATGCACCCGGCGCTGTTATTTATTTCGACTATATACAGGACATCACAGTGTAAACAATGGCAAATACCCGCCTAACAACTTTATACAGTTGTTAGCGTCTTGAAATATTGTGTTCCTATTCTCCTGTGCTGCGATAAAAAATAATTTTTAATGAAAGAAAATGAAACCCATGACCACTCGACTCCCTCATTTTCAAATGTGGAACTTTCATGGGCAGGCACATCAGCATTCTCTATTTAGGCACAAGTTTACCAAAATAAAAAACTGGTGTATTTCCTAGCCACGCTGCTGCTTTTCCGCTGTCACTACACAGGACGAAATAAAGGACAATAGAGCCGAGAAAGGGAGGAAAATAAATACACTTATAGCCCTGCATTCGATCCTTCATGCTAAAGTATTTTTCGCGCTGTTTGCGCGTACTGCGAGAGTTCTACTGAGGCGATGTGGTGTAAAAGTGATTTTTTTTCCGGGGGGGGGGGGAGCTATTGACATGAACAGCGAACTAATTCTGTCGTAAAATGTTAAAAAGGTACTTACTTGATATTGAAAGCGGTAGAAAACACGCAATTAAATCAGAACCTGTTGCCCGATGAGAAAAAAAAAATAGACGAATCTCCACGAATTCAATCATAACGATTGGGCGAAAAAGTAAGAATTGTTCTTAAAGTAAATCGCCCGTTACAGTACCGACTCACGCATGCAAATGATTGAGAATGCGTGTGAAGAGTATATATAAATTATTTTCGCCAGCCGCCTCTTCTCGCTCCCTGAACTGCAGGGCTTGTTTCAGCGTTGCCTTTGCGTCCCTATACTTCCCAAGCTCTCGTATTCAGGGTAGCATGGTGTCCGAGTATAGGCTGAACTTCCACATGTCACGCTTTTACATCTGAAGTAGCTGCTTGTTGTCACTGTTACCGCTTTGCCCTTCACCGGGCAGTGCGCTTTCACGATCATTATTAATTTTATTCATTCATTTCTTCATTCATTCAGTTTTATTGAGCATTTTCTTCACAGAGTTGCGGAAAGAAAATGCAACGATAAGAGCAAAAAGCTCCAATGTTAGCAGCTTGACGAGGCTCCTTCCCTTTTTCACCGGCATTACAAATCCGCCGAGCGCAAACGTGAAAAAAAAACAATTTGACGTCGATTTTCATACTTCAAAAAATTAGGAAATAAAAATAAACAGTAAAGGCATCAAAAACATCAGTTTCAGGTTTACAAAAAATAAACAAACCAAAAAGAGAGAAAATTAACAAATAAAACAAGAAAACAGCGAATGGTCAATCATGAAACAATGCACAGGATGATAAACGGCTAACAAATTATTATAAATAATTATAAAACGTTTAAAACATTGGGTATGCGAAAAGCATAAGTTCTGATGTACAAGGAAACACTTACGAGTGAAATGTTACAAGACTTACTCGTAAAAAAGCAAAGAAAGGAAACATCATAGGACGCCATGTTACAGACCAGCAATATTATAGGGTGTTTCTTTTACATATAGCATTTTCGCCGGACAATTAGAAGAAGCTAAACTACACACCACCATTCTGGATTAGAAGGTTCTTAAGTTTTTTTATATATATTAAATATCGATGTTTTTATTTTCAAACATGGTATAACAAGCAGGAATACAGTGTTCAAGTCTTCTCAAATAGTTCACGAATAAGGAACGAACCAGGAAGACCTTTTCTGAATGTCATACTAGAATTGTGTAGTTTTCCTGAGGTTACACAGTTTGAGAAAACAAGCGCAGTTTGATAGCAAGCTTTGTTTGTATTTCATAACAAGGTTGAGGCTGTGTATGTGATAGATCGGTAAAGTGTTATATTCTCTGAATAAATCATTCGATGTGCGTCGTATGGTGCGTTTTCAATATGACGAATCGCTTTTTCCGCAGTAAAATATTTTGTTCCGGTTTTCTTTAGATGTATCGCCTACACTAGACTACAATAGTTTATGTGAGATGAAAACAACGTATTATAGAGTAAAAGTTCAATGTTTGCTGGAAGCATCTGTCCAAGTTTAGAGAGGGTACGTACCACACGTTCTAGCTATATTTCTAGTTACTTTATTAACGTACGTGTTCGTCCCAATTAAGATATTCATTAAAAATTACTCCTAATGATGAAACTTCTTTGACAATCTCAATTTTTTCGGGCACTATGTGTATATCCGAACCACGACAGACATACCTTCTGAACCGTTGCGAATATAACAGATTTGGATTTTTTTGTGTTGATCATTAAATATTCCACATGAAGATGTCGTTAAGAATATTATTGGCTGTGTCTTCAAGCTTACCCAAATCATTACCATGAAAAACTATACTAGTATCATCAGCAAAAAATGTAAAGTCCACAGAGTTGCTGGCACTTGTTAGGTAGTTTATATAATTATTAAACAGTAGGGGCCTTATTATAATGCTCTGAGGTACACCTGACGTTATGGTTAGTAAGGAGGATTGGCTGTCATTTATAACTACAGATTGCTTTCTTTGTGATAAATACGATTTCAGAAAGTCAAGTGGGGTTCTGCGAAAACCATACTGATGCTATTTTGCATAGAATATTTTGTCGTTTATTCTGTCGAATGCTTTGGAATAGTCAATAAAAACACCCAATGTTAACAGTTTCTTTTCAAATGAATTAAGTATGAGTTCTTTTTGTGTGAGGATAGCCAGTAGCGTGGACATGGGCCGTTGGAAGCCAAATCGATGAGGTTATAATTTAGAGTACTTTTGCACAAAAAGACATTACACGTTTATATATGATTTTCTCTAGCCCTTCAGATATAACAGGAAGTATGGAGATTGGACGAGAATCGGAAAATATATTTCGGTCACCAGATTTGTATGAGAAACTAACTCTCGCATGCTTCATTCTTTCTGGGAAAACTGCCGTAGATAAGCAGCTATTAAACAGATGGGTAAGAACGGGTAACAAAAGATCAAGTGCTGCTTCAATAGGCTTAATTTGTAGGTCATATATGTCCCGAGCAGTAGTGTTTTTAGTGACATAAATACAGACAATACTTCTTGAGGAGTTGCATTCAAAATTTATGCAGTGCTCATGTTTGGTACATCTAGAAAGTCTCTGTAATCGTTATTACAGGCACCAGAAGGCTTCGATAAAACGGAGGACACCAGCGTTCTGAAATACACGTTAAGTGTATTAGCAAGCGCTTAACCTTTCACTATCTCGTTATCTATGTTTAACTCAAGAGCGATGTCTCTAGAGCAATGACTATTTGCTTAGAAGCTCATTTATTCCTCGCCAAAGCACGTCGCCACGAGTGCTAACCCTCTAGAAGAGAGCTTCATAGTACACACGCTTAGTTTTTCTCAGGTGCTTCGTTACAAAATAGCTGTACCGCTTGAATTCCGAAAGATCAATATGATGTCTTGTTTTCACGAATTTCGCGTACACTATATTTTTCTTCTCAATCATTTCCAGACATTCTGGCGTCATTCATTGTTTCCGACCTGTTTTGAGGGTTTGGATCGTTTTATAATTAAAGAATTTATGGTAAGTTTTTGTTCACAGAAACATAAATATTTCATACGTCTCATAGCTTTAACTGATTTATAGACAGGATCCTAACTAATCTGGGTAATTTCACGCCTAAAATGGCTAAGTTTTTGTTACTAATTTCCTGTATTTTGTATGATTCTGGAGTTGATTCTTTTGCACGATTAGGATACTCGTTGCGATTTTGAAACATGCATATAGGGTAGTGATCACTAATATCTGCAATAAAAGTTCCTGATACGGGGGAATCACTTATGTTATTTGTAATAAGTAAGGCGATAAGGCTTCTCGTGTCTGAAGTGGCACGTGAAGGTTCAGTAATAGTATTAGCACACGCGAAAGAATCAAGCGGTATTTTTAAGTTACCAAATGTTTCAGTTTGCTGTAGAACGTTAATCTTGCAGTCGCCCCCTATGATAATGTGCAACTTGTTAGAGCATGCATACGTAAGCAGATTTTCAAGAAATCGAAAAAACGCTTCTGTTTTTCCGTCAGGTGGACGATGAACTACCACATATATATAATTATGACATGCTAGCGATAATGCTTCATTGTCTGGTGTAATTGCTGAAAAGTCTGAGAGAAGGCTGCAAACTAAATGGTCAGCAATTAGTTGCAACACACCTCCCCCTCGACGAGAGGGCTTGTTTAGAAAGAACGACTTATACGTTGGCAAGCGTAGTTCCTCGTCATTGCATGTGTACCAGGTTTCAGAAATCATGATGATGTCGAATTTAAACGAGAATTCGTCAAGAAACATAGTTATATCTTCGTGCGTGTTGCGAGCTGATCGAGCATTTGGGTGCATGATACTGCAATATCTATGGCAGAAAGAGAAGGTTTGGTCTCCAACGCGGTATTCTTCTTTGTCATCAGAGTAATGGTCATAACGCGCTGGTCATGCTGCGCCGTAATGGCAGTGTCATCGTCACAGAGTACCGTGCATGTGCTATGACGACTGGATAAAAAAAGCTTTTTATTCTAGATGTCGGGCACGTGCTAACGTGCCTATTCTTCGTCGCCAAGACGTAAAGTGGGCACGTTGCATTTGGTGTGCCGCACAACGGACAACGTACAAAGGACAACTCTAGAGCAGCTTCGCTCCTAAAAAGTTCAATTGAAACTCCAATGTTCACCCAAAAGATTCTACCTCTTATGGGCAAACTACTTTTCCAGTACTTGCCGTTGTTTGGATAACCATACTTTGTCACGAGTGGTCGCCTGCAATATAGAACAGCAGTGGTTTATTATGAGGCGTCGTATTGCGGGCTGTCAACAGAATTCGTAAAATAGTAGTTTTTATCTCTTGCCTGGTTACGACGACAGCCAGGTGTGGGGGGTGCGCATGTCCTTTAGAATTCCTTTTGAAGAGAGAGATCATATTTTTATGAACGTCATCAACGGGCACGTGTCTTCCATTCCTTAAGAAGACAGCACGGCTTTGAGCTGACGTAAGCTTCAAAAGATCAGAAAGTTTGTTTTTTAAGCTTTAGCGTTCGTTCTTGCGCTAGGCATATTTTATGTGAAGTTATCTCAGCAAAAAATTCACACCCTTTTAGAAAGTTTGAAGTCTTAATATAGGGGTTATGAGCCAAACCTAGCAGGAGGATGCAGAAGAGAAACCGCATGTTAAAAAAGATTCACCATAAATTGCACACCCATATTTTGGAGCCGCAAAATGCCATAAGTACGTGCCATTCTAGATCCATAAAAAAGTGCACATTAGTGAGCTTACGAAAATTTTTTTGCTTATTTCTTTTTATGCTTATTTCAGAACAAAAGGTGTGCTTACGGAACATACAAATGTCATAGCTCCTTCATGAAAGTTGTTATTTTGAGGTTATATTCGATTAGTGTGTATTATCACTTAGAGGGGCACTGCAACTTTCTTTGAGCGGGGATGAAAAATGCTGTCATTCAGTAGTCGAGGCTTCCGAGCATAAGAGTGTGAAATATTAGAGCGGAACAGAGAGCCTGCAATTTACAAGAACATGTGGAAATCAGCCAAGATTGTTTCCTTTGTCTCAACAAGAGATGCCATAGGCCCAAAAAGACTGTGACCTAGACCAAGTATCAGCCGTTGACGTACTTTTGCATAGCGCTCTTAGTTGTAACTGAGGCCACCGAGGGATGCCGTGAATTGTACACCCACGCGTAGGCGAGCTCACTGAAAAGCCAAGCGTTCGAAAAAAGAAATAAAAAAACAATAGCCCGGAATCTGCATATACGCGTCAATTGTCGTCGAAAGACGATAGTTTTGCGTCTGGAGAGAGTGAAGAAAATGTTTATTTGATGTTCTGCGCAAGAAAACTGATGAATGGTATTCTGGAGGCACTGCGTTCGAATTCCTCGAGCGTGTAGCGGAGGCAAGCGAGCGCATCGAGGCACGTTAGACACGAGCGACATATGGCAGTTATTTTGAAAACGAAGGCGTACGTGCTGGCGGAGAAATATTGTGCACCTGTCTCGAAAGTGAAAAAGTGTAGAACGCAAAGCGACGAACAGGTGGCATCATCATCTCGTCTTAGCAAAGCGTTGGAAAGGCTTACCTTTTTTAGCATCACGTTGCACTGTCAGCACAGTGTGATAAACGCTACAGTGTGATAATATAGTTACTTGTGTGTACCTCTTTTAGTATCAACGCACACATACAAAACATCGACGTCTTGTTATGGCATTTCAGATATGCTCAATGATTGCTTTTTAATTGAAAATTGCGCAACTATGAATGCTGAATCTTGAACAACTTTGGTGGGCACTGCGGATGGAGTCGGCCGTTTGGTGCCGTTAGAGGTATCATTAAGGGCGGACAAACAGGCAAATGTGCAGAGAGACAGAATGACCCAAATTTTTTCGTCGAAGGTAACCAAGAAAAACTAATCGTCTTTAAAAGTGCTCAATGTCACGAGGCACGCGTTACGCTTATCCTCCCCCATGTCATGCTTCGCACATTATCTTTCAATAGTTTAGTCGGGACGAGGGAAGAGAGAATGCAACTGCAGCTTGCGGCAGATCCTTGTGACTCCCCTCGTTGTGGACAGATTGTGAAAATGTTTGCTTCGGTGAACTTGTGAGACAATAAGCTTCGTCATTGAATTACATTATGGCTACTTAAAAGAGCGTTGCAGGGCACCTTTCGGCTAAAACGCACCATGAATCTTCATTTGTGCAAGGAGCGGGCTTGAGAGAGAGAAAAAAAGTTCATTTCAGAGAGGCTTTTCGGTGTACGTGGAATGCTCCCTCATTTCAGGAACCATATGGCATGGACCATGCGCCAGGCTCGGGCAACCAGTTGGAGCGGGTCGCGCAAGCCCGGCTTGAAGATCGCCGCCTCCCGCGGTTCATCGTGAAGGTTCGGGTCGGCATATTTTGCTGCTAAGGTTACGCTGAAATGTCTGCTCTGCAGTTCAGTAGAAGTGTAAGAGTGCCCGCCACGTTACAGTGGGGATGTAGCAGTGCATGTTTGTATCATGTAATGAACTGTAGGGTGCTGTGGGTGAACGTACTGCTTTGAAGCCACCCGTAGTCGGTGCCTTCGTTTCTTGTGAATTTAGGTTTTGGGGGATCACCTGCGTTCAAGTGTAGAGTTTTCAAGCGATGCGTTGTAGGTTAGTGTTACCGATTCTATTTCCAAAGGTGCTGTTTCAAACTCGCCTCGGATCTCGAGCGGGAAAGATCGGTTGACGCTTGCACGGGCTGCGGTGTGTGCCGCTTCATTCTCTTCGAGGCAGTCAGACCCGGAACTCTTAATATGAAGGGGTAAGGGGAGGAGTGTCGACGCGGTAAAGTTGCTATCATGTAGACCCTGCTTTTCAGGTAGTTCGATGCCTCTATTTGTGATTAGGCGAAGACTACGTTGGTATCCTCGCCTGACGAGTGCTATAGCGTCCTTCTAGGCTGTGTAGGAGCGTAGGGCGAAGATAGTTGTCCACCCCAGTACCATACCATGACAGTCTGTGATGATCATCACGAAGGCACCACCGAACACTTGACTGTGGTCACGTGTCGCGCCTGTGGGTCATTTAGATGGTTGTTTCTGATGGTGTGCACCCTGGTGAGCCATATTTAATTTCAATGCTTTACTTATACTTATACTATAGGCTTTGTTACAGAGTGTAACTACATTTCTTCAAGAAAGCATATGTGCATGCTAATACTTGCAAGCTTATCGCTGGTTTCTTGCCTTTTATCTGGTGGACTTGATGTGATCAGCTTGTATTCAGCATTAAAAACAAAAGAGGGGCGGGGTACTGCCCAGACATCTCCGCTTTAATGCGCACTTCTTCAAGATATGAAATGTCTGATTGATGCAGTTCATGTGTGTTATACCGACGAAGTTGTGGCTTTCTTCAAACTTTATTCGTAGCCAATAGCATTAGGCGACACTGTCGTGTACAGCGCTTAAGACATCGTGAGCAATATTGTTATATAGAGGCTGGTAAAGTGTAGACATTTTATTACTTGGCCACTCTTTGCAGAGATTGCTTAAGCATCGATTGCTCTTGAACTCTAGGTACACTGACAACTGGCATATGACAAGCGACATTCGTAAACGGGCAAATTACAACAAAACAGAGGCGACTGGCACCTTTTTCGCTCTTGCTAATTGGAAGCACCTTGTGTAGTCACGTTTATTTGCGTTTTATATTGCTTTTATATGCAGTTATCAATGATCACAAGGTAGTGAACTCAGAGAAGTGCGCGATTCTTTCAGACACTGATATACCATGCCTGAACATGAAAAACTGCAGTATAAACAGTATTTTTACTTCCTAGAATTGTCTAATTAAATATGCCAGCCTGGTACCTTGAGAGAGGTGTCTCGGCTGTAGGCATTTACTTGCATGGTAAGGAAACTAGCTCATCGTGATTGCTATAGCCAGTAAGAACCTCAACTAACAACTGGCTATTGTATCGCAGAAAACTGACAAAGATGTTCGAACTGCTACTGTCAATTCAAGCTTCCCATTATCATCAACGCAAAAACAGACACTTTTCATAACGGTACTTTCAAGGTTATCAAAGTTTAGTATGTTTGTGCGTTTGTGTGTCTACACTGACCGATTACCATATGGCTGTAGCGTGTGCCAAGAAACCGTGTGTTCTACAAGTATTTCTGAGAAGGATGTGCCAACGTTGGGCTAAGGGTGACCCAATAGTAGTCTGTGGGCTAAAATGTTTTGTTTTTGTCGTCAGAATGAGTCCGCAGAAAATACAGATTTACACACCTGTTACTAATAATTTTCCCAGCAATGATAAAGATATATTTTAATATAGTAGCCACAGTCTTTCGTGCAATTCGTTACCACTGAAGTAGTCTACGGAGCTGTATAGCTGTCGCAATGGCCACGAAGCCCGCGATTACTCTTGTTCGGACTTGCATAAGTGACCACTGCGTAAGCCAGAGACATAAATGAGAAGATTCAAAGAACAGCAATCGCAAAAAACACATTGTTGTTGCCACTACTACCCCCAGAACAATAAAACCAGTGTACTCACATGAGGCCACTTGCCGTGTGGAGACTTTTATTGATGACCTGGAATTGTCCCACTCCCAATAATGTCAAACGCCTTGACACCTAAATGTGAGCTTGTATAAGCTTTGATACTTTTGCTCGTAAACGCAAATAATTCAGTCATTAGTTCAAGCAAAAATGGCACGGAAGTGCGTTATTCATTCCAATCATCCACCTCAAAACCACCAAAAGACAAGTGCTGGTTTGTGAACGCCGCTCGCTCATCGAAATTTCTGTTGGACACCAACATCTCTGATGACAAACTTGCGTAGATCCAAAGGGTCCGTATACGATTGTGCAGAGACACACATGTCAAAATTACTACAAATTTAAACAGGTATAGTCCATTAACATCTCATTGGTATTAACGAAGACTTCACTTATTCGTGTCTAAAATAAAACTAGCGCGCTACCTATCTGCATCCTCTCCATTGTCCATTCCCCTCTAAGCACGGATGTTCATGCTATTTCTTCCTCTTCTGTGCGCGTTCAAGGCTCCATGTCGCCGTTATTCCAAAGTTCGTATCACCACCATCTGGTATCCAGGAGGAATGAACGTACTGAAAAGAAGTATCCTAAATAAAAATAAAAAAAACTGGCTGATTATTTTGTCACAGCAATCAGTATGACACAGAAGTGAGAAGTGTTTCCAAGAAGAACTGCTCATTGTTTATCAACTATGATCGTTCGTACACTTTGTAGTGGTGTTTGGCAGCGGTAGTACTCGAGGCGGATGCGACTAATTTGAGAGTAAGTGGCACAGCTTTGTCGTGACGACTAACACCCATGATGATGATTTAAAAATTCTGGCAGCTGTAGTTTTTAACGTATATAGTGCGTTTTAAGCAAAACAGATTCAAAAGAAAATAAGAGTTAGGCAGTTGACTTTTTCGCTGAAGATTTCTAGATGAAGGAGGAAAAATTTGGCTACTAGTTAGATCACTCATAGGTGAAAAAATTACCAAGTATATTGCCACCTACTTCTAGTAGTGGGCTGTATGCCAAGGCATAGGCCCACATCACAAAAGGAAGAAGTGTGCGCGTGCCCCCGCTCTGGTGAGCAATCCTGCCGCCCGGTTCTTGGCCGATCCCCCTTTGTGGGCGAGTGCCAGCAAAGCTAAAGGTTCATCATCATCATCGTCAAACCCAACCGACGCGCTTGGTAAGAGCCCTGTTGCTCAGACCTCAATCAACCTTCTCTAGGCTCCTGCAGGGACGTGACAATTGGTGCAGGTGCTGGGTAACCTCTCACAGATGGTTCAGATCCCTGCTGAAAGCTACACCACAAGCCCAGTGCGAGTCCACACTACCGTTCACCGGACTAGCCACAGGATCAGGTGATTACTTCTCGAAACTGACGATACAGTTCACACCAATATGACGAACACCTCTGTTCAAACCGCTTCAACAGGTACAGAAAACCCAACGGCGACTAGATACACCCTCGAAAGTCGACAGGTTTCAACACTGTTTCATGGAACCGAGCTCGAAGACGTTGAGGACTGGTTGGTCGACTTCGAGCACGTGACTGCCTTGAACGAATGGAACAACGTGGCCAATCTGCGGCATGTGTATTTCTACTTGGAGGATTAAGCACGTACGTGGTTTCTAAACCATAAAAAACGGATGACATCGTGAACTGAATTCTGCTGCCGGCTGCTGGATACTTACACAAGTGCTGATTGCCCCAAACGAGCGGAACGAACAATCCAGGCCCGCATCAAGAGGCCCAATGAAACTAACATGACCTATGTCGAAGATATGACGCGCCTGTTCCGATGGGCTGATCCCAGAATGGCAGAGGAGAAGTTGCGTCACCTGATGCGGAGAGTTAAAGAGCAGCTTTTCGCTGGCCTTGTACAGAGCCCTACGAAAATGGTCGCCGAGTTTCTGTCTGAGGCAACCACGATAGAAAAGATGCTTCAACATTGCTCCACACGGTAAGATCGGCAAGTAAACAACACGTCTGCTGCTCAAGTTTTCTCGGCTATTGGGAGCAACACAGAGTGTCTGCGTGACCTTGTCTATTGTATAGTACGCGAGGAGCTGCAGAAAGCTGACACACCACCACTCTCTATGGTATGTTTCATTGCAAGCATCGTCAAAGACGAGCTGCACTAGGTCCTTCGTGACCCTGTGAGCCTGGATAACATCACACACGCACCGGCTGACTACTACCGTGTGACCTATGCGTAAGCCTTGAAGCACCTTGCTTTCTCTTTCCCGCTGCTCGTTCGGGCATCTTCTACGGTATCACTTCAGTCGGTGCAGCCGCTCTGGTACTACAACACACGCACGCCGCCACCCTTCATTTAAACCAGCCCTGCGCATCTTGCCGAGCAACCAGCACATTAACTTGATGACAGTCGTGCTTCGCCTTGGAAATCTGATGTTTGGCGCACTACAGATCAGCGACCTCTGTGCTTCCACTGCGGTGACGCTTATCATTTGTACCGCTAGTGGCCATACCGGCGCATTCGGCTGTGGGGCTTTTCAGTATTTTAGGCGCCTCCTCGGTATAGCCAGTGACCGTGGGCCATTAAAGACTACCTGGCTCAGCAGCGCATGCCACCGCTTTCTGAATGGCAGTCTCACTCACCGTCGCCGAGGCGCTTTTCATTTCCACCCCAGTGATAGGCTGGAACGCGGTCCGCCTATCCCCGCCGAGAAAACTAACGAAAGTGACCTTTGGAGGCGAGTTCAATGGCAGTCGACGTGCTGAAGACCTACAATAGACGCTTACAGGCAAGGATGTAGATTCGACTGAACAGTATGTGCGGCTTTTTTTGTATGCAGGTGCTGATCGACAGATATGCAGTTCGTGCTTTAAAGTGATTTCACACGAGGAAAGGAAGAAGGAAATTTCGCAACGGACGATGCATCACGTCACGTGCGCATTATCGAAACGTGCCATCCTCACTTCATCCGCTCTCCACTGCTCGCGGCACAAATATAAATGTGTTGCCGTTATTTCAATCCCTCCATTTGACGGTCGTCTGCTCTCGATCGAGAGGATTCAGCGTCAAATCTGTCAACATTGGTCGGATTAGCGTGGTTAGAAAGCAAGCAGCTTGCTTAAAAGCCAAGTGTTTTATACTCGGCCCTGAAGGGAAAGCTCTATAGGCGGAGTTTCTGCACATGAACTACGCGAAGCAGTCCGTTTCAGCGCGCGTCTCGTAACGCCATGGAAAGTGACGGGGGCACATCATCAGCGTTTCATGTAGACGCGGGTGCTTGAGGTACACGTAAAAAGGCGAGATCTTCTCACGTCTGCAAATACGCGAAGCCAAATCGGATAATTAAAAAGAAATACGAATATCTTACTGGTGTCAGCTGCGTCCTGTCTCAAACAGCTCCACGTAGAAAACAAAGGCGGAACAAGCGCGCAGCATAAGCATAGAAGTCGAGAGTATGCAGGAGGATTCCGCGAGCATAGCTCTGGCTGTGTGCATGTGACGTGTCCTGCTGCTGAGCCAGATAAAACTAATCACCTGACTATTCAGTCCGCGGCGCAGCGGGATTTTGCCCTCGCGTGGGAACCTAGCTTTAGCGGACACCGGGGCTGACTACTGCATACTACGTGCGAAAATGACAGCACTATTTAAAAAGGTAATCACGCCCTGGCATGGCTCCGTGATTCGAATGGCTGGCGGCCACGCCGTCTCTCCGCTTGGAACCTGCACGAGTGGAGTTCGGGTCTGCGGTTTTACTTTCATAGCAAGTTTGCTTGTGCTCCGTGAATGTTCCCGCGACGCTATTCTTAGTGTTGACTTCCTGCAGGAGCATGGATCTGTCATTGATCTTCAAGAGCATCGCATCACCTTCTCAGCTGACTGAGCAATCGACAAGCACAACGTCCAGCAGCACACCGACGTTCTTTCTGTTATTGTTGACAGTATAACAGCTCCCTCCAAGAGCCAGTGTTATAGCCGACGTCACCTGATGGTGATTGCGAAATAGTCAAGTGATTGCGAAAAGTAATTTTGAACACTTACTGACCCAAGCTGTTTGTGTGGCTAGGAGTATCATACAGCTCCGTGATGGTCGATTTCAACTTCTGGTTACAAAGTTACGTAACGAACACTAACACAATTTCGGTGGCACTTCGTTAGCGTTTGCAGATGAATAAGGAACCGTTCCCACCTGCTTCACGACGGACTCAGTATAGGCGAGCGATATGTCTCCAAACAATATCGACATTATTTCTCACCTCTCACCAGAAAACAAGACAGAACTGTGAAAACTCTTGCTGCAATTTAAGTATGCTTCGGAACTTCTTCTAAGGTGCGCCAAACTTCGATCACTAGGCACAGAATCATCCTTTACGATGATGCCCGCTGTTGCGACCGGAGTTTGCAGGCACCGGAGGTGCGGGATGAAGTTGTCGAGGCAGAATGAAAAGAGATTTGAAAAGGGTTTAGTTACATTATATACAATGTGAGCTCACGTACGTGACGAGCTATTTCTTACATGGCGAGCTCTCGAATCTGGCGTTCCACTACATGGCACTCTTTGAATGAGCCGTGTGGCTCATTATGAGGGATATGTTCTCAAAAGATCCTAGATCAGGGAACACGTGCAGATGGTACTGTCCAATCTCAGATCACACACAATTGGCGAGGGAGACGAGCACGCACGGCCCACGTGAACCTCCAGTACTGAGGCGTGACTCTGTAGTCCAAAATGGCGCCAGTGGGGCTTTTCCTTGTCGTGGGTGTGCCGGTGGTCGAGGGGGCCCAAGCTCATGACAGCAAACTTCGAAGGGTTCACGAAACTGCTCGCTTAATTAGCGGGCGATTTGCGACGGCCGCCACGGTCTCTTTCAAGGAAGATTCTGTATTTATTGTCCTCTCTCGAACGGCTTACGGCGTCGTGGTGACATGACGTCTCACCCTCCGGCTAGGAGGGACATTGCCTGGTGATCATAGGAAGCTGGCTGGTCGGTTACTTGTTTGAGGATCCAAAGAGCGCCACTCCCTGGTCAGCATTTGCGCCAGTCACAACAGCTCGTCCGCCGGCGGGAAATTCTACCTTAGAGTGACCAGTTGCACAGGTTGCCCGAAGTGTCGTAGTGTGGTGCCGTCTTCCAGGCCACTGCCGATGACACCCAGCAAAGGACTCTTTTCCGCTCATTCTTTGTGGCTCTCTTCTGGGAAAAGCATTCATACGCACCAACACAGGCACGGAGAACGCGCTGCCAGCACTGAGACACATCGAGTCCAGAAAATACTCCAAAACAACCTTCCTTAAATAGTATTACCAAGCACAAAGCAGCAATTGAAACGTTTCTCGGAGCTTTCGTCAAACCTCCCATTCCCAATTCGAGAATATTCTTCCTATTAGCTGCTTTCAAATAATTTAACAGAGAAGTGATGCGTTCCCAGTGGCATCTCTGCGTGCAAGTGTGAGTAATCCGCTGGAACCTACCAGGCATCATACTCATAAAATAAAGCCTTTTGTTTCACACTATGTTTTAGTTCCCAAAATTTCGTGCCACCAAAGCCAGTCGTCAGTTCCCTCAGCGCTGACGAAGAAACAACTGTCATGCTACACCTGCATGAGGAACATCCACATCCGCAAATGCACGTCATAGTGCTTCTGCGTGGATAAATGACAAATTTCCTTCTTTTTGCGGTTACTACTCTCAGAAAGCATACGCATAAACTCAAGAACTAGATTTTCTTCCACGCCGGACTCATACGTACAAAACATTTACCTAAAAGAAATTTTCGCATGAACCCTCAAAATTGCCCGCAGCTTCCCTCGGGGGAACACTGAGGAGGATGCGGAGCATATAATTGGCTAACGGGGTATTAAAGTGCGACTTACTTGGTTCGATGGCTAAATTGGTTAACGTGGTTGTGAAATAAGGTGTTAAATTGCGACTTACTTGGGTCGATGGCTGAATTGGTTAACGTGGTTGTAGGAGGGGGTGTTAAATGAGTGAACACGTACACACGTATGCGAAAGGGCGGCGCTGGTCGAAGGGACGTCGATCATTGTGTTTGTGTGTGGATTCGTTGAAATTCATTTCACCACGACCTTGGACGTCGACGCGCCGTACAAACCAACTGACGAGCGGCAACTGAGCGAGCGAGCGCCGACCTTGAGTATATGTACAGTGCGACGGCGCATGCACTGTCAGCTGTTGAATGTTCTCGAAGTGCGACGGCGCATGCGCGTCCACTGGAGAATCAGGAGAATTGTAGAATGTTCTCGAAGGGGAGAAGCGCGCGCGGCACAGATGGTGGGTGACGGTGCATGTGCGCGTCAGCTGTCGAATGTTCGAGAAGGGGAGAAGCGCAACGGCGCATGCGCGCGCGTCAGCTGCCGATGTTCTCGAAGCGTGACGGCGCATGCGCGCTACATTCTACAGCTAGTGAATGTTCGTGAAGAGGAGAAGCGCACGCGGTGTGTAGAGGAGGAAGGGTGCACAGATGGTGGAGGAGTGAAGCGCGCGCGATGTGTAGAGGAGGAAGGGATGCACAGATGGTGGAAGAAGGAGGAGGAAGCTTGCGGACGGCGCCGCACTACAAGCCTCGAGTATTAGATGCTCCGCATCTAAAAAAGTCAAAAGGAATATCGTTGCGTCTCAGCGCTTGGTCGTACTTAGTTCATAACGTCGCTTTTGCACATTTACACGCATCTACCATGACGCAGGCGCCTATGCGTGTCGTTTATGCATTCGCACAACGCTTGTTGATGATGATGTTTGATGTTTTATGGCGCAAGGGCCGATTCACGGCCAAAGAGCGCCAGTTCATCTTGATAGAAATATGGACAATGATTGTGATAAGCGTCTGTATAAGGGCCATAAAATTCCTCGCAGTAAGGCGGGTAAAAACATACAAGTAATAAAATCATGACCATGCCGTGAAAGGTGTGTGTGATGTGAACAGATGACAAAAGTTGGTGATAATAAAAGACGATGGTGGATATGTATGGCATTAGCACAAGTGCCTCACTCGTTCAAACCCTTGCGTCCAAGGGCCGTGAGGCATGTGCTTTCTAGTGTAGCCACCGCAGCAAAAACCTCTCTGGAGAGGTCATGCTACGGTATGCCCGGGTATATGACATGAAAGCTGTGATTTTTTTTAAAACGCTAACAATAAATTATGACTAAAAAGTGGTTCCCTACCGACAAACATTGCAGGGTGTAAAGGTATATGTTGTCGGTAGAGTATTGGAAAATGTTGTTTTCTTAGAGTTTCTAAGTGTTTACACTGAAATAACATGTGAAGGACGGTTAAGGATTCACCACATCTGTCACATAATGGTGGATCGCCACCAGACAACAGATATGTGTGTGTCGTGTATGTGTGTCCTATCCTGAGTCTCGTTAGTGTTACCTCTGTATGACGCGATTTCGATACGGGCAGCCAATGACCAAGGTGTGGCTTAATAATGTGTAGTTTGTTTTGTGTGTGTGTATCCCACTTGTTCTGCCAGTAGTTCCGGAGGTTTTGTTTGAGAGACGGCTTAAGATCAAGGGCCGGGATTGATATGGATGTAATGGCGGTGCTCTCATGGACGGATGCAGCGAGCTGATCCGCCCTCACGTTGCCTTGGATCTCACGGTGCCCTGGCACCCAGCACACTACAACATGTTGTTTGAGTGTGTAGAGTGTGCACAAAATGGACTAAAGTGAGACAAGGACAGGGTTTTTTTGTTTTTTAAGACTGTGCAGAGCCGTTACCACACTGAGAGAGTCTGTATAAATTACTGCTTTTTGTATTTGTAATTGTTTGATGTGTTTAGCTGCCACAAGTATCGCGTAAGCTTCCGCTGTGAAGATACTTGTGCGTGGATGTAGAAGGCCAGCATCCGAAAAGGATGGGCCGACAGCAGCGTAGGACACAGAGGAGTTAGTCTTGGAGGCATCTGTGAAGAACTCAGGACGTGTGTATTTGTGTTGAAGTTCCAAAAAGTATGTTCGAATATGGGCAATAGGTGCATGTTTTGTAACTTCTAGGAAAGACACATCGCAGTCTATAGTCTGCCACTGCCACGGTGGCGGGTATGCTACAGGAGCCATTAAACTGTGTTCAAGTGACACTGCAGTTTCTTCAGCTAGACACTTCAGGCGAACTGAGAAGGGCTGCCTCATCGAAGGCCTGTTTTGAAACAGAGTTGAGCTCGACAAATCATTAATTGTAGAGTATGAGGGGTGCTCCTTGTCTGCTTTCACCTTAAGGAAATAAACAAAGGACATGTAAGTCCTCTGCAGATGAAGTGACCACTCATTTGACTCAATATAAAGACTTTCTACGGGGCTGGTGCGAAAAGCACCCGTAGAAAGGCGGATGCCCAAATGGTGCACGGGGTCTAGCATCTTCAAGGCACTTTGAGTAGCAGACTGATAGACAACGGCCCCATAATCTAAGCGGGTGCGAATGAGGCTTCTATAGAGGTTCATGAGGCATTGCCTATCACTACCCCACGTAGTACGTGACAACACTTTTATAACATTCATGCCTTTTAAACATTTTGTTTTTAAATACTTGATGTACGGTACGAAGGTCTACTTGTCCAAGATTAAGCCTAAGAATTTATGCTCGGCTTTGGCGGACAGATGTTGCCCGTTCAGTCGAATGTCAGGTTTCCGAGTGCACGCCTCTCTTTCGGGAGAACAAAACACACGTGCTTTTTTGTGGGTTCAGTCGGAATCCGTTTTCCTCTGCCCATTTGGAGAGCTTGTTTAAACCTAACTGAACCTGCCGCTCACACAATGCCAGATTGCAAGACCTAAAGCCAAGCTGGACGTCATCGACATATGTACAATAAAACATATTGCGAGGGATGGTCAAACGCAAGGAATTCATTTTTATGAGAAAAAGTGTGCAGCTAAGTACACCACCTTGTGGCACGCCTGTTTCCTGAACAAATGTTTGGGAAAGAACCGTGCCCACTCGGACACGGAATGTCCGGTTTGACAGGTAACTTTTGATTATGTGAAACATTCTTCCACGCACGCCAAGGTGGGAAAGGTCTCTTAGAATTCCGAAACGCCATGTTGTATCATAAGCCTTTTCGATATCGAGGAACACAGAGAGAAAATATTGTCTATGGACGAAGGCGTCTCTGATCTGTGCCTCGATACGAACAAGCTAGTCTGTGGTGGATCTACCTTCTCGAAACCCACACTGAAATGGGTCGAGCAAGTTATTTGTTTCAAGGAAATGTACAAGTCGGCAGTTTATCATTTTTTCGAAGACTTTGCACAAGCAGCTTGTTAGTGCTATAGGCCTATAACTCGAGAGTAAAGAAGGGTCTTTGCCCTCTTTCAAAATGGGAATAATAATAGCCTCTTTTCAGGAGGTAGGGATAGCGCCAGAAAACCAGATAGCATTGTACAAACAAAGTAAGGTTTTTCGTGATTCGATTGGTAGGTTTTTTAACATTTCATACACCACACGGTCAGAACCTGGGGCAGAAGTACTGCAGGAGCTTAGAGACATTCGCAGCTCAGCTAGACTGAAAGCTTGGTTATCTGCCTCGAATCTAGTGCATTTGTGTTCAAGTTTCTGCTTTTCTATTCTTGTTCTGTATTTTTGGAAAGTGTCAGTATAGTGGGATGAGCTGGACACCTGTTCGAAGTGTGCACCGAGGAAGTTTGCCTGATCTTCCAAGGTATCACCCCGAGTGTCCCCGAGTGGAAGTGTGTATACTTGTTTTCCTGCTATCCTACCGACCATGTTCCAGACTTTAGCCTCCTGTGTGTATGAATTGATCCCTGACAAAAACTTCTGCCAGCTTTCTCTTCTGGCCTGCCGACGCGTTCTCCTGCCTTGAGACTTTATTTTCTTGAAGGTGTCAAGATTTTCGGCTGTCGGTGAGTTCCGAAGCAGCCTCCAAGCTCTGTTTTGTTGTTTGCAGCGCGTTTCGGCATTCAGAGTTCCACCATGGGACACGCCGTTTTCCAGGGTGCCTACTTGTTTGTGGGATGCATTTTGTTGCAGCATCAATCAAAAAAGCTGTGAAGTAGTCGACAGCAACATCAGTGCTTAAAGTACATATGTCACTCCAATCTATACGAGCGATGGTATGAAACCGTTCTCAGTCGACTCTGTTTATGAGCCATTTGGGAACACGGGGTGTACACTCAGTTGCTGTAAGTTGTGCTCAAAACTACGGGAAAGTGGTCACTTCCGTACAGATTACTGACGACTTTCCACTGGAGTAGAGGCACAAGAGATGGAGATACTATGCTTAGGTCTATGGAGGAGTAGGTGTTATGTGCGAGATTATAATAGGTTGGTTCTTTTCAATTTAGGAGACATGCGTTCGACGAGAGAAGGAATTGTTCAACAGTCGACCTCGCGCGTCGCAACGAGGGTCTCCCCATAGCTTGCTATGCGCATTGAAGTCTCCAAGGAGAACATAAGGCTCCGGAAGTTCATCAATTAAAGAGTGTAAATCACGTTTTTGCAGCCGATAGCTAGGAGGGATGTAAATAGTGCAGATTGTGATTAGTTCATCAAAAAGAACCGCTCGAACAGCCACTGCCTCAAGGGATGTTTGGAGTTGTAAGTGTGTGCATGCAATTCCTTGATTCACTATGATGGACACCTCCGGGTGATGTCATGGCATCATCACGGTCCTTTCGAAAAAATAACGTATTTGCGAAGAAAATTTGTGTGTTTTGAATTAAGGTGTGTTTCTTGTACACACAGCACTTTTGGTGAGTGTTCGTGTAGGAGTTCTTGGATGTCGTCAAGGTTTCTGAGAAGGCCCCTGACGTTCCATTGTATAATTTGAGCGTTCATGGTGAATGTAAAATAATGCTGTGTGTACGAAAAGCGAGTGGCTGTTTAGACGGAGAATTTGAGTTCACTTAACAGGGCTGTCAGCAGGCCCTGTTATTTGCTTTTTGGTTTTCTTGACGCGCTCCAGGGAGCCACGCCTGCTCTTTCGGCACCAAGGGTACCGACGTATCCATTGCCTCCTCGGAGGCACTGGATGCCCGCACGTGCGGGCTGTTAATTCGAATTTCGGGCCTCGCCTGCTGAGGTGAGGCCTTGAGACCGGAGGACTCTGGAGTCTCCGGTCTCTGTTTGGGAGTAGGCGGTGTAGCCTGGGCTACAGCCGCCTTGGGGGCAGGTGCCACAACCACCGGCTCGGTATGCGCGGGCCGAGGGAGTGGCGAGGGCTGGTGCGGCGGTGCCCCCTGACGCGCCGCATCAGTGTATGTAGCTCCATAGAATGGAGCGACTCTTCGCCGTGCTTCCTTAAATGTAATGTTCTCCTTCACCTACAACGTAATTATTTCTTTTTCTTTTTTCCTGTATGTGCAGGAGCGTGAATATGTGGCATGGTTTCGTTCGCAGTTTACACAGTGTGGTGGTTGTTTGCAGTTCTCAGACACGTGGCCTAGGACTCCACATTGTGCACAAGTCTGGCGACCGCGACAGGTTTTAGAGCCATGGCCATACCTCTGGCATTGGAAGCAATGACGAGGGTTTGGTATGTGCAGCCTGATTGATGTCTTTGTGTACCCTGTTTGAATAGATTCCGGTAGTTTACTGGATGCAAATGTGAGTATTAAGTGTTTCGTCCGTGTTTCCTTATTATCTCTTCTAATGATGATTCTCTGTACATTAGTGACATTTTGGCTCTTCCACTCCTCCAAAAGCTCAGTCTCAGTCAAGTCAAGTAAGCCCATGTCAGATACCACTCCGCGAGTTGTGTTCATTGATCTATGTGGTGTTATGGTTATCGGTATGCCACCAAAATCTGAAAGACGGCCTAGCTTTTCAAATTGTTCTTTGTCACGGATTTCGAGGAGAAGGTCTCCACTAGGCATTTTGGTTACCTTGTATCCTGTGCCAAGGGTTTCGGTAAGACATCTAGAAACCAGAAAAGGAGAGACGGTTCTGGCTTGCTTTTCAGTTTTTTCACAGTGGATAACATGATAGTGAGGATGTTTCTTTGGGCTGGTTAAAAAAGTTTATATCATCGGTGTGTACCCGCTTTAAGCCGGTACGATCAGATAGTAAGGGGAATGCTCTGTGCATGCCTGTCTTATTTTTGTTCGGCAGCGTTGGCGGCCACCCACCACGGAGCCCAACGAGGGGACGCTACAAGTTTGCGGATGCTGAAACCTGAAGACGCCAGCCGTACAACGCCACTATAACCCAATGCGCCTAGACCAAGGTAGGCTATTTGCACAGGGTTAACCCTTGCCGCCAGGAAAATTGGAAGTAAACAGAAGATAGTAGAGGACAAGACTAGATAGATAGTGAGAGATAAAGACGAAGATGTGGGGAGAGAGAGATAGGAAAAGGCGACTGCCGATTTCCCCTGGGTGGGTCAGCCCAGGGGTGCCGTTTACGTGAAGCCGGGGCCAAAGGGGTGTGTTGCCTCTGCCGGGGGGCCTTAACGGTCCAATCACCCAGCGTCGGCTCAACCCCCAGGATCCCCCTTTTCCCCGGACACGGCAAAGCCACGCACGGCTAGGCGTGGGAGGGAGTCAAAACTCCCCCGTTAGCTCGGGTCCGTGGTGTCGCTACACACCAAACGCCTACTTGCGCAGGCGGCCCTGCGGGGTTCGCACAACGCTTACCGTAGAACAACGCACAACGCCTAAGAAACGGACAAAAGCAAAAATGGGTTACTTAAGCATTATCTAGTAGCCGGCATACTGAAAGAACGCATTCTACAACCCAAAACAAATTTAAATCGTCAAAAGTAAACTTCACAACAAAGCAAATTCACTAGCCACCATCGTAAAAAGCATACTGGCTGTCTACAACCTTTTTAGACGAATGCGTGGTGTTTCGTCTTGTGGGTCGTTCTTGGTGAATTGGAAGTGAAACAATGGCAAAAGCCATTCGCATTGCCTCCGACCCCCGCCAAGCTCCTCGCTTGCAACCAGAGTTCTTACTCTCGCTCAGTTAATATTAGCGAGCCACCACTCCTGCAACCCATCAAACATGCTGTCGACATAACGAAGAAAGGCTGACTTTTCCCTCATTTCGTTTGCCTTTTCACCCAACGTGCATTTTAAGGGCGAAGCTTATAGCGGCACCCGTTCGTCCCTCGTAGCCGTTGTAGCATGTAACAAGTATAAATTTTTTACTTCCAAGGTGGTGCCGGTAAGAGATTTTTTCTGTGCGTTGTTGAACAATAAAAATAGTGCTCAATGTACATGCCAATGGCTGCTTTTGAGGAATGAGAGACAGGAGCATTCGGCTTTTAGTTAACGCGCACGCTGCGATTCTCATTTGCAGCCATTGGCATGTACATTGAGCACTATCTGAAAACAAGGGGTTGCTACGTTATACTCCCTTGGCGTAACTTCCTTAGTTTTAGAAAGGTTTAACGAGCATTGGGCCGCAGTGCCATGAATACAGTGAACTAGTATATACCATGAACTCGAGGTGGTTAAAGGTGGGAAGTAGACCCAAAGCGCAAGCCGTAAGAACGTGTGCATGTGCTACCTCTCGTTTAGTCTTTGTGATGTCCGCTGGATGGCTGTGCTACTAAATGGGGAATGTCTGATGAAAAAATGCGAGATGGTGGTACTTGAAGTGTTGAATAGATGGACGAATGAACACACAGAGAGATGCAAGGATGGACGCATGAATGGACGCAGGGGCGGATGCATGGACGCACGAACAGACGCATGCGCGGACGGGCGGATGGACGCATGGACAGTCACGTAGACGGACGCATGGACGGACGGAAACAAGAACGAATGGACGGACAAATGCTTCGCCCCACTCTCCATCATTCACTCCAAGGATATGCTGCCTATTTTTTTCGTCTCGTCCGATGGCTCGGACGCATACAGAACAATTGCGGCGCTGATGCAAAAGCCTCACTCTGTAAACTGCCCTCGGACATCTAATAACTTTCTTCAAGCGGGCTGTACTCTTTGTTGTACTCTTTGCTTTACGACGCCGCTTCCGTCTACGCTTCTTCTTAAGGGTCATTCATGAGCCTCTCACTCACATCTTCTGTACACTATGCTCGTCCGAAGCTGCTGCTAGCGGGTCAAAATCTGCCTGGTCTCTGCATTCAAGACTCACCGTCGGGACAGCATTAATGTGTCTGTGTCAGATGTTCTAAAACTATTTTACATGTTTTGCTAGATTTACCCTAGCACAGCACCTCGTTGTACTAACTCTGGCCTTCGTCGGCCTCTTATTTTAGCATAGCAATATGCGCAGTTATAAAGCTCAGTTATTTTTTGAAGTTGCCATTACCTTCATACGTGATAGACTCTTCTCTACGGCTTCGATCTCAACTGCTACGTAGTCACTATTCAACTAGTAGTACACTAACATGATATTTCCCTGTGTCTACTCATGACAGGCAACAGAAACGTCATATTCTCTTTTCCGTCAGCTGCGTCACTTTATTTTGAAAAAAAGCTCATCTCTTGAGCCATGCCACTCACTCAAATGCGTGTCACTATCTTTCCGATAGACATATATACAACGCATATTGGCTACGAAAATAATATAGCGCAAACAAAACAAAGTTAAAACTAGTTATTTACACAATCACTGAAGTCAACAAACAAAACATTTCTTTCAACAATTCTGAGTCAACAACTTTTAGAAGCTAACAGATGTTTTCAACAACATTAAGTCGTACTCATGGTGGTCGCGCCCGGAACAATTTTTTTGACAGCGGGGGTTTACAACATACGTATGAGTGAATCGCCTTGCTACCTAACCCCGCGACGTTCCCCGAAGCAGATTTGCTGTCGCTCCTTCCCGCCACTTCGCGAAAACCACCGACCTATGTGTTGCGCACCCCGTCCAATGCGCCACGAGAACAACAGAAGGGTCCCTTTCTCTTTGACCACTTACGCACACAATGCAGTCCTCTTTTCCTTGCTCCTTGGTCGCTCGGACGCATGCGATACGGCAACTTTCTAGCAGTGTCACTCCGCCATTCGAACACATTCTTCAAACGCGTCGCGGCTTTCGTCTGCCCGTCTTTAAGACGCTTTCTCCGTTTCGCGCGCTTCTTGGTGCCGTCAACGGAGCCTTTTGCCCACCTCTGATGCTCATCAGCACTAACATGCTTTTTCAAAATCTTTCGCGCACACTATCCTGAGGATTGTCTAGCAATTTATCATGCGAACACTGCCGCGTACAATGCGCTTTTCTTTTCCGGTGGCTCACGTGCATATGATACAGACCCGTCAAAGATGACAACGGTACTTTTCTCGCGCTTTCACTCCACCGTTTAAAACCCTTACTCTAACACATTGTGCTCATAGCGAGCTTTGGCTTACTGTTGCCCTTCGGATGCTTTCTCTCTTGTTAACGCTTCTTTGCGCGGACTTGGGAGCCTTTCGTACCACTCTGAAATTCTTCATCATCGATATGCTCCTCTGCCGCCTCACGCGCACAGTCCTGATGATCGCCTATCAGTTCATCGTTAGACCACGGCCGCGTAGATTGCGCTTTTTTTTGCTTACTCTCCGGCCGCTCAGACACATGCGATTCAAGCCAGTAGGAGAAGAACAACGGGCTTTTTCTCGTGAATCAACCACGCCGTTTGAAGGTTCTCGTCAAACGCAACCACGTCGATCGCGAAGTTACCGCGCTTCCGTTTGTCGGACGCTTTCTCCGTTTAGCAAACTCCTTGGTACCAACTTCGGGGCCTCTCGTCCGCCTCTGACGCTCATCGACATCGCCTAGAGGACTGCAGGGCTGAATTCTCGTGGAACGCTCTGCTAAGCTTAACTCCGTTTGACCACCCACGGAACACTCACACCCTGCTTCGACGGCGAGCTCTTTTTCTTCGGAACGGGTTTAAATCTCAACCATGTCCTTACAGGTACCAGCCTTCTTTTTGGCCTCAATGGCACCACCACTACATCACATCGTTTCGCGTGCTACATCTGCAAATGTCCGGCCTGCAGCCTTCTCTTCGATCTTAAATGGCACCCGCCACTACATCGCGCCGCTCGTGCGCTACATCTACATATGTCTGGCGTATTTGCTGCAACGCCCCTACTTTACAATACTTCTTTCTATCTCCTCATCTCAATCGTGCATCTTCTTCCTATGTTGTTTGTTCCTGTACTCTCTTTCCTCCTTTGTCTTCATTGTGCTTTTTCTTCCTCATCCTGATGCAATAAATACATATTCCCGAAGTGCTCGATATCCGCATTTTTACCTTTGCTTTCGAGAATCACTTCACGTAGTTGAGATGCTGGCATATCGTCGTCAAAAATCTAGGTTGAAGTCCCAACACAGACTCAGCAGGTTCTCCCTTGTCAATTTCCTGAGGTCCAGGACTAGTGCTTTGCTTTGGCTCAGATGTGACGAAAGACAAACCCACCAGCATTTTAATTCGGAGTCCGGAAACTTGAAGCCTGGCAAATCCCATATCGGAAACCACAAGCTTAAGCACACAAGTATCACTATTCGGCCAACTCTCTCTCTAAACAGTTTCCTGTTTTTTTCTCATTTTACTGGTTTTTACAACATCCGAAATTTTCCCTCAACGTACCCTTACCAATTCGCGCAATACCTATCACCTGTTGCTATCGAATTATCTACACCTTCCTGCTTAACTCGCTCAGATAAACATCCAGTGCTCTCTGTGCCGAGATAACTACCACAGTGGCCAGGCAGTTGTTGGTTATATCTATCCTTTAACAGGTCGAGGCTGAAAGACTTGATACATCTCAAGCACAACGCAGGCCACTCACCCCGTTACGTGTGGTCGCGGTACGCTGCTTTGATCCCACCGAATTCGAGAGCTATCGGCTGACCTCCGGTCCATGTCCTTCTCCATCGGCTGAGTCATTAGCCAACGCTGCCAACAGTTCTTAAGCTGTTGTGACTGGCACCAGAGCTGACGAGGCAGCGGCGCTCTTTGGATCCTAAAGCAAAAACGACCGGCCGGCTGCATATGACCGCCAGGCATTGTCCCTCTAGCCGAAGGGTGAGACGTCGTGTCACCACGAGGCCGTCAGACGTTTGAGAAAGGACAACAAATACAGCATCTTCTATGGGGCGATTTGCGGCCATCGCAATCGCCCCGCTAATTCAGCGAGCAGTTCGGCGGACCCTTTGAAGTATGCTGTCACGAGCTTGGGACCCCCTCGACCAGCAGCACACACACGACTAGGAAGAGCTCCACTGGCACCACCTTGGATTGCAGAGGCACGCCTTAGTATTGGACGTTCACGTGGGCCGTGCATGCTCGTCCCCCTCACCAGTTTTTCTGTGATCTGTGATTGGACAGTACTATCTGCATGTGTTCCTGATCTAGGGATCTCGCGAGCACATACCCTTTATAATAAGCCACCCGGCTCATTCAAAAGAGCGACATGTAGAGGAGTGCCAGATTCGAGAGCTCGCCATGTAAGAAAGAGCTCGTCATGTACGAGAGATCACATTGTATATAACGTAATAACCTCCTTCAAGTCTATCTTCCTCCTTCTTCGACAACTTCATCCCGCACCTCCGGTGCTGCAAACCCTGGTCGCAACACCACCCCAGTAAGCCAGCACCCTCGCCGCGTGTCAACAAATGAACCGATGCGGCCGGCAACATTTCCGATGGAGGCGGAAATGTTGTAGGCCCGTGTATTCAGATTTGGGTGCACGTTACAGAACCCCAGGGTGGTGTTAATTTCCGGAGCCCCTCCACTACGCGTCTCTCATAATCATAGAGTGGTTTTGGGACGTTAAAACCCCACATATCAATCAATCAATCAATAACAAATGACGAGGAGCCATCCGTACGCAAGTTTGAGAAATGCTGGACTTTGGTTACACTGAGCCTTCAAACAGCGCCTGGTCCTCTTCGGTTGTCCTAGTCAAAAAGAAAGACGGAACGCTACGCTTTAGCCTCGATTACCAGAAGCTGAACAGCGTGACTAAAAGGACGTCTACCCGCTGCCACGCATCGACAACTCGTTAGACAGGTTACGCGGCACCCAATATTTTTTTCTTTTTTTATTTAAAAATCGGGTACTGGCATATTGAGGTTGACGAGTGAGACCACTAGAAATAGCCTTTGTGACCCCATGACGGCTGTTTTTCTGAAACAATCCGGCAACATCTTCACCACCTCAGGAGTGTGCTAGAGCCTATTCGATCAGCAGACCTTACACTGAAACTGGAGAACTGCCACTTTGGTTATGAAGAGCTGACGTTCGTGGGGCCGTGTAGTGAAAGCGAAAGGTGTCTCACCCGATTGCGACAACTTGCCGGGTGTCGGCGTTTTTCCGCCTACTTCAGGCCAAAGGGCTGTTTAGCGCTCTCTGGGCTTGTGCGCCTACTATCGTACGTTTTATTGAGGGCTTTTGAAGATAGCGGAGCCCTGACCCGCCCTACACGAGACGACATACCGCTTGTATGAGCTATCGAGCAACAGGGTGCTTTTGTCGAACTACGACAGCCGGATTCCGTCAGCCGATGTTCTTGCGCATTTTGACGATGATGCTGATACAGTGGTACACAATGACGCCAGTAACATTGGCCTCGGCGTAGCGCTTGTCCAACGTCAACACGGCAAAGAACGATTCATGGCCTATGTCAGCCGCTGACTGTACGGTAAGGAGGCGAATCACGTGACTGAATAGAAAGAGTGTCTCTCAGTAGTATGGGTGGTCACAAAGTCTCGCCCGTACCTCTAGGTCATCCATTCAAAGTGGAGACGGACCACTATACACTGTGCTGGTTGGTGAACACAAGTGATCCCTTAGGACGACTAGCCCAATGGCGCTTGCGTCTACAGGAATTTGATGTGATAATCCTCAATAAGTTTTGACGGAAGCACGAAGACGCTGATACACTGCCACGTGCACCCATATATTTGTTAATCAGGAAGAAGAGGAAGACGATTGTCTCCTGGGCACGCTTAGCTAATAAGACTTGAACAGACAGCAGCGAGAAGATTAAGAGGTTCGACCAGTCATCGACTATTTGGAGAGTCGTAGCGGTGTTATACATCGCCACCTATCTCGCGTCGTGACGTCTTTCCGCTTCCGAGATATTGTCCTGCACAAAAAAACGCCCATTATTCCAGTCGCGCTTACCTCCTCCTCGTGCCGAAGGACATGCGGGACGAAGTTCTCTGCGCGTGTCATGGCGAGCCCACATTTGGTCATCTAGGTTACTCGCGAAAACTCACCAGAGTAAGCGAGACCTACTACTGCCCCGGACTTCCGGCAAGCATGAAGCAGTACGTTAAAAGCTGTCGTCAATTCCAGCATCGAAAGTCGCCATCAAGCGAGCCGGCCGGATTACTTCCACCAATTGATCCACCCCACAAGCCATTTGAACAAGCCGGCATGGACATTCTCGGCCCATTCCTTTTATCGACTGACGGCAACAAGTGGGTCATTGTTGCAACTGGCTATCTGACCTGCTATGCTGAGACAAAGGCTGTACCACAAGCCAACGCTTCTGAGGTAGCCCAGTTCAAGTGCCACATTGTTGTGCTCCACGGTGCTCCATCTGCAGTGATAATCGACAGAGCAACATCGTTCACTGCACAACTTATGGATGAAGTTTTTCGACTAAGTAACAATAGGCATCGAACGACGACTGCTTACCATCTGCAGAGCAACAGGCTCACCGAGCGACTGAATAAGACAGTCACAAAACATGGTCTCCATGTGCAGTATGGTCCACTCTTGGAGGGTACACGGCAACGCGTGGCTGGCGGCCCGCGTGGCGCTAACTGGCGGCGAGATTTGTAAACACAGCGCATGCGCCTAGACGCGAAAATGTGAGGCTTGCCGCGTTTCGTCTGGATTCGAGCCTTTCTTTCTAACCGAGCACCATTTGTTTCTGCTAACAATGTTTGCTCCGCGTTCAACCGGTGCTCTTGGGCGTTCCTCAAGGCTCTGTGTTGAGACC
>WOVY01004502.1:0-12500 GCA_013436015.1 Rhipicephalus annulatus
CCTCTCACAAGTTCTCGGCAAAGTGCAGCGAGGCATCATGACCGCGGCATTTGCAATTAGTAGTTCCTTCAACGGTCGCTTCTAAGCGTCTGCCCGTTCGACGCATTTTCAGTAAGTTTTGTCAATTCCTTAAGACACCGACAGGTGGCAACCTTATTATGAGCGTCAGCTTTGCTCATTGCATAGATCCATATTAAACATAGCTCTGCAATCTTTGAAACGTGCCTGCATCACCTGGATGTGGCAGTGCGTTACCAACGTACGCTTGCCTCCACGAGGAATTGCGGCTGGCCATACGGAAGACATGATGTACGTACGTTGCGTTTCTCTCTGATCAGGCAGCGTAGTCTAATAACTCAAACATGCCGCGACTAGGCGACCTTTGCCCAAGCTTGGTGTCCAGTCAGCCGCGCTCTTCTGGCTGTAACATCATTCTGGTTCTACTCTCACCTTTAAGTACTACAGCTACCACAAGCATCTTTGACCACAAGGGTTTGTTTAATAATTAAATTACGGACATTGGTTGGCGGGATGTAGATGCCTCACTAAGCGTCAGCGTAGATGCATCCACATTAAGCGATGTTGTACTAGCTGTCAAACACCAATGGACATTGTGCAAGCTCTCTTATATCAATGTACATTAATCTGTTTTTGTAAAGACATATTTTACTTTCCTGTTCTACTGATTCCTATGATGGAGAAATCAACCATGCCTTTTTTTTTCCAGACTCTGGACATTCTTGAAGACGTATGCATGCAGAAAAGGTATCCATTCTTGAGGCTGGATGGGTCGACATCATCGACGCAGCGCTTGGAACTTGTCGAGCGATTCAACTCTCCACACTCAAACTGCTGTACGTACAGCACACCTCAAAGTATTACCATGTCATGTTGTGTTTCCTATGCCTTTGATGCCTAAATGGCCAGGGAAGCAGCTGACAATTTCAATGAATACAAAAACCGAGAACGCTTGTGTGACGTGCTCTGGATGCGGGCTAAAAGAAAAGTTTGGAGGGACATTCCGAAAACCCCCTAAACGACAGCTTTACTTAAAATCTTCTGCTAACGCATTTCGATTTTCAAAAATGTGTTTGCTTTGAGCTGAGAGTCTGCATATAAGCAAGCGGTTCACACAATCTCATTTTTCTTGTGCGACTAGAGGTTGAAATGAGCTCTGGCTCATGTGCTGCAGTTGTAAGTTCACAGCTTTATGGCGACGCCATATTTTGCCCAGTTCGTAATCCATTCCTGACCAATGTGTTATGTTCGACCCTTGTTTGCAGTTGTGTTCCTGCTCAGCTGTAAGGCCGCGGTGTGGGGCTGAACTTGTGGGAGGCCAGTCGTATAGTTTTGTACGACGTAGACTGAACCCTGCGAATGACCTGCAAGCCATGGCAACGTGTTTGGAGGATGGTCAATCTCGACACGTTTCTATCTACAGACTTCTGACGCCGGTGAGCTGGCTGCCTGCATTGCCTTGAAAACAGTGATTCTTGCATGGTAAGCTTTTGACGTCTTTCCTGCTGTGTGCAACACACTGACATAAAAGCAATTTTAGCATCACTGAGAGGAAGGCTATATCCCCACTGTAGTGTCATTTCCAAAGCTGGAAAGATTAAGTGAGACTTCTTGCATGATTCGCTCAAGAAGGAGAAAATAGACAACCACTCATTTATGACACGAAGCCCCAAGAAAATCCTGTACAGATTGCTCAGAAAGAAAAGCCTCTTAGTTTGCCGAAAATTTGTCCGAGTCCGGGGATCGAACCCAGGATCGACGCCTTCTCCGGGGCGGTCACTCCACCAATTAAGCTAATGAGAAGCTTGAGGAAGCTAGCAATTGATAGCGGGAGGGTGAATTTATTGACAACTTCAAGTATATAGACACGAATAATCCGAATGAGTTCTGCGGAAACCCGCAAGGCGGCGAAAGGGTTAAGAAAGGGAAGTAGGCAACCACCTATTCGTGGCACGTAACCGCAAGCGAATCCGTCCGGATCGTCAAGAAAGAAAGCCTCTTAGTTGCCGAAAAATATGTTTCCGGGTCCGGGGATCGAACCAGGGAACAGCGACATTGCGGGTTGGTCACTCTGCTAATTGAGCTAATGAGGAAAATAGCGATTGGCAGCACGATGGCGAATTTATCGACAACTCAAGCTTTCATAGCTGTAGTTGACCGTCTATACGCATTATTTGTGTCCATGCGCTTCGAGTTGTGAATGAATTCGCCCTCACTCAGAGAATTGCTAGCTTCCTCGTTAGTTCAGTCGGTAGAGCGAACAGCCCTGGAAGGGCGGTCTCGGGTTCGATCCCCAGAGCAAGAGGAATCTTTCGGCCAACTAGAAGGCTCTTTCTTTCTGAGGAATCAGTACGGATTTCCTTGTAGTTTCGTACACAAAAAAGTGGTTGTCAGTTTTCTCTTTCTTAACGCTTCCACCCCCTTGCAGGTCTGTGCAGAACTCGTTTGCATAATTCACTCACTGTAGACTTCTCTATCAAAGCCCATAGTGTCCACAAAATAACCCTTGGCGCAGTATTTGAAATAGTTCCTAAACTACTATGTTGTTTCAAAAGGTACAGCTTTTCAACTGCACTTCAGGTAACAGCACTTGGAACTGCCATTATTTGTAGTCTTGTGTAAAGCGGAATCATGCCATTTATTTACCTGGGATAACCGATCATGGCAATGATGTTCTATTAGTACTTCTTTACATCAGAGGTGTAGCACTTTTTTTCTTAGGGGAGTGCGGGGGTGTAAAAGTGCTCAACCCCACCTGGCTATGCCAGTCATTACAGTACAACTTGTCCTTGTAACTTGTAAATTGTTTCAGCTGAAGCATAAGTTTATTTATCAAACATTGTTTAATATGGTGTCTAATATATTGTGCATAATGATTCATTCTCTTAACTAAAAAGTCTTTTTTTCGGTATAAGTAAAGTACAATTTCACAATCTTGAAAACACCACTCTTACTGTGACACAGTGTTTGCTCAGCGAAAAGACGCACGAAATAAAAAACTGCGGGTGGAGACACCACCTTGAGATTCCCCCACCAAACACTGTGTCATCATAAATTTAGAAGGTATCTACTTCTAATCAATAAAAATGAAGTACATTGTCACCTGTGGGGGCCATAGACCTAGCTTACGAAGTTTGAGAAAACTTAATCTAGCAAATGTCGCGAAAATACGAAGCATACATTTTGAAATTCTCGCTGTCACAAGCGGAGATTTCGTCATGAAATTCGAAAATGAATCTTCAACCTTGATTTTCTGCTCTAACAGTGAACTTATGATTGTGAAACATATGGCATGAGAGTTCTCAGAGTGCAGTTGTGAACCTAAACCAAGTCATTGTTTCTCTTTAGTGCCCTTTAATAAAGCTCCCTCTCTGTCCGTCTGCCCGTGCGTCCGTTCGTCTGTGTCTGTCTGTCTCAATATAAAGTATAGAAAGAAGGCATCAGAGTTTCGCATCCTTTCAAGATGTCTGCTGTAATGTGTTCACTTTATGTTGTTGTGCCCTTTGTTAGCACGCGTGAAAGTGTGTAGCCACTACTGATTTGTATATTCGAGGCTTGGACTTGACCTGTTTACTGAAATACACTGCTGCTTCCCATTTTCCCTTTCAACAGGGCACCATCGAAGAAAAAGATCTTCCAGCGGCAAGTGACGAAACAGGAACTCAGCGGAGCTGTTCTAGACAGTAAGAAGGATGGAAAGAGAGCCAAGTTTTCCCTGGAAGACTTGAAGGTGATAAGTGTGCTCATGTCTAAAGAAAGAATCTATGAACTCGACAGGACATTAGCAGGGACAGTTGGGCATGTTGGCATAAGCGCATTTTGTGAAGTAAAGCGTAAACCAGAACGGAAAGGAACGAAAATTACATGTGTTGTTCTGTCTTTCTTTCATTCCTTTGTATTCTAATTTTTTTGCACTTCACTTCAAAGAGACCCTGACACAAAAATTTTCAGTGGTCATTTTTCCCGTCAAACGAAAGATTAAGTTTTCAAGAGCCTAGAAAATATACTGGTAAGCGTTGGTGCATCTACAACACGTTTCGGAAAGCTAGCTTTGGTTCCTACTGTACCCCGACGTCCCAAGATGTTATGCCCTTGTCACCTGGTCGCTGACGTTTCCACAGCCGCTGTGTTGCGTCGCACTGTTGGGGATGTGCAAGCGGCCGTTTGAGTGTGTTTGGGGATGTGCGACTTCTACTAATAATGCAGATCACCTTGTTGCATTTTTCTCACTTGACCTGCTTGCATAATCACTGCATTTGTTCTCTGTGCTGTTGCATGTCGGTGTTCTGTCATAGCTTCAGGTGACCATGTACCTGGCCTGCATTACCCGGACATGGCGATGCAGGCTTATCTTCTATGTCTGGGATGCCCTTGGACTGGCCCTCGCCGTCTTTGTACACGCAGAAAAATGCGACTTGCAGGGAAAATACTGCCGTGGTAGCTTTTAGGTGTTGCTGTGGTACTGTTTAGGATTTTGAGGGAGCGAAAAGTTGTTTTATTGATATTACGAAATTCCCGATTCAGCACATTGATTTGAGTGTTCTCATCACTCCATTGAAATAAGTTTCAGGTGTATCTTGTTCTGCCTATATTTTTCTAAGATTGTACTATGATATTCTGTGTCAAATAATAAATTTTTTCTGTACATAAACTCAAACCTTATTGTAACACAGTTGCATCTTATAAAAAATGAAGTTCTTTATATTTGAAAATTTGTGATAAAGGTTATTCCTAGCTATCTATTTAAATATCATTTTTCATTTATTTTCTTATAGCCAATATTTCGGTATGTCTATATTTGTTATATGGAGATTTCAGTGTAGTGCGACATCGATTGATGCCGTGAGATGAGCTTCCTATCTAGAATTGGCTTGTGTTGTCATAGTAACTATTTTATCAGCTCTTGCCTCTGCTGCTATATGTTTCTATAAATATTGTTGCAGGACCTGTTCACGCTCGATGAAGAGACCACTAGCTCGACTCACAGACTGCTGGGCTGTAGGTGCGACAGCGTGGAGGACTCAGACGGCGATTTCAGTGACAGTCATTCCCGAGCTGAGGTGGTAGCGGAGCCAAGTGGCGCGCCCAAACGCTCATCTCAACTGGGCAGTGCAACAACACCCAGCATCATCGGACAGGTGCGTTCTCTATGCATACGGTCAGCCTAATTTTGGTACGAGTGGGTCAACTGCGTAAGGAAAACACAACTTGGGCAGAAGTTCAGGGGAAGATAGAAGCTTGAAAAGAAATGGAAAGAGTCAGCAGTTGCGGTGTTACAAAAAAATAATAATAATAAATTCAACAAGAGTGCTTGTCGATAATAATATCTGGGCTTTCACCTCCCAGAGCCATTATATGATAGAAGCTATAGGGATCTTGAAGAGGGGGCCTTCAGAAATTTGGACCATTAGGTGTTCTTTAACATGCACTGACATCGCACATTAGAGGGGTGTCAGGCCTCCAGCATTTCAACTCCATGGAAATGCGACTGCCGTAGTGGGGATCGAACCTGCGACCTTCGGGTCAGCATCCAAGTACCGTGACCGCCCCACCACTGCATTGGCAGACCGCTTGTTGAAACGTTAGCTACAGCGAAACCCTGTGTTCGAGAATTATTCATCTATACTGTACAGTGAGTGATTTATCCAACTCTGGCATAGCACAATTTAGGTAGTTGCACATGAACCAGGAAATGTCATATTTTTGCATGTGCTTCCTGCATATTAAATTTGAATGTCAAGATTAAAATGTGTGTGATGCTCGTTTGTGAATTTTGCCTCGTTGCATATCTTCTCTACAGTGAGAGTTTTTTTTTTTTTTGATGGATTATCATGAACTTTTATGGCATTGCATGTTGTGTTGCCATGAAGCTGAATTGCATTTCGGCACGGATATGAATTCATTGTAACAAGACTGTTTCTAAAGCTCTGCTTTATGAAGTTCATTACATGAAGCTGTTCTTAGAGAATTTTGATGCCTATGTTTTGAAATGATTTTGTTGGCTTGATATTTGTGTGTTTTTTGGGTGATATTTTGGTGGCAATTTTTTCTGTTTTTTCAGTGAAATGATATTTGTGTTACATGTATTTTTTACGGCAGGTTGATGATACCATGCTCGGTGTGTGTTGAAAATGCAACGAAAAGTTGTGTGTAGTTGTTTTTCTAAGTTTTTTGGGAAAAGTGTCTTTTTTTAAAATTTGATTCATAACACACTATTCTTTCTTCTATTTTGGTCCTGAGCATACTATTTACACTTTTAATTTCAAAGCTTGAAAATGGTGTTTTCCGATTGTCATAAAATTACTGTCATTTTGGCAACACCAGGCTGCTCTCTCTGCACTATAATTTGAAAAATGTTGTGTAATTTTTGAGAATTTTTATATTGTACACATCTACCGTTCTTGTCAAAGTGAATGAGCTGCGATAAAGTTTGACCATCCATCCACCATGCTCCTTGCAAAGTCTCATGCAAGGACGTTACGCCTGCTTTTTGCTGTGACCTGTTACAGAAGCTTGGCATGAGCGACTTGTTGCGGTGGGAACACATTCCGGCACCGATAGGCAAGCATTTTTTGCAGGTAGGCGCACTGGAAGCTGCTGATGGGTAGTCTTCATTTTCTTGTTAGTCTTGGAAGTGTCATGAATATCTGGAGTAAAAAAAAAAAACACAGCATCATTAAATCATATGCTCCTTTGTTTAAAAATAGCACTCTGGGTCCTTTCAGGGGGCATTGAGCTAGTGGGGCTCTGGACAAATTGCATAAATAAAATTGCGTATTAAACATCAACATACCTATGAAAGCATATAAAAAGAACATCCAAAGGAAGCAAAACATAAAATTTGCATGAACACTATCAACAAGCAGCCTGCTGATTAAGACAGGAAATAGATGCATTGTATAGTTTGCTCATTGTAATTAGTGCTCATAATTGTTGAACGTTTGACAAAATTTGTGAAGTTTCTAAAAGGATTCAACAATGTTTCTTAAAGCCTCATGCATGTGAACTCTTTTTCTTGAGAATGAATAGAAAACGTGACACATTTCAAGTTGAAAGCTGACTGTGCATGTTGCTGACTATTTGTGTGTGTGCTCACCAATTCCCAGTTTCTGAGAAAATTAGGATGTTCTGGTTAACTATGCTTCTTATTTTTCAAAATTTACAGGACCCTCACCTGGCTGCTGCTGAAGACCACGTCACATTTGTTTTTCGCAACACTCTCTGTAAAGCGCAAAAAGAAAATGTTGGTGCACATTTATAGACATTTTATTCATTATTCTTCTGTAAAATGTGTGTGTGAACAAACACCACAACTCCTTCATGCTTTTCACCATATTTGCCTCATGTTTTAGTTTTTATACGACCATGACCAAATATATGTATGTCTGTTTTAATGTACAGCAAAACTAATAAAGAAAATTAGTATATGCTTCTTGGTTTTCTTTAAGCTATGCTCCACGTGCACGTCAGGTTCAACACAACTTTCGTTGATTTTTTATTTAAGGTTTTCGATGTCTTCATAAAAACTCGTATTCTGTAAATTTAGATTTTCTCATGCCTGAACTTGAGTGCTTTTTTTATGTTTACTGTAGAATAATCTCCCGATGCACTTTCACGTCAGCAAACCTTTTGTACACCTGATAGCCAACTATACTGTGGCTACCTTGACAAAGGTGATTCACGTACGAAATGGTGGGCAAACTGTTCTTTTATGCCGTAAAGCCACTCCACTTGAATAGCAATGAGGAGGCCTACCTCATTTCAACTCCAACGTCATAAATGTGGGTTGACATTATGGTTTAAGGTATGATATAATGATTAGCGGTGTGCAAATACACTCAGACCTCATAACAAAGTTGCATATTACATGAAAATAAATTTGTTATATCCGAAAATTTGTTATAAAGGTATATTCCTAACACTATGTCAATTGCAAGTCTAGTTCTCATATGTTTTATTTTAACTGCTATTTCGTAACATCCGAGTTGTTATATCGAGATTTGAGTGTAGTGAATTTTAGAACTGAATCGAATATAAACCGTATAGTGATGACATCGATTGAATGTAAATGCAAATGGAATACTGTTTGAATAGTTTTCAAATATTAAGGAAACCACTTTCAAAGCAGCTGTAGATTGGTAATGAAAAAATTTTCAAAATAGCCCAATAATTCTACAACAACTGTATTTAAAATAAATATTCAGGAGTTTTAACATAGTAACATTATAAATACTTCCATACGACAAAATTATACTACAATTATTTAAAGTGAGGCAAGGTTGTATCCGAAGCAATTGGAGTCCCTTGAAATATTTTGTAACTGCTGGCTAAATACAGCAGTGACAAGAGTATTCAAGCCGGTACTTTGTTGACAGCAGTTTGATTGAGACTGGTTCATAAATATTAAGCAATTCGCATGAGTTAATATCATCATGAATCACCTGGTCAAGATGGTGGATTGATGACACTAGCTTTGGCGACACAGGAATTTCAAGCAAAAACGTCTTTGTCCTGTAGTTTAGGTGGCTTACACAGTTCTGTAAAGACATGGGCTGCATGCATCATGGGTAATTCGATGATGAAAATAAAAGACACCTTTTGTTGTTCCAATGTCTCATTTTTTCAAGCATTTGTCATCATTGCTGATTGAGAAAAATATTCGGTGTTTCTAATGTGTGCTATTTAGTTTGAGTACTGAGTCGAATAAACCACTGTTTGATGCTTTATTCAAACTTCTAATATTCGCACACTCCTAATAATGGAGGAAATAATATGATGGACACTTTTGTGATGTCATGACATGGTCTGAATAGTCCACTGCTGTATACAAATGCTACGTAAACTTTTGTCTGGACTTATATGTCTAGAACATGAGCAAGATAACATAATTAGATTCATAGTAGATGAAAGGGGCTGCTGATCATGTATCGTGTCTGTGTGGGCACAGATGAAGTAAGTTCAAGTCGTGCTTATTAACAGGATTTTATGAATTATTTGTTTAAATAAATATGTAATGAATGCACAATGGCATTATGTTCCAAAACTGCGATGTGATATGCACTGTTTTGGGGGGAACTCAAAAAAATTTTGACCAACTGGGCTTGCTCAAGAAAAACCTAAATATGAGCAAGGGGTTGTTTCTGCATTTCATCTTCATTGAAATGTAGATGACACAGCTCAGCATGGAACACACGCCTTAGGTTTATCCTATTAATCCTGTCTTCCTGCTGTCGCAAGCTTTCCTTTTTGAGTTGGAATCTGTGCTAGAATCTCATCCTCGTAAAGTAGCTAGAACCATCGTGTTACTCGGAAATTATGAGGCTTACTTGGTTACGTATAATTGCAATTGCAGTCTAATTAAGTCGTATCACATGCTTGTCTTAGCTGTGATGGTTATTTGTATGTATTTTCCTCCCTATTCTAAAATCATAGGTGGAATTACTGATGCAACTGATATCATTTCATTTCTTCACAAACACATAAGAAACACTATGGTCGTTCACACTACATATTGTTAGAAAAGCATTAGAGAAATGAAATGCATCCTGCTAGTAACATTTTCTTGATGCCCTGGTCTCGGTGCTGTATTCATATGTAGTACTACACTCAGACCTCAACACATACAGCAAATGGGTAAACGTTCTGGGGATGATTGAAGAGCCTGAAGCGATGAAAAAAATCATGGAACATGGGATCACGCTGGCGCTAACGTTTCGACAGCCGGCCTTGTCTTTTTCAAGGCTTAAACTATGACAAAAAGGTCGCATCTGACATGGAGGTAACTTTGTTGTATCCAAAAGTTCGTTGTGAAACGTGTTCTTAACAGTGTATCTTTGACTAGACAACATTTAATTTTCTTGGTTATTACTTTGTTTGTGTTCAATGTGTTAAACCGTGTTCATAATATTGAGGTTTCACTGGCATACCTAAATTGCAGGAGTGTTCTCATATGAGACACAGCCACCTGCACTACGCTTTTTTCCCAGGACAATTGGTAGAAATAACGGGAAATGCTGTCGGCCAACAACTATGCTCGCATAAAGACAATCTTACATAGCCTAGGTGATGTGAATGTGACCAATCTGTTTCGTCTAGTTACGTTCTGAGGCATTCATCACAAGTAGTGTTCTTCAAGCGTTCCCTTTGTTTTTATCTTCAATTATCTTTTACTCGTTTGTCGGTGATAAGTGCCTAAGATGATGCGTTTTGTTAGTGAGGATACCTTTCTTTTCCATTCATCTCAATTTTTCGGTTGGCGCATCGAGCACACACCTGAGTAGGTGGCACGGCTTACGCTTCTCCCCGATAAACTATGCAGTACGCGCTCGTCAACATGTCGTAAGAAAATGGTGCGTGTATAGGAAACCTAATCCGATTGTGTGGAATACGATTGGGAAAGAGTGTACATATACGGGAGTAAAAGAATAGTGGTCGCCGTAACGACGGTAGAGTGATGAAATAGTTTCTGCAGTGGGAACAAGGGAGACGTAAACGTGAGATAAACAAATATATAGCATGCCTGTAGCTTTGGGGACACTGAATGAGAATAGAATCTCGCTCACAACAATAGAACCGAAAGGCACTGTCGGGGACACAATGGGCGCAGTCGTCATTGTCCTCGCGAAGGCGAACTCGAGCGCTGCACGGCGAAAGAGCTGCGCTTTGTGGCCAACAGTGGCAACAGCGCCACTTATGCCTTTGTGTGTGTTGGTGCACGCGTGAGCTCCGAGATCTTGGGAGCGCAAGGACCGGTTTTTCTTCGCCCGCGTTGCAGTCCATAGAAAACCAACGGAGAAGCAGGAAGAACTAGGTTACTTTGGTCGCCGGCAGGTCGCTCGGAGATCGCCTGTTGGTGTGCGCTGCCGGTTGTCTTTCTTCGATGTCGCCTATGCGGGCTTGAATGCATAGCGGTGACGAGCAACGGAGATAGATTTCGCGGAGATGCATTTTCAAGTTTGCTGCTCGGTTTGCATCTCTGACTTCGGGCGAGACGCACAATGCTGTTCACAAAGCGTTTTTAGTAACTTCAGACACTGTAAGCAGTTTCTCACCCCTTTTTTATGTCGCACTTTCATTTTTATTTTTCTTCACACGTCTTCCGATCCGTGATTTGCAGTCGCCGTGTCCTGCCGCTCAGCAATTGTGGCGTAGGACTGCTGAACACGATCCATGATTCCCGTTAGATTTCCACGCGGCACAGTTGCGTTTCCTTGGAGCAAGGTTCTAAATGAGAAAAAGAAAATTACCGAAAAAGTAAACAATGCTATGCTTCGTATTACGCACTTGAAATAAATGATAGTGTTCAAAGGCGTATACGAGGTTTATGCTGCTGTATCCAACACGTAGCTTAATGTGCATTTCCAGGACTCCGAAATTCGAACACCTTCTCCCTTCCATGTTTGTCCTTTTCCCTTGCCGTCATTATTGGCCGCTGCTGAAGCATGATCTCCGACAGTAAACAGTTGCAATAATTGTCACTGGACCTTTGATAGTAATGAAATTTGACAAAAGGGGCAGAGAAGGGAGAAACAGTTGCCCCTTGAAGTGGTATTGCGCCAGTTCAGTGTTCTGTTGTACTGCGTCCTTTTGACTTTGTTCTGCAGTATTATAAGTTATAGGGAGGTAGGGATGAGGTTAAATGAAAGGTAAGGAGGTTGCGCAGATGATAAATATCTGTTTTGCCATCCTACACAGCCGACGGGACAAGAGCCGATAACAGAAACGTTAGAAAGAAAAGCAGAGGTGGATGTGTTTACCTTAGGCAAATAAAGATAAAGCTCTTTTGCGCAGCCTAAAAGTAAAGCGCTGCTCAGTGCCGTCTGGAAGCGAACAAGGCAATACCAATAATAATTAAAAAAAAACAAATAGGAGATTTCAATTAACGTGATGGGGTTGTGCCTGCACATATCCGACCTGCATCGACAAAGTGGCTGAGGCCGTTTGGATTGCGCATCCCTCCCGCACCTCTGAAAGTGAGCTCTTTTCACCTATCGCATGCAGCGCCGATTGTACCGGAGCATCATGATCACAGTGTTTTGAAGTTTCCGTATTGGTTCTGTCGTTGAAGATAAAAAAAAAATGCCCGCAGCTTCCCTCGGGGGAACACTGAGGAGGATGCGGAGCATATCATTGGTTAACGGGGTGTTAAAGTGCGACTTACTTGGGTCGATGGCTAAATTGGTTAACGTGGTTGTCAAATGGGGTGTTAAATTGCGACTTACTTGGGTGGATGGCTAAATTGGTTAACGTGGTTGTAGGAGGGGGTGTTAAATGAGTGAACACGTACACACGTATGCGAAAGGGCGGCGCTGGTCGAAGGGACGTCGATCATTGTGTTTGTGGATTCGTTGGAATTCATTTCACCGCGACCTTGGACGTCGACGCGCCGTACAAACCAACCGACGAGCGGCAACTGAGCGAGCGAGCGCCGACCTTGAGTATATATACAGCGCGACGGCGCATGCACTGTCAGCTGTCGAATG
>WOVY01004502.1:17500-64640 GCA_013436015.1 Rhipicephalus annulatus
ATATCGCCCCGCCGCGGTGGTCTAGTGGCTAAGGTACTCGGCTGCTGGACCCGCAGGTCGCAGGGTTCGATTCCCGGCTGCAGCGGCTGCATTTCCGATGGAGGCGGAAATGTTGTAGGCCCGTGTACTCAGATTTGGGTGCACGTTAAAGAACCCCAGGTGGTCAAAATTTTCGGAGCCCTCCACTACGGCGTCTCTCATAATCAAATGGTGGTTTTGAGACGTTAAACCCCACAAATCAATCAATCAATGTCGTCGAATATCGTGGTGTGCTCGCGGGGCCAGACTACATTCAACTCGTGTAGAATCAAGGAATCAAGAGAATCGGGAATCAAGATATAGGCGTAAACCACAGCGCGGCACTGGCGAGCCGCACGAAGGGACCCGCGACAACGCACCGAAGTACGTGGTCGCTGCCGAGCAAGGTCATAGTGACGCACAGCAGAACACCTCGGCTGGAGGAACTGAAGATGCTTAACTCATATTATTGCTTGCTCATGTTGTTTCGTTCATTGAAAAAGACGTTTCTCCTCGAATATTCGGAGTGTCTTGAAATTTTTGGCCGCAACAAATTTCTCCATCACGACATTTTGGTGATGGAACTTTAAGTATACGTCATTCTGAGTCATTTTTAACTACGTTCATCTTCCTGGTGTGCGTGTAAAAAAAATAATCGGTTTACGTTATCGAATACTTACGTAAAGCCTTTTAAACAGATTTACAGGTTGCAGAGACCATTATTAAGCTGTGTCAGGGTAATAATTAAACGGGCTTAATGCACTGTGCATGGCGCTATGGCTGTCATGAAGAAAAAAAAAAAGATTTTATTGCCGCTCATCGTTTTTAATGCACCGTTGAGAGCACCTAAAGAGAATAAACAAGCATAAAATTAAGTAGAAAATGGTTATTGTGTACGTAGCTGCTCCTTAACGACCACTGAGAATTTCCGTCGTGGTTTATGGTGACACCTAGAAGGCTACTAATGTCACTTTTCGTTGCTAACAAAAAAAAAAACAAACAAAGAAACCAACATTAGCCTGATGCAATACGCCGTTAAGTGCATGCTCGCAGTGCCATAAGAAGCGCATGTAATGTCCGTTGTGGGATATGTACACGCCATTTTATTAGACCAGCGCAAATATAATCGCCTTGTGAGAAAACAACAACGAATAAGTATATTTAATGGCCAGCTTTTGCTGATGTTTATTCAACTATGTTCCCGGCTTTTACAACGCTACGCTTTGCAACGTGATAATTTACTTCAGTTTTTAACATGAAATTCTAGCACCTAGCCAAAAAGTTAACAAAATAACAAGCCCATATGATCAATAAGGCAAGAAAAACAAAAACGTTGTCATGGCTTTGGCTCTGTATAAACGAGAGCGCAGAATCGTGTAAGCACTACTCTGCTTTTAATCATTAACATCTAGTTATTTTGAGGAGTTCCGACCCTTGCACAGAATCAAACGTCTTGGTCTTCCTTTTTTTGCTTTATTACTACTGCGAGAACGACATCCATCGTAAATCTTCATGCCAGCTCACCAACACAGCGAGAGGAAATGTTATCATTTCCATTAAAGCTTCATTTATTCGTGCACGCACACCTCGTATTTGTCTACTCAATTTCGATTTTGGTATCACTCCTGCCTAAACCCGGCTCTAGGTGGTTCGTGGGTGCTCGTGGTTTCTGTTTACACGAAATACTAAAGGGGTTTTGCAACACTTTTCAAGTAGCCATGAAATAGATTTTCAACTAGCCATGAAATGGAGCTTATTGCCTCACGAATTCACTGCCGCAAAGATTTTTGGAATCCATCCAGTACACAGGCGGAGTTATACAGATTTGTCGCCTGCTGCAATTGCATTCTTTTTTCTCTAGTCCCAACGAAAACGCTGTAACCTAAGCAGATTAGGCTGGCACGAGGGAAGAAAATACGTCACGTGCGCAACGTGACCTTGAGCGCTTTTTCTTTATTTCATTTCTTTTTGCTTCGAATGCGCGGCTATTCAGTGCGACTACGCGGGCAAGTGTGGACAAGTCGCGGCCTCCCGCGGCGACTCCAGCGACGACCCAGCGCGTCAGGCTCAAAGCAGCCATTAGCTGATACTTAGCTTGTGACGCAATGATTTTTGAGTACGTAGCATCATCGCTCGACGGAAGAGAAAGTGATTTTTAGCTGATTTTGAGAGTTTCTTGTAAACTTCAGGCCGCGTGCTGTGCTGTAATATTTGGCGCGAGATTTTACTTTAGCATAGACTACCGATCGGGAGTGTTTTTTTGACCATGCATGTTCGAAAAGTGTTGTAGGACCCCTTTAAGAAGCACAGACAAGTGCGCTAACTTCTGGATTAGGGAGGCACCGTTTCACGTTGGTGACGAAGATCAAGTATAGTTGAGTGCAGTGCCGATGGTGGGTGGCTTCTACATTGTTCTTACGTCTATATTGATAGTGATTATGACTGCTGCTAGTAATAGACTGACTCCGGTAATAGTATTAGGAGTAATCAAAGTCACTGTGCGCGATTCGTTATGAAGGGGAAAATTCGAGCGCGCAATAGCAGCCTAATATATGATACTGTAATTGCAGCAGCTGCTGTAAACGCAAATACGCATTCGCACAAGGAGCGCCTGCACGTGTAGCCTGAAACAAGTGCCTATTCTCTAAAAGGTGCAAATGTAGGTGTCTCAGTGGTTGAGGAGAGCTGGTGAGATGGGAGTCCTTTTTGCTGATGGCATTTGTAGACTTTGAAAAGCTTGTGCTAGTGACCTATGATGAAACGACCGGCTCCGCGTTTAGATTGAAGTTATGATTGGAGCAGATCCGCCTCCTCCCCTCCCCCCTTGTTACTTTTTATTTGGTGGCGTTGGGTAGTTTTGCCTGATATGAGAATTGAAGTACTTCGTGCGAAGAACCATTGCGGCTTTGAGACTTCAAAAGGGCGCCCTCTTGTACTTGTAGGGACGTAATGAAATTACACCACATTCAACGGGGAATTCGAAATGGAAACACCGATGGGCGCAACATGCAGACGACCAGAATTACGTCACAGTTCAAAACAACTATCACAGATGTGTAGTTTTCCGTGCTGCTTAAGTGTGTATGCGTCCTATAGGAACCCAAAGCTCAAGTTTACGAATCGATGACAATGCCACGCTGTGGCGCTGGCGGCAAGTTCTGGGGAAATTTGGGACAGGCGCAGTAGAAGGCGCAGCCGATTGAACGTGTTTCACGGCGGTGGTAGCACGCGTGGAACGAGCAGCAAACGACCTGCAGCCGGTGCAGGCAACTTCGGTGCCATACCGTCACCTTAATACCGCCAGCTTGGGCCGCTGAAACGAGACGCTCGCTGTTCGATGTTGACTTTCCGCGGTGGCAGAACTCGTAGCGTCAGTGAGGTCCGTAGTATTGTTGTGTGCCACGACAGTGCAGACAGTACCAAGACACGCGATCCAGTTGTAAAACTATCGGTTTCCGGACAAGTCGTACGAAGGAAGGAAGGAAAAACCTAATTTGCGGGAGTTTGGGACAGGGTCCATGAGCTCGATGGATGGGGCCCCAAGTTCTGGGCTAAACTGGTGGCTACCGCCTGCCTGACGTGACCCAGGAGCGCGAGCTGTATCTCTGGGCCAGAGCTGGCGAGCTTGCCTCACATTTCTCGAAAGTATTAGAGAGCTTGTACTGACCTAAAAAGGTGTCTAAACTTGAGGGACGGGCTTGGCGTCCCCATGAAATGTGGTAGAGCGATGGCGAGCCGCCACAACACGGACAGGCGTGCCCATGCAGCGTTGAAAAGATTTTGTTTAACCTTTGAAGGTTGAGAAAGACCCCAGCTTGCGGAGATCAATCGCGTTTTCACCTTCTAATGATTTGTGGGGATCGCTGTATTATGGTCACGTGCCTTCCTGGTTAGCAAGAATTTCACGAGGGGCCATTCTAGATGGGTTGTTATCCTTCCCGTTAGCTTCCTGCTGGGTTGTTTTGAAGAATCGAAAGTGCAGTAGAAGCTCTCCTTAGTTCGTGAGTCCTCGAGTATAAAGCGTCGGCACTCTCGTTTCTCTCCAGGCCTGCGTGTCCTCGACACCAGACCAGCCTGTATTTGTTTGTCCATCTCCCGCCTAAGAATTCGCTTACTTTTATCGGAAGGTGGCCTTCTAAAAAGAAACGGCACGCCTCCTGTCAGTCGGAGGTGGTAATCGTCCATGATTAGTTCCTCTGTTCATGCGCTTTGATCGCAAAAGGAACGGCAGAATATTCTGCCTGGTGATCGAGGACGTGCACAACGATGCGTATGCCACCATGCTATTTTCACTGCTAAGTAATGATGCAACTGACTGTTTAAAAGTATACCTGGAAACTTCCTCATACAAAACATTTTATTTGTGTTTTAATGTTTTTCGTAGCTATCACACTCTCCCCCCTGCGCTTCCTGCTTGTCTTTACGTTCACGTTCTTGGGCAGTGAAAAGATCGAGATCTTGCTATGGACGGGATTCGGGATTTCGACAAGAACTTAGTCCATGTCTGGGGCAATGGCGGAAAGCCCATCCCCGTTTTCGTCTGACTTAGACAATTTCTCTGCGCAGTCACTACCGCTGTCTTTAGTTCAGGGTATGTGTTATATATACCGAGTTCTAGTAGCTTTTGGGTTGGTGTGCTTACCGGTAGCCACAGGGACACTTGGTAAGTACCCATGATTGTAGACTCGATGTTTTTTGTGATTTTTTAGCACGTAGAAAGGTAGACTGTACGTCACCTTACTCAGTAAGAGTGTCTGTACTAATCTAACTGTGTCTCCTTCCTTCATTCCCTTTTTGTGGTATGTTATTCTCTGGTTCATTCACGTAACTTGTATCGGAGTTGATTTTAATATGTTTATTGTGTGGTTCGCTATTCCATTACACTGAACCCATTAACCCAGAATTCGTGAGACGGTTACCTCACGAACTTTGACGCCTTCAATGTGTATGTCGATGCCCACCATTAGTTTTGTATCTTTTTGCATGTATCCTGACAACTTCAGATTTGTCTGGGGCACAGCTGAGCCCGCTGGCTATGGCAAATTTTCCAACTGCTGTAGCAGCCTCTTGAAGTGATTGCACCCTATGGGGAGTGTGTGGATATCTAGAGATACACGCGTTGCCCATAGGGTTGTAGCGGCGAGAGAAGAGGAGACGTGAGATGACGTCGAAGGCAGCCGATGGGGCCGTGCCGATCTCGCCACTTTATTGCAGGCCTGAAGCGGAGCCACGTCGGCTACCAGCGTCCACCACGCCAGGCGTGTCAGCTCGTTCTAATGCTCGCGCCAGCTGCGCGAGAGACGCGGCGCGGTGATGGAAAAAATGATGATGGTGATGAAGGCACTACAGGGCTCCCCCCCTAGCGCTTTGCGCGATTTGAACGCATATGAAAAAAAGAAAGAGGGCGACAAATGCTATGTACATGAACGGCAGTCCATAAAGTGTTCCTTTGGCAAGTCCAGTTTGTCAACGTGTAGTGACCATCGGGAACCAGTGGGTCTCTGGTGGGCGACACTGAGAGTTGCGCAGTGGACGAAGAAGTAAGCGCTCGATGGAAAGAAATCCGTAATGGCGGATGGCTCGGTCCCAGAGGTCTTCAATCGTGGAAAGCACCTCTGGAATTTCGAGGTCTCGCGCCACTTGTGATGCGTTTCTGTAGGCGAAAGAGAGGCCGTACTCGGTGACGCTGTGAAGCGACGCGTGACTGAGGACGTGCTCAACTGGTGCACTAAAGTGCGGGCTGTAAAGCGTGTCAAACGGGCCCGTGTCGTAGAGGCCGCCGTAGAAGGTGTAGTCACACACGCCGTCCGCAGGCAGCGGCTGCGACTCGTTCGTCGCCGTGCCGAATACGCGGACCACGGGAAATGGCTTCATGGGAGGCTGTGCAGGAAAGACGGGTTCAGTTGTCGCCTCAGTCACTGTCGAGGTATTCGACGCTGGTGGACTGGTGTCAGTGCTTGTTCCCATGCTTTCAGTTGGTTCCACAGTGGTTGTAGTTAGGTCGGATGACTTGACAGACGTCATAGACAGTTCAGTTGGCTGGTCAGATGGTGTAGGCAGTTCATACGCGGGACACGCGACGTTAGTGGCCAGACGAGAGGAAGTCGGGATGTCAATAACGGGTGAAAGGTCACCTGTGCCAGGCTCCGAGGCGGGTGGCAAGGTGGCCGTCATGGAGTCTGGTGGGGCCACGGTTGGTAGCACACGTTGCGACGCAGTGACAACCCCAAAGTCGCGGTCCCCTGGAAGCGGTTGGTACGTGAGGCCATTGCGGGCGAGCATTGAGGGCAGGCTCTGGCTCCGCGAAGGCATGGCGCTGGGGCCCGTCGTAGACCACGAAACAGAGACAGGGGCGGGGAGCGGGGACGCCGAGGGTGGTCGGCTGCTGGCCGGGGAGGTGCGAGTGGAATGTGGCGAGGCACCCGGCAGGCCATTGCTGTCACCAGTGGCAGGTGGCGGAGCGGCAGGGGGCACCGTCGAGGAGCTGACCAGCAGCTGCGGCGAGGAGGAGGCCGAGACGTCTGAGCTGGTGGTCGCGGAAACGGCGAGGGCCACGGTGTCGCGTGCCGTCGCTTGCTCTGCGTGCGCTTGCGTGCGTACCTTGCTCTGCGACGCCGGGGAAACCTGTCTGGTGCGGGTAAACGGAAGCGGACGGTATGTGTTGCCGCTGCGGGCAAGCACCGCAGTGCAGAGGGCATCGTAAGGCTGCGGGCTGGTGCTTGAAGTGGCAGCGAGATGGCGCAACTCGACCGGTAGGGCGTCGAGAAGAATGGCATGCATTAGCAGCTGGTCCGTGATGCCATTCACCGCAAGAACGGCGTCGAGCTGCATAAACCATACCTTGGGGTAAGTTGATTGGTACGGCGGCACTGGTGGGCAGAGTTGGGGGAACATGGCCGCGGGCCGCTCGGCGAAGGGCGTGTTCTCCGGGTCACCAATGTAGCGGCGAGAGAAGAGGAGACGTGAGATGACGTCGAAGGCAGCCGATGGGGCCGTGCTGATCTCGCCACTTTATTCCAGGCCTGGAGCGGAGCCACGTCGGCTACCAGCGTCCGCCACGCCAGGCGTGTCAGCTCGTTCTAATGCTCGCGCCAGCTGCGCGAGAGACGCGGCGCGGTGATGGAAAAAATGATGATGGTGATGATGGCACTACAGGGTGATATTATCCGTATAGAGGGTGTATTGCAACTGAGGCACATCATCCAGGGCTCGAGCGAGTCCTATCACGGCGATATTAAAGAGAAGGGGAAAGATTATGACTCCTTGAGGGTCAGCAGTCGTGAACATAGACTACAGTTGCAGGTGTACTTGAGGGACATTTCTTCAATCATAATTACAAATATATTCAAGAATGGGAAAAGTAATTGTTTCCATTTGTTCCGGGCTTCATTTGTGATGACTCATGAGTATTCGCTTTATCATCTGGAAACTTTGACGATACTCCCCAAAGGTTGGGTGCCACGTGCGGAGGTTAACAAGAAGAAGAGGAGGAGGAGCCGAGCACGCGCTCGGGGCGATAGCTCGGTGATTGTGTTGCTCACCGCTGTCTGCCTTCAGCTTCTATATCGGCTTCCTTTCAAGTGCTAATTGCCGTCGATTAACCCTGTTTCAGAGTTATCCGATCACCTATCTACCAGTAAGGGCCACCTCCGTGATGGCCACCCTCCAGCGCCAGGGCAACACCGCTGGCCAGGGTTGACGCTGTCAACAGCGCCAGTAGTCGACCCAGTATAATCACGCGGAACACCATGCCCATAGCCAACGGCCAAGAAGACGAGACCAGCCAGCATGGTAACCACGACGAAAATGCCGTGGGCCTCTTGACGGAACTATTGACGGGGCCTATCGTGGCTCAGCCCCTCGTCTACATTCCGCCTTCGAACGCAGCCGTATACCATCCAGTACTTCTTCAGTCTGAACCCTACGTGATTCTTGTCAAAGATCGTGGGATGCGCTCTGGGTCAGAGTACGTTCGACTCGTGGACGGCTCGCCGCAGCGGGACCTCTTTGAAGAGCAAGGTAGAGGCGAAGGACCACTGCGTGGCACTGGCGAGCCGCACGAAGGGGCCCGTGACAGCACACATCAGCGTATGGTGGGTGCTAAGGAAGGTCGTGGTGTCGTGCAGCAGAACCCGGTGGCTCAAGAACAGAAATATTCTTTGAAAGGCCTTCAACGCGAGCGCTACGATCAGCTAGACAGAAGCTCGGGAACTACGTCCGCGATACTTAGGCATTGTGCTCGAGTAGACATTTCTGTACAAGGTGCAGTGAGGGTGGCCAACTTCCCTAAATACTAAACCGCAGCGAGTACTAGCAGTGGAAAGTGCTTTCTGCGTCTGCCCCGTGACTGATCACGTGCTTCTAGAAGGTGAAAGCTTTCGTACGGCCACTAGGACACTGTTGGCGCAGAATCCAACTCATTCCATCGGGTGACTTTCACGGCATTGAAATATGAACGGGTCTATTTACTACGATTACGCATCACATTCGGGATCTTCGAATAACGCGTTCGATGCTCGAACGCGTTATTCGAAGGCCGTAGGTTCGATTCCTGCTCACGGCTGGTTATTTTTCATCCACTTTTCTTTCTTCTTATTTACATTCCATTGGTTCTATTAACTTCCCCTGTACATTCCTTGGCATTACTGTCTGTTAGATCTCATTATTATTGTGTTAAAACACGGAAAAACGAGCCCTTTGGTGTACACTCCTTTACCTTAGAGATAGAGATAGATATATAGATATATATATAGATAGATATATAGATGATATATATATATATATATATATATATATATATATATATATATATATATATATATATATATATATATATATATATATATATATATATGACCAACGTACTTGGGAAGAGAACAGACACAACTTAGCGGTTGTCTTAATCTTATTTTTCATCGCGTAGACCTTGTTCGTGAACCTTGACCAAGACCGGTTCACCGGTCTCGTCAGGGTTAAATCTGTCTGTACATTTCATAATTGCCTTTGTTTTCAGTAGTGCGATACGTTACAGGTAGCAAAATAGATGTGTTGATAAGATGTGAACTAAAGAAACTAGTTAGCCTCCTAATTAGTGGAGACAAATGGTCGAGTCAAATGGGAGAATTGAAGTCCTCCCAGCAAAGGGTCTATTGCAGTTTCAAAGCGAATGCTAGGTGTTTTTAATGGTTCGTAAATATATTGCAGTATAAATTGATAGGTGTCAACAATGTTATGACTGAAGGCATTACGGTAACTCTAAAATTAAGTTCTCTTGTTTTGTGTACCAGAACCATGGTATTATTACGAGGCACTCCCTATGTAGCGAGGAAAACTGCGGAATGATTTTGATCAGCTTGCATTCTTTGATACCTAAATCTAACTACACGCTTTCACTTGTGCCTGCCCCAAACTAAATGCAATCGTCGTAGCCTGGAGACGAACCCGCTACCCCGAACTCGGGAGAAAGTTAACTTTAGCCTCTAAATGCTACGACAACGCTGACACTGGTGCGTAAACCACCGGAGAAAGAGTGTCGCAATTCCGCCCAAAAGCGCGACCGGAAGTAGGCTCTCTGTTGATACAGCGCAGGCACCGGCGTGTCATGCGTTCCTACAATTTGGTTGATTGAGTTACTCTGTGTGTGACGTAGATTGTGCCGCCGATGCACACCAGAAAGAAAAAAAAAAGGCAGATCCCACGTACAGTGGGAATCGATGATATGATTGATTGATTGATATGTGGGGTTTAACGTCCCAAAATCACCATATCATTATGAGAGACGCCGTAGTGGAGGGCTCCGGAAATTTTGACCACCTGGGGTTCTTAAACGTGCACCCAAATCTGAGCATCCATCCATCCATCCATCCATCCATCCATCCATCCATCCATCCATCCATCCATCCATCCGCCCGTCCATCCGTCCGTCCGTCCGTCCGTCCGTCCGTCCGTCCGTCCGTCAGTCCGTCCGTCTATCTATCTATCTATCTATCTATCTATCTATCTATCTATCTATCTATCTATCTATCTATCTATCTATCTATCTATCTATCTATCTATCTATCTATCTGTCTGTCTGTCTGTCTGTCTGTCTGTCTGTCTGTCTGTCTGTCTGTCTGTCTGTCTATCTATCTATCTATCTATCTATCTATCTATCTATCTATCTATCTATCTATCTATCTATCTATCTATCTATCTATCTATCTATCTATCTATCTATCTATCTATCTATCTATCTATCTATCTATCTATCTATTCGCCTACGAGTTCTAGCTCTCGTAGCCGTTTCGATAATGGCATCAATACCAAACTTGGTATGGTATAACATGATTGTATGACGAACATATTTGACTAGTCATAACATGAAAATCATGACATGCATGCCATGAATGTCATGATTTACATTTCATGGCCTTGCAGCTCTTGCGGTGGTCTCGTTCACATGGCATGTTGCGAAACTGGTATGTCATGACATGATTGCATTGCGAACACAAGCGACAGACCCTAACATGAAAATCATCACATGCGTGTAATGTAACAACATGACTACATGCTACGCTCATGATGCGCTCGTGGCCGTTTCGTTAGCTTTACTTATACCAAATTTGGTGTTACGGGGCGTGAATGGATGACGAAGGCATGATACTGGAGCAAACATGATAAACATGAGATGCGTGTCATGTAACGACATGACTACATACTACGCTGATGATGCACTCGCAGCCATTTCGCTGGCTTCACATGTACCAAACTCGGTATTACATGATGCGAATGGACGACATAGGTAAATGACATGTCCAAACATGATAATTATGACATGCGTGTCATGCAACAACAAGAATACATGCCACACTGATGATGCCCTCGCGGCCGTTTCGCTAGCTTCACATATGCCAAATCTGGTATTACGTGATGTCAATGGATGACGAAGGTATGTGATTGGTGCAAACATGATAATCATAAGATGCGTGTCATGTGAGAACATGACTACATGACACAGTCAAGGCGCCAATACATTTCGACGTGGCGCGGTGCGTGTGCTCGCCGGCGTTGCCACGCCAGGCGCCGGTCCTGCCATATACTCGCAGGCGTGCGCCGCGCTACGCTGCTTTGACGCGTGCGCGTTTCAGCGCGTCCGGCGTCCCTCCGTCACGAAAAGAGGGAGACGCGTGGTGTTGTCTGGTTAACGCATCGGCACGAAACGCAGCCTGTCGTATTTCGCGCCAGTTGCCGTCGGGCCGAGCCAACGGACGCTGGTCGCGCCTGGCATCAGACTATATAGTGCTCGCTTTTTGCTAACGTAGCGTCACTGTGACCAGCGTGCGCGCGCGTCAACGCTACATTGGAGTATATTGGGCCCTTCATGATGCGCTCGCGGTCGTTTTGCTAGCTGCACATAGAGCGAATTTGGTGTTACGTGACGTCAATGGATGACGAAATATACGGCTGGTGCAAACACGCTATTCCTGACACGCGTGTCATGTAAGAACCTGATAACATACCACGCTCATAGCGTGCTCGAGGCCGTTTCGCTAGCTGCACATATACTAAACGTGGTATTACGTTATGTGAATAGATGACGAATGTAAGCGACACATCCAAACATGATAATCATTACACGTAAGTCATGTACAGCATCATTAATCTCCCCCTCGTAACGTTGGGCTGACTTTAAAGTGACATATCAACATTTCTCATTCGTACTTCACATATCATCGAGGAAATGTTGTAGGCCATATGCTCAGATTTGGGTGCACGTTTAAGAACCCCAGGTGGTCAAAATTTATGGAGCCCTCCACTACGGCGTCTGTCATAATGATATGGTAATTCTGGGACGTTAAACCCCACATATCAATCAATCTATCATATCATCGATTCCCACTGTACGTGGGATCTGCCTTTTTTTTTTCTTTCTGGTGTGTATCGGCGGCAAAATCTACGTCGCACACAGAGTAACTCAATCAACCAAATTGTAGGAACGCATGAAACGCCGGTGCCTGCGCTGTATCAACAGAAAGCCTACTTCCGGTCGCGCTTTTGGGCCGAATTGCCATACTCTTTCTCCGGGCTTTATGTACCAGTGTCAGCGTTGTCGTAGCATTTAGAGGCTAAAGTTAACTTTCTCCCGAGTTCGGGGTAGCGGGTTCGTCTCCAGGCTACGACGATTGCATTTAGTTTGGGGGAGGCACAAGTGCACGCGTGTGGTTAGATTTAGGTATCAAAAAGCGCAAGCTGGTCAAAATCATTCCGCAGTTTTCCTCGCTACATAGGGAGTGCCTCGTAATAATACCATGGTTTTGGTACAGAAAACAAAAGAACTCAATTTTAGAGTTACCGTTATGCCATCAGCAATAACATTGTTGACACCTGTCAATTTATACTGCAATATACTTACAGACCATTAAAAACACCTAGCAATCGCTTTGAAACTGCAATAGACCTTTTGCTGCGAGGACTTCGTTTCTCCAATTTGACGCGATCATTTGTCTCCGCTAATTAGGAGGCTAAGTAGTTTTTTATTTCACATCTTATCAACACATCTGTTTTTCAACCTTTGACGTATCCCACTACTGAAAACAAAGGCAATTATGAAATGTACAAATATAACCCTGATGAGAGCGGTGAACCGGTCTTGGTCAAGGTTCACGAAAAAGGTTTACGAAACCGATGGAAAATAAGAGTAAGACAACCGCTGTCCCCAAGTGCGTTGGCTCACGGGAGAGCTTCGTGTATATATATATATATATATATATATATATATATATATATATATATATATATATATATATATATATATATATATATATATATATATATTGTTACGAGACAATGCCCCACTTAAACAGTGAGATAGGCGCCGAGGAAGACGAGGTGACTTGGGTGTGCGCGCGCTCTCTCTTGTTCGCCATCTTGGCTTGCGCGTTGGCGCTGTGTAAATATATTTTAAAACGCCTAGTTACCCAGCACCTCCACCAAAATGTTGCGTATATATATATATATATAATATATATATATATATATATATATATATATATATATATATATATAAACAACACGTATACCTAAGGGCTCGTTTTTCCGTGTTTTTACACAATATTAATGAGATCTAACATATATATATATATATATATATATATATATATATATATATATATATATATATATATAGATATATATATATATATATATTGGACAACTTTCTAATTCGCGTAAAGAAGAAAGTTGCCTGGGCTAACATTGAGAGAACATTTATTGTAGTAAAGCACTAAAGCACTGAATAAAAGCTACCATTAATAGAGAATAAATGCTACAGTGCAAACGATATTACACTGGAAGATAAACACAGACAAGGTTAAGACGCAGTTTTCGACAAGATCCTGAAACTGCTCTGTACACGATTCGTCAAGCAGGTACATCAGTCCGCGGTTTACGCCATGGAAGTCACCACGTGGAGCGAGATCTGGGCTAGTCGGGCTCCCGTGGTCACATGAACACTTCCCCTTCCTGCACCGTGCAACCACATGGGTGGCAGGCGCTGTTGCACTCCCCGCCGCTGTTAATGGCAGCAGTGCAGTGTTCGGGAGTGTAGACCTCCCCCACTGCACGGTGCACAGAGAGTGCCACTCGAGTACAACGCCTTAGCGTGATCGACATGGTTCCCAAGCTCGACTAGCTGACCGTAGTGCTCGTGCTGAATTGTTTCTTCAGCCCCAGTGTACTGGTGCACGACACGGTGACCTTCCTCAGTACCGACCGCATCTTGTGGTACGTAGTCACGGCTGGTTACGCCAGTTCCACGTTGTGGTCCTTCGCCTCGACCTCGATTCCCGTAGAGGTTCCACAGTGTCGATGACTCCACGAGTCGAATGTATTCTGGCGCCATGAGCCCACTTGATCTTGCAAAACAGGGACGTATGGGTCATACTGAGGAAACACGGGACGGTATACGGCTGCATTTGAAGATGGAACGTAGAAGAGGGGTTGAGCCATAATAGGCCACATCAGTGGTCCTGTCACGAGGCCCACGGGATGTTCGTCGTAGGTACCACGCTGGCTGTTCTTGTCCTCTCGGTCGTTAGCTAGTTGGGCATAGTGTTCCGCACGGTGATGCTGTGTCGATTGTAGATGCTCTTGATGACGTCGGTACTGGTCAGTGTTGCTGCCCTGTTGGTTGGCCATCGAGGAAGCGGTCTGCACTGGTAGACACGCGATGGCTGACATCCGAAATGGGGTTCATCTATGAGAGGTAGCACTCGAGGAGGTCTACGGACGCCGAAGGCGAGCGGCAGAAGGTGACACGATGATCGCAAATCTTCTTCTTCTTCTTCTCCTCATCTCATGGCATTGCAGATCTGTAGCGCCAACAGCTCGTGCTCCAACAGCTCGTGCTCGTCTTCTTCGTCGTTCCTATAGCAGTGCCCGTATTTGTCACTACAATTTCTTTTTCTTCTGCTCGACCTTCGCTCATGTCACACACTCAATTGAACAGATTGGCAAGATAGAAGGGGAATTCTTCCCATATTTTCTGTATGGTGTCATTATACTAGGTTCACCACTTGATTACTTACTGATTTGATGTGCTAATTACTACTAATTGTAGTATCGTGTGTCGGACGCGACGCACGGAGAACACAGGGCAAGGCGTTGAAGCGCCGGCTGACAATAAGTACGCAGCAGCCGGTAGCCAACTCTTCTTATATACAGAAGCACCATGATATGAATGGATTGGATGGATTGATGTGGCTGTACCCTTTAGATCGGGCGGCGGCTAACACCACCTAGCCGCAATACTTAGTGAACCAACAACTAGATTTATCTTTTCTTTTTCTCTTAAATAGTGAAGTTGAGGATTGGTACTTTGCAGTGAATGACTTAATTTTCATTCGTGCATTGACTTTAGCCACCAATCAGATAACCTCCTTCTAGTTAATTCTACCCGCTTAAAGTCTATCTATTTTACCCTCACTGTCCCTAAACCCCAGTGCTTTGAAAAACTTTGCGCTATCATCCTGAACTACAGGGTGAAGCCCTTTACAGAACAATATCAAGTGTTCGGCAGTTTCTTCTTCTCCACACGCACTGCATACTGTGTCTACCCCTTCGTATTTGGCCCGATATGTCTTGTTTCGCAATACTCCCATCCTGGCCTCAAACAGTAGAGAACTACCCCGAGTATTATCAGACATTATTTGCTTGGCAATTTCCTGCCTAAAAGTTCGATAGATCTCTAGTGTGGACTTTTTAATCATGCAAATTTTTTACATGTCAGTCTCCGTTTCCTTCACCTTCTTTTTAACCGATAGTTTTTTTTGTTTGGCCCCTGCTGTTTTCTAAGTATTTACCCATCCATTTTCTGGTTCACTTCCTCCATTTTGTTTCGGCATTCTTCATGTACAAGTAGCTGAATACCTTCCTAGCCCAACGCTCCTCCCCCGGCCATTTTTCTCAATCGCTTCTCAAATTTTATCTTGCTGTTAGCTTCCCTGCTCTCAAATGATGTCCAGCCCATATCACCTTGTACACTCCCTGATTTGGTGTATTCCCGTGAGCTCCTAAAGCAAGCCAACCTATTCCACGTTGTTTATTTTCTAATCTTGCTTGGACTTCTGATCTCATGCACAAGTCCACATTGCCGAACGTCAGACCAGGAACCATGACCCCTTTCCGTATTCCTCTCACAGCATCATACCTATTGAATTTCCACAGTGCCCTATTTTTCATCACTGCTGCATTCCTGTTACCATTAGTTGTTACGTATGTTTCGTGTTCCCTTAAGTACTCGGTACCATTGCTTATCCATACGCCCAAATATTTGTATTTATCTGTTATCTCTAGCGTGACCTCCTGTATTCTAAGCTCACTACCTTCGTTGTCATTGAAAATCATGACTGCTGATTTTTCCTTACTGAATCTAAAATCTAACCTATCTCCCTCATGACCATAGATGGCCATCAATCTTTGCAAATCTTCCTTGCTGTCGGCCATCAGCACTATATTATCTGCATACATCAATGCTGGTAGTGCCTCTTCAATGAGTTTTCCTTGTTTGACGAAAGAGAGGTTGAAGCCAAGTCCACTTCCCTCCAGTTTGGCATCTAATCCTTGTAGGTACATCATGAATAACAAGGGTGACAGAGGACAGCCCTGATTAAGCCCCCGTTTTACCTCTGTTGGCTTGGATATCTGTTTTTCCCACTTTATAACTACCTTGTTGCTTTTGTAGATATCCCTTAAAAGATTAGTGACTCTATCATCTACACCTAGAGTGTCCAGTATTCCCCACAAGTCCTCTTGAACCACGCTATTGTACGCTCCCTTGATGTCCAAAAATGCTAGCCACAGGGGCCTGTGTTCCTTTTCTGCTATTTCGATGCACTGCGTCAGTAAGAACAGATTGTCTTTCAACCTCCTGTGTTTCCGAAACCCATTCTGCGATTCCCCCAGCACCCCCTCATCCTATATCCATGCCTGCAATCTTTCCTTTATAATCTGCATCGCCAGCCTGTAGACCACTGATGTCTCTGTTGTAGGACGGTAGTTGTTTATGTCTGCTTTGTCCCCCTTTTCTTTATAGATCTTGCTCATCCTGCTGAGTTTTCATCCATCGCGGACATCACCATCGATTATTGTTTTGCTCACTGCCTCTCTCAAAGTATGTTTAGAGTTCCGACCCAATATCTTTATCAGCATAATGGGAATGTAATCTGGGCCCGTTGATGTACTACTAAGAACCCTCTTCTCAGCCCTTTCCCACTCTCGTAGTGAAAATGGAGCCATTGCGCCACTTGATCCGGCCTTGTCTATTATGGTGCATAAGGCACTTTTTTGTTGAAAAATTTCTGTCACCGTTGTTCCTATATATTTAATAGCTTCGTCTCCTTCTAGGCTAGCACCTTGAGCTGTAGTCATAAACTTCTCATTTAGGCTTGTCTCATTTCTTAGGGAGTTTAGATGGTTCCAAAATTTCGCAGCTGCCTTTCTATCCTTTTTATGCACTTCTGCCAGCCTGTACATATATACATATGTACATATACATATATACATGTATACATATGGCTTCTAGAGGGCGCTGTACATAGGATGGATGGATGGATGGATATGGCTGTACCCTTTGGATCGGACGGTGGCTAGCGCCACCAAGCCGTAATACCTAATGAACCAAAAACTATATTTATTTTTATTCCTTAAAAAGTGAGTTTGAGGATTCGTACTTTGCAGTGAAGAGTTCAATTTTCACTCGTGCCTTGACTTTAGCCACCAATCAGATAACCTCCTTCTAGTTAAGTCTACCCGCTTAAAGTTTATTTTGCCCTCCCGGTCCCTAAACCCCAGTGCTTTGAAAAACTCTGCGCCATCATCCTGAACTATAGAGTGAAGCCCTTTACAGAACATTATCAAGTGTTCGGCAGTTTCTTCTTCCTCTCCACACGCACTGCATACTGTGTCTACCCCTTCGTATTTGACCCGATATGTCTTAATTCGCAGTACTCCCGTCCTGGCCTCAAACAGTAGAGAACTACCCCGAGTATTATCACAGATCTTTTCCTTGGTGATTTCCTGCTTAAAAGTTCGATAGATCTCTAGTGCGGACTTCTTAATCATGCCCATTATCCACATGTCAGTCTCCGTTGCCTTCACTTTCTTCTTAACCGATAGTTCTTTTTGGTTTGGCCACCTTGTTTTCTAAGTATTTACCAGTCAACTTCCTGGTTCGCTTCCTCCATTTTGTATCGACATTCTTCATGTACAAGTAGCTGAAAACCTTCCTAGCCCAACGCTCTTCCCCCATTTCTCTCAATCGCTTCTCAAATTTTATCTTGCTGCTAGCTTCCCTTCCCTCAAATGATGTCCATCCCATATCACCTTGTACTCCCTGATTTGTTGTATTCCCGTGAGCTCCTAAAGCAAGCCTACCTATTCCACGTCGCTTAATTTCTAATCTTGCTTGAACTTCTGATCTCATGCACAAGACCGCAATGCCGAACGTCAGCCCAGGAACCATGACCCCTTTCCATATTCCTCTCACAACATCATACCTATTGTAATTCCACAGTGCCCTATTTTTCATGACTGCTGCATTCCTGTTACCTTTAGTCGTCACGTATATTTCGTGTTCCCTCAGATACTCGGTCTCATTGCTTATCCATACGCCCAGATATTTGTATTTATCTGTTATCTCTAGCGTGACCTCCTGTATTCTAAGCTCACTACCTTCGTTGTCATTGAAAATCATGACTGCTGATTTTTCCTTACTGAATCTAAAATCTAACCTATCTCCCTCATTACCACAGATGTCCATCAATCTCTGCAAATCTTCCTTGTTGTTGGCCATTAGCACTATATCATCTGCGTACATTAATGCTGGTAGTGCCTGATCAATAAATTTTCCTTGTTTGACTAAAGAGAGGTTGAAGCCCAGTCCACTTCCCTCTAATTTTGCCTCTAATACTTGTAGGTACATCATGAATAATAAGGGTGACAGGGGGCACCCCTGCCTAAGCCCCCGTTTTACCTCTGCAGGCTTGGATACCTGTTTTTCCCACTTTATAACTACCTTGTTACCTTTATAGATACCCTTTAAAAGATTAGTGACTACATGTTCCACGCCTAGTGTGTCCAGTATTCCCCACAATTCCTCTTGAACCACGCTATCGTACGCTCCCCTGATATCTAAAAATGCTAGCCACACGGGCCTGTGTTCCTTTTCTGCTATTTCGATGCACTGCGTCAGTGAGAACAGATTGTCTTCCAACTTCCTGTGTTTCCGAAACCCATTCTGCAGTTCTCTCAGCACCCCCTCACCCTCTATCCACGCCTGCAGTCTTTCCTTTATAATCTGCATCGCCAGCCTGTAGACCACTGATGTCACTGTTATAGGATGTTGCGAAGCGGACCGATCCCGCCGCTTCCACCACTGTTGCGAAGCGGGCCGATCCCGCCGAAGCCACCACTGTTGCGAAACCACCTCCGAAATCCCACCGTTGACCTCCACTGTTGCGAAAGACGGCGACGCCAACCCGGTCCCACAGGCGCCACTGCTTTCAACTCCGCCGGGAAGGTCACCAGCCGTTTGGTAGCGTATGTTTCTCAGCTCGCGACTGCTTCTGCGCAGAGCTGATAAGACGAGCGGACGAGACGACGGTGAGTTAAACAAGGTTTATGTACAGCATATATACAGAAGCGTTACAATTTCGGCACTGGGGCCGACAGAGACTCGAAGAGCCGAGCTCTCCTCTCTAACACATAGGTCAGCTTTTCGCCTAAAACCGCCGACTCACACACATGCCGGCTCTCCGACACGGGGACGCCTCTCACATAGGACCGCCGATCGCGACGCGCCGCAGGGCTTCTTTTATTTACACCGGGTCCAACCAAAATGTCCAATCAGAAGCGCCGCTGGTCGTCAGGGCAGATTCCTCCAATGGGGGGTCGCCGCGCCATGCGTCAGACCACCAGACACGAGAACGCCGGCTCGCTGTCAGCCCTTTCCCACTCTTGTTGTGAAAATGGAGCCATCGCACCACTTGATTCGTCCTTGTCTATTGTGGTGCATAAAGTACTTCTTTGTCGAAATTTTTCTGTCACCCTTGTTCTTATATATTCAATAGCTTCGTCCCCTTCTAGCCTAGCACCTTGGGCTGTAGTTATAAAACTATGCTCTAGGCTCGTCTCATTTCTCAGGGAGTTTAGATGGTTCCAAAATTTCACAGCTGCCTTTCTATCTTTTTATGTACTTCTGCCAGCCACTGAGCTCCCTTACTTCTACTCTTTTCATTGATCAGAAGGAATGCATCCCTTCTACAGCTTAGAAAGGTTGCCCATTTTCTTTCAACATCATCTGTCGGTTCACCCTGCTGCTTAGCATATCTGTGTTCCCTAGAGGCTTCCTGACGTTTTGCTATGGCTCTCTTAACTTCCTCATCCCACCAACTTTTGGGTTTGTGTCCTTTTTTCCGGGGTGACTTGTCACGCGTCTTAGCAAGCTCTAGCTCAAAGAGTCTAATTAGATTCGTGTATGTCCACACTGTCTTATTATTCTCCGTGATTACTTTCTCAATTTGTTTAGTGGCTATTTCAATTTGCATTTCTGGATAAAAATTTTCCTGTGTTTGCTCATCTTGTCTCCTTCCCACTTTCACTGCTCTTCCAAAACTTACCTTGATACGTTTGTGATCGCTACTCAGACTTCTGGAGCCACCTTCATCTTTGTGCATTCCCCTGAGCTTATCATACATCCTATGTGACATCAGTGCATAATCTATCGTCGACTGAAGCCTTCCTACCTCCCATGTTATTTGCCCTTCACACTTCTCGGTACTGTCAAATGATCAAATCAAGCCTTTCACACATATTCATGATCATTTTGCCTGTCGGGTCGGTATACCGATCTATATCTTCTATGTCGGTATTGGTATTCTGTTGCTTTCATAAAGAAAGCAACAGAATACCAATCAAGAAGGGTGTAAGGCAGGGGGACACAATTTCCCCAATGCTATTTACCGCGTGCTTACAGGAGGTTTTCAGAAGCCTAGAATGGGAACAGTTAGGGATAAGAGTCAATGGAGAATACCTTAGTAACCTGCGCTTCGCCGATGACATTGCATTGCTGAGTAACTCGGGGGACGAATTGCAACTCATGATTACGGAGTTAGACAAGGAGAGCAGAAAGGTGGGTCTTAAAATTAATCTGCAGAAAACGAAAGTAATGTACAACAACCTCGGCAAGGAGCAGCGCTTCGAGATAGGTAATAGTGCACTTGAAGTTGTAAAAGACTATGTCTACTTAGGGCAGGTAATAACCGCAGAGCCGAACCACGAGATTGAAGTAACTAGAAGAATAAGAATGGGGTGGAGCACATTCGGCAGGCACTCTCAAATTATGACAAGTAGATTGCCACTATCCCTCAAGAGGAAGGTATATAACAGCTGTATCTTGCCGGTACTTAGCTACGGAGCAGAAACCTGGAGACTTACAAAGAGGGTTCAGCTTAAATTGAGGACGACGCAGCGAGCAATGGAAAGAAAAATGGTAGGTGTAACCTTAAGAGACAAGAAGAGAGCAGAGTGGATTAGGGAACAAACGGGGGTTAAGGATATCATAGCTGAAATCAAGAAGAAGAAATGGACATGGGCAGGGCATGTAGCGCGTAGACAGAATAACCGCTGGTCATTAAGGGTAACTGACTGGATTCCCAGAGAAGGGAAGCGTGTTAGGGGGAGACAGAAGGTTAGGTGGGCAGATGAGATTAAGAAATTTGCGGGTATAAATTGGCAGCAGCAAGCACAGGACCGGGTTAACTGGCGGAACATGGGAGAGGCCTTTGTCCTGCAGTGGACGTAGTCAGGCTGATGGTGATGATGATGATGATGATCTTCTATGTGCGCATTCATGTCTCCTAGTATAATTATCTCGCACTCTCTTCCTGAATCCTGAATGTCCTTTGATATACACTCTACCATTGCCTGGTTTTCCTCTCTGGCCTTTGCTCCCGTCCACAAGTACACGAAACCAAGGAGTGTCATTTGACCTGCCACTTTCCCTTTAAGCCACAAATGTTCCTTGCACTCCTGATTGACCCTTTGCCAGTCTGTACTTTTATGAATGAATGCCCCAATACCACCCCCCTTTCTGCTGCCTTCTGTTCTATTACAATATTCCCACGCGTAGTCCGGATTGTTCGAAGGTTGTTCCATGTCCCTGAGATGTGTTTCTACAAAACCGTATACCATCGGCCTCTCTTCCCTTAGCTGTTCTTCTATCTCTTCCCACTTCAGCCTGTTCCTACCCCCCTGCATGTTAATATACCCTATGTCTGAATTGGCTCGGCGCTCGTGGCTACGTCTATTTATGCTCCGGACTCTACCTATCTTAGATATTGGTGCCACTTTGGAATCGTATCTGTCCATACCACCTGTCGAAGAGTCTCCTTGGTTGTTTTCCTCGTTACTAGCTATTCTGCACCCCGAAGGGCTCGCTTGCCCCCCCCCCCCCCCAAAAGCTACTGCGCGTCCTGCAAGTCGCCAACCCACCTCATGGCCTAGCCGCCCATCGAAGTGAATTCTGTCTCGTTGAAACACCCCCCCCCCCCACCTATGCACCTCTCTGTTTATTTCCACCACCTCAAAGTCTTTCTCTCGACTCATCCGCCATATCTCTTGGTTTGCGTTGACCACCGCTCTTTGCAGGTTGCTATCACGCACCGGTACCTCCGGCATCGTGCATATCACTACCTGTACCTTAGGAGAAGTGGCGCGCATCTCATCGACGCCTTTCGCCAGTGTGGCTGCTAGTCCTGCTGCATCTTCATTTAGGACATCGTTTAAACCGCCTGAAATTATAACGAGGTTTCGCCTATCAGCTGTAGTTTTGAGCTTTGCGCTCGCTTGCCTCATGACTGCTTCCCGATTGCGTCCTGGAACGCCCCTGCTGCGACCCTCTTGTCACCTCTTAACCTCTCTTTGATGGCTTCTGTGCATCGATTTAAATTCGAGTCCCCGGCGATTATCACATGCTGTGACTTTTCAGCTGGAGCGTTCTGCACCTGGGGGCTACTTGCACCTGTGACGCCGGCTGCTTTGTTCCCTCCCTGCCCCACCACTACCTCGCTGAAGCTGGGCCTTGCGACAGTTGAACCGGCTAACCTGTTTTTTCCAAACTTGCTTGCTTTTCCTTCTCCACCGTTCTGGTTGCCGGTTCCCTACTGTTCTCTCGGTCGGTCGCTTCTTTGTTCAGCTTCGCTAGCGCTTCCTCGGTGGACTTCAGTCTTTCTCCCATTGCCCTCGTTTTCTCTTGCTCTGTCGCCAACGCAGTCTCGAGCTCGGCGATTCTCATCAGCAGTTCACTCTGGGCAACCATCATTTTCTCCATTTTTTCCTCGACCTCACATTGCCTACACTTCGCGTCAGCCTCTTCTCCATCCGCTTCTACGCTTGGGTCTACTTTCAAACCCACTCCACATCCTGAACACTTTACAGACTTTTTAACCATGCCTTTCTGACACCAATCGTCCCTATACTCGATAATTACTAAACTCGAGCCCTGCACTACGAAAAAAAGAAAGTCTAAGCTCTACTACAAAAATTTGCGTGTTCAATGTACGCGCACCTCCCCCACGGGGTGGCAAAAGAAAAAAAACAACAACAAAAAAATTCAAACACACACACCCGCACTAATAAATACCTGGTGACTGGCCCCCGAAAAAGCTGTACCATAAAATAAGTGCTACGAAGATTTCAACCGCTGCCTTATAATTATAAAGACAAGCTCAAAACATGCAAAAACACTTATCTGCGCAGTCTATCCGGAGCGCTCAAAAAACACGTCCTTCCACCTTGACAGCCCGAACGATCGCCCCTAGAGGGCGCTGTACATATATACTTATGTACAGCGCCCTCTAGGGGCCAGCCTACCGGCTCCAAAACCGGAACCGAAACCCCGATACCACATCCCCTCCCCCTTGAAATAAAGAGCATTCGGGGTCGTACCACTCAACATGATGCAAAACTAACATAAACTGAAAATGTACAGCATGCGCACTAAAACAAGAAGTAAGCACACTGACAATTGTACACGTAACACAGTGCATAATGTAATGCAGTGGACGTAGCATGACGATTTATGAAGAATAAAGAAAATGTACAGCATGCAGACCAACAATACAACAGCAAGGCATATTGCCAAATAGCCACCAAATCATCCCCTCCCCCGAGAGAGGATGTCTGCCTAGTCATCGTCGTGTTTGAGGATTACTGATTATTAGCTGGCTTCTCCGTTATGCAAGACGCATTGCAAAAAAAAACAGCTTTAAATTTACGAAAAGGTTTTATAAGGCTGACAAAAACGACTGAGGAAGCTACACAGCTTGAGCTACACAATAACGTAGTGTATCAATCGAAAGAGCGTTTATTGGCAATATAAAACCGGGAGTAGTTATGAAATTTTTCCTAAGCTTTGCAATTGATGTTTAAAGAGGCCAAAGTTTGTCTAAGTTTTGGCCGCTACCATAGACTGTGTGAAAAAAATTATATTGAATAGGAGGGAAGGCACTTAGTGACACGTTATTAGTATTACGCCTGAAATGTTGAAGTAGTTTTCTAGTATCATAAACCGGGAGTCTTTTTCAATATCGTGTCTCGTTGGCGAGATACGATTTTTTTCGGGCGTTTCCCTTTAGGTTACGGTGGAGCAACTGGCCGTCGCCGAGAGATGGCGTGACATGTTATGTCTAGAAATCCTGGGGATGTTCAACTCTGCCTATCCCCTTTAGTAAACGTGTGCCATATCTGGAGGTCAAGCAGCAGAAGAAAAAGAAGCCGAGAATGAGCTGCTCGCGCTATAGTGTGATCTCTCATGGTGGGTTGTGTCATTCTTCTGGGACTCATCATCATCATCATCATTGCAATTAGTGGGCCGCTTTCTGCCACCCGCCCCTCCGTAGACCTTTTCGAGCGCTACTTGTCATAGATAAAACCCGTTTCGGAGGTCAGCCACTATTCGTCTACCAGTGCAGACCACTTCCGTGATGGCCACCCAACAGGGCAACGACACTGGTCAGGGTCAACGTCGTCAGCAGCCACAGCAGGCGACCCGGCACAATCGCGCTGAACACCATGCCCAACCAGGCAATGGCCAAGAGGACGAGGACAGCCAGTGCGAGACCCACGACGAAGATGCTGAGGGAATCGTGAGGGGACCATTGATGCGGCCTATCGTGGCTCAACCCTTCTATGACATTCCACCTTCGAATGCACCCGTGTACCATACCGTGCCTTCTCAGTGCGAACCGTACGTGCCCTTTTTCGAAAATTGTGGTGTGCTCGCGGGGTCAGAATACACGAGACTCACGGAGTCATCGACGCTGTGTGACCTCTACTGGAATCAAGGTATACAAGCGAAGGACCACAGCGCGGAATTGGCGAGCCACACGAAGGGGCCCGTGACAACGCACCGCAGCACGTGGTCGGCGCTGAGCAAGATCACAGCGACGTGCAGCAGAACCGGTGGTTAAAGAACCGAAATACTCTTTGGAGGACCTTAAACGCCAACATAACGGTCAGCTAGACAGAAGCTACGGAAATGTGTGCAGCATGATTATAAATTGCGCCCGAGTCGATATCCTTGTGCACGGCGCCTTGAGGATGGTCGACTTCCACGGACGCTGTTCCGCGGCCATTGACAGCGGCGGAAAGTGCAGCTGCGTCTGCAATCCGTGTGGTTGCACGGTGCAGGAAGGGGGAACGTTCATGTGGCCGCAGGAACACGACTGGCCCAGATCTCGATCCATTGGGTGACTTTCATGGCGCCAACCATGGACTGATCTACCTGGTTGACGCATCGTGAATGAAGTCGACTACCATGCAGTTTCAGAATCCTGTCGCAAACGGCTTCTGAACCGTGTCTGTGTTTATATGTATTATATTTATTCTTGCAGTGTATTGACGCCGTTACTTTAGCCTTCATTTTACGATTAGGCAGGTTTTCTTCACAACTTTACTACAATAAACGTACTCACAGTGTTACCTCAGGCAACTTTCTTTATTTGGTTTAGAAACCAACCCAGAAACTTCGTTTATATTCGCGAACGCACCTCGCATCAGGAAAAATAAAAGATCATGCATTTGGTATATTTATGGTAATAATGCTACGAGAAAGCCTGTAATAACTTTGTGCCAATTAAAGATTGGTTAATTACTTTTTTGATTGAATGAAATACCAGTGGCTGGCGGGAATATCACAGCGCGCATAGAAGAGCGACAAGAGCGAATAAGACACCTCTGGATGTAATAAAACTCAGCCTGGATTTAGCGTAGTATTTTCTCGCCGAGCATTGCGAAATCCAGTTGAGCAAAAGTGTGGGCACGGGAACTTCTTATTTCAACGCACGTATTACTTGAACTAACTTTATCGGTGGGTCTTGTGGCGTAGCTGAAAAGTCGCTTCGCCTCGTGCGCTTTGTGAAATCGTGTACGCAATAGCTTGAATGCCCGCATAATTAAAGATGACATAGAATATTGTGCCACAATTGACGTCACATGTTTTGGCTAGACGAAAGTCGAGTTTTCGTAGCAGAAAATGGTGTAATAATTAAACTGCCCGCTTTATTGTGCTAAACTGAGTACAAACAAATGATTCCATTGTCAGCGACAGCCGTACTCAGCTTTCTAGTGGTCGATAACACGCAGAACAATCTACCCCCTTTTTTTAGATGCGAAGCTGCTGAGGGCGGAGTTCAACCTTTAATGTGTGGCGTGGCCACCCTTACTGCGCATGCGCAACAGCTGGCCCAGGCACTGCCAGAACGCGCTCACCCGACTCCTCCCTCCGCCCGCTCGCAACACACTTGCTAGGGAGCTTTAGAATACCGTTTGCAAGTGCTGCGGCCGTTGCGGGCATAGCGGGCGCCATATGAGATTTAGAATAGCGTTTGCCTAGCTGCGAACCGCAACGCACGATCGCGGCGACACCGTAGTCTTGAAACCAGCGCTTGCGTGTCACATGCGGGCCGCCATCACCGCCCGTAGCCTCGAAACCAGCGCTTGAGGGCCACATGTGGGCCGCCATTACCGCACGCAATTTCGGATTTTTTTGCGTGCGGTCCGCGAACGCCGACTCGCGTTCCGACGCATGCGCAGTGGCAGCGACCGCACCACAAGGGATCGCGGTGTGCTATTCTAAAACTGCCTGCTATATCACCATTTACATCGCCCGCAACGCTGGACCACACATCACGGGGAAACACGCTTTCGGTTCGTTTATCTGCGATGAATCTTCAACAAAACCTGACCCGCCTCCTGCGTCTTTGCGTTCCAAAAAAGTTTGTTGGAGTGAAGGCTACACCGAGATTCGCTTCAAACCGTTCCTGCAGCACCCGCGTCGACGCCAGTTTCAACCAAGAGAACGGTGTGCGCACCGCTGATGCTTTGCATCCCATCATGGTTCCCTTCCAGGAGAGGGTCTATATATATATTTTTACCTGCCGTTCAGTGGAGTTTGATGTTTCATTAGGCTGCAGGCCAGTCGTGCTTGACAAGCGACTTGATCTAAGCTGTCGTGTTTTTTTTTTCGCGGCGGCTGCGTTTAGTCTTAGCAAAGCTACAACTCAGCAGAGCGGCCCCTTCAGCTTTCCTTTCCGACGTGTGGCGGTGGCACAGCCTACGCCGCACATCATGCAATCCAATCGACCACATTGTAGAAATGCATGACACGCAGACGCCAGCACTATCATTAATGCAGCGCCTACTTCTAGTCGCGCTTCGGGACAGGATCGCGATTGTCTTCATCCGTGAGTATTCTTAGTGCCAGCGTCGCTGTAACTTTTAGAAGCTGAAGTTCACACTCTCCGGTGTTTGGGGATACGGGTTCGATTCCTGACAGCGACTATTACATTTCGTTTGGGGGTGAGGTAGAAGAACACACGTGTACTTAGGCTCTGGTGCACGGTAAAGAACTCCAGTTGGTCAAAATAATTCCGGTGTTTCCCTAACTACATACGGAATGTCTGGCATTAATACCGCGGTTTAGGTATGCAAAACTGGGGAACTTCATGTTTTCAACGTACCGTTAAGCTATTAGAAATATCATATTGTCACGTTACAACGTAACTGTAACCTGCTGATAATGGCACAGAAGAATGTCAAGCTGATCGAACAACGGCAGTACGACTATTGTTTTTCTCTGCACGCGCATCTTTGTCCTCTTCTGAACAGCGGCACATACAAGCATGCCAGCATCTGTGGAAATAATAGTTTCTTGTACTAGTGGCATTACCCCCCTTTCCAATGGACATCGTCCCGATGTCATAACATTATTGCCAGGTGAAAACACGCACGAAAAGCAGTACACAATGGGGTGTTCACAATCACTGTATGTCTACTCAAGGGAGTGTGACGAATAGTCAGCGTTGGTAAAATGGTTTCATCCTCGAAACATGAACGACGTGTGGCTGTTGTGAACGGCGGGAATTGACGAGCCATGTCCTCGTCAAGAACCTCGTAGTTCACTTCACTGAGACGACGGAGAACTCTATAGAGACCAAAATAGCGGCGTAACAACTTTTCTGACCGGCCCCGTTGTCGAATGGGAGTCCACAACCATACTCGTTCTCCGGGTTGATAAGAGACATCGCGACGACGAGCGTTGTACCGCAGTGAGTCGATGCATTGTTGCTTATGGATTCGTTCGACTGCAAGCTTACGAGCCGCGTCTGCCAGTCTGATAAATTCGTTCGTCTTGACACTAATTTGGTGTCTGTCTGGTAGAAGCATGGCATCCAGCATTGTAGTGACCTCCCTGCCATGAAGCAACCGGAATGGTGTGAATCCAGTTGTTTCTTGCACAGCGGTGTTGTAAGCGAACGTGACGTAAGGGAGGATCTCATCCAGTTTTTTGTGGTCTTGGTCAAACGTACATGGATAGCATGTCAGCGATCGTCTTGTTTAGTCGCTCTGTTAGGCCGTTGCTTTGTGGGTGTATGCAGTAGTTTTTCGATGTGTTGTGCCGCTAAGCTGCATGACGTCTGTATCATCCGGGCGGTAAAAGCTGTTCCACGATCAGTTATGACAACTGCTGGTGCTCCATGTCGGAGGATGATGTTTTTCAAAAAAAAGTGGGCGGTCTCAATGGCGGTGCCACGTTGTAAATGCCTTCGTTTCGCAGGTAGCGCGTCATGTAATCAGTAGCGACTACAATCCAGCGGTTGCCGTCACGAGACTTGGGAAAAGGTCCGAGTAGATCCATGCCTATTTGTTGAAACGGTTGTGTCGGAGGAGCGATTGGGCTTCAAAAAGCCGGCTGGGCGCTGATGTGGTGCTTTACGGCGCTGGCACTCGTGACACGTCTTCACGTAATGCTTCACGTCTCGGCTGAGCTTAGGCCAGTAGTAGTGTTGGCGAATCCGGGTCAAGGTACGTGTATATCCCAAGTGGCCTGAGGAAGGCTCATCGTGACAGGCTGACAAGACATCGGCGCGTACGCTGGCGGGACAACGAGCAGATACTCAGTTGCGTAAGGGTCGAAGTTTCTTTTATAGAGGATATTTCTGCGGACGCAGAACGATGATGACGAGCGGGCGAATGCTGGTGGTGGATGCGGCGTACGGCCTTCGAGATATTCGATTAATTGTCGAAGCTCGGAGTCGTTCTTCTGCTGTTCAGACAAGTCGGATACACTAACCGCGCAGAGAAAACGGCCGTCGAGATCGTGATCACCTGGCGCTGTTTTGAGAGGAGCTCGGGAAAGGCAGTCCGCGTCAGTATGCTTCCGGCCAGACTTGTACACGACTGTCAAATCGAACTCCTGGAGGCGTAAGCTCCACCTGGCCAGACGTCCGGAAGGGTCTTTAAGGTTCGCCAACCAGCAGAGCGCATGATGATCGGTAACAACTCTGAACGGGGCGACCATACAGGTACGGTCTGAATTTAGCTATTGCCCAGACAACAGCTAGGCACTCCTTTTCAGTTGTTGTGTAATTCGCCTCCGCAGATGATAAAATCCGACTCGCATAAGCAATAGGGCGTTTCGACGCCGCCTTGCCACTGGACGAGGACTGCACCAAGGCCGATGTTACTGGCGTCTGTGTGTAGTTCAGTGTCGGCATATTCGTCGTAGTGTCCGAGTAAGGGCTCAGATTGGAGACGCTGCTGGAGCTCGGAGAAAGCGCGTGTTTGCTCAAGGCCCCACACGAAGGGAACGTCGTCTTTTGTCAGACGAGTGAGGGGTTCGGCAATGTTTGCAAAATTCTGCACAAAGCGTCTGTAGTATGCGCAGAGGCCTAAAAATTGACGCACATCACGTTTGTTGGTAGGTGGTGGAAAATCTGCGACAGCCAATGTTTTGTCTGGGTCCGGCCGAATACCGTCAGGGCTAACAAGGTGACCGAGGAACTTCAATTCGTTGTAACCAAAATGACATTTTTCTGGTTTCAGTGATAGGCCTGCCGTGCGAATTGCAGCAAACACAGATCTAAGTCGTTGCAAATGCTGCTCAAACGTTTGGAGAAGACAACGACGTCGTCTAAGTAAACAAGGCATGCTTCCCACTTGAGACCGGAGAGCACTGTATCCATCATCCTCTGGAATGTCGCAGGTGCAGAACACAGACCGAAGGGCAGCACCTTGAATTCGTACAGACCATCAGGCGTTATGAATGCTGCTTTCTCCGGTCGCGTTCATCAACTTCGATCTGCCAGTAGCCACTGCGTAAATCCATAGAGGAGAAGTATCGGGCGCGTCTGAGGCGGTTCTAGTGAATCGTCGATGCGCGGAGCGGATAAACGTCTTTCTTTGTGACTTTGTTGAGTTTGCGGTAATCGACGCAAAATCGGAGGGTGCCATCCTTCTTTTTACTAGTACGACGGGGGACGACCATGGACTGTTCGAGGGTTGGATTACGCCATCTTCGAGCATCTGCTTAACTTGAGAACGTATAGCCTCTTGTTCCTTTGTGATACTCGGTAGGCGTGCTGACGTATGGGTCTCTCAGCATGGTCAGTGACAATGCGGTGCTTTACGGTTGGCGTTTGTTTTATCTTGGATGTAGACGCGAAACAGTCGCTAAACATGCGGAGGATACAGCGGATATTGCTCTTTCTGTGCACATGACAGCTTCGGATTGACATCGACTGTATCGGCTACCGCGGTGTCACTTTCAACAGCTGTAGAAATTGGGGCTATCGTCGTACACGCTTCATCGTCAATGGCTTCGAAATGAGCGATAGTTTGTTCGCTTGGCCAAATGTTGGTATGCTCCACTAAAATTGGTGACCAACAACTCATTCATCCCACGTTTAAATTGAATTATGCCGCGGGCAACACAGATTTGCTGAGACAAGAGCACCGAAAGGTTGGCTTCAGCGATACCACGGCTGTCATGGTCTATGTCGCCCTGTACTGTAACGAACATACTGGTGCGTGGCGGTAGTGTGACGGTGTCGTCGACAATGCGAAGCGTAGTCTTCTGCGGATTGGTATCTCTAGACTTCGGGCCATAGTCGTCAGCAAACGTTTACGAGGCAGTTTCGAAGATTTATAACAGCGCCATGCTCACGAAGGAAATCCATGCCAAGGATAACTTTCCGGGAGCATTCGGGAAGCACAACAAAAGAAGCAAACGAACGTCGACTCACAGATTTGCAGCTTTGCGGTGCATCTCCCGATTGGTGTCAAGAGATGACCACCGGCTGTCCGAAGGTTTGGTCCATGCCCCCAAGGAGTCGTGACTTTCCTGAGCTCAGCCACAAGTTCAGCGCTGATAACTGAGTAGTCGGCACCGGTGTCGACCAGAGCAGTCACTGGATGGTTGTCGACACGAATGGCAATGTCAGCAGAAACGGGTTCGTCAGCGATGTGAGGTGTCGGCTGAAAGGAATCGTCGAAGGGCGGTGGAAGGGTCGGAGGAGGCTGTTTTGACGATAGCTTAACAGCGGTCCCACCCCCGGAGGCCGCTGATTCTAGTTTCCCCGGCGTGGACTTGGGGACCTAGCGGATCGTCTCGCAACAACATCGGCGAAAGTGGAGTATTGATTCGCGGACGTAGAGCGTCGAGGAGACGGAGAGCGTGATTGGCGTCGCTGAAGATTCGGAGACGGTAGACTTGCCAAGTATTCTGCGATGGCGCGGGGGTCGTTCGCCGTCCCTGGGCCGACGAGCGTCCGGCCGAAATCCAGGTAGGCCCATCTGTCTGTACGAGCACTCCCGGTACAAGTGACCTGGCTCACCACAGTGGTAGCATAGTGGCCGATTGTCGGAAGCGCGCCACACGCTAGATTTCCGCAAATTAGGTCGCGGATTCTCATAGTGTGGTGGGCCCGAGAATTACTGCGGCATCTGCGGGCAAGTCGGTCTGGGGAAATAGCTGGCTGCCGGTGCAGGAGTACGTACAGCTTCCGCATACGTTAGCAGAGGAGCTTCGGTTGGAGGTGGCGCTAATGGTCGTACCAGCTGCCGCACCTCTTCACGGACGACGTCTGTCAGAGCAGCCACTTGAGGCTGTGAAGGCACTGCGTGAAGCTTTCGCAGCTCGTCGCGTACAATGCTACGGACTAGCTCAGCAAGGTCTCTCACGCTCGTGACATCGGGTGTTACCAAGGGTGCTGACAGACATGCAAGGTTGTCGGACCACTCATACTGCGAAGACCGCTGTCTAAGCATTCGCTCCATTGTCGTCGCTTCACGGAGGAATTCTGCCACGGTAGCTGGTGGGTTTCGTACAAGTCCTGCAAACAGTTGCTCCTTGACACCCCGCATCAGAATGCGCACCTTTTTGTCTTCCGTCATTTCAGAATCCGCTCGACGGAACAGACGAGACATCTCCTCAACGAACATGGCCACGCTTTCATTGGGTCGTTGATTGCGAGAATGGAGGAGACGTTCGGCTTGTTCTTTCCGGTCAGCGCTACCATACGTGTTCCGCAGCTGAGCGCAAAACACTGGCCAGGTTGTCAGGGCGGCCTCGTGATTCTCGAACCATATACGCGCCGAATCCTCCAGGTAGAAATAGACATACCGCAGTTTCCGGTGCTCGTCCCACTCGTTGGCGACGGCGACTCGATCGTATTGGTCCAGCCAGTCTTCAACGTCTTCGTAGGGCTCCCCATGGAAAGGCTTTGGCGTTCGAGAGGCTGGTAGCCATGGTGCTGGCGGAGTCGCGGTCTGTTCAGTCTGGCTTGCAGTTGTCGCATATGCCATGGTTCTGGAGCGTTCCGGAAGAGGGCTGAACTGGGGTGGTAGGCCTAGTTGCCGCCGACTGCGTCGAAGGTTGGCTGTTTCTACTAAGGCGTCAATGTTGGGACCGAGATCTTCCTCGTGGTAACAGTGCATAGACTATTACCCAGCGCCTCCACCAGTGTCACGTTACAACGTAACTGTAACCTGCTGATAATGGCACAGAAGAATGTCAAGCTGATCGAACAACGGCAGTACGACTATTGTTTTTCTTTGCACGCGCATCTTTGTCCTCTTCTGAACAGCGGCACATACAAGCATGCCAGCATCTGTGGAAATAATAGTTTCTTGTACTAGTGGCAATATATACTTGACACCTTTAAATTCATACCGCCATATATTTACGGATCATTAAATGTATCTAGTATTCACTTTGAAGCTGCCATGAACCTTTAGCACAAAAGACTTCAATGCTCTCATTGTCACAGATATCAGCCTCCAATAATTGAGAGGTTACTTATATTAATTCTCTAAATGACCCTCACAATTTACGTCATGGATCAGCTTAAGATGTGTGCCGCTACAGAAAAGAAGCAATTCTAAAGGAAACGAACAAATATTCCATTTTCTCTAATTTTCGAAGATTTTCGTACAGATTTCTTGAAACAATCTGTAGACAAATTGTGTACCAACACGTTGACTCTCGAGCTTTTTATCGCGCAAGAAGCAAATGTCAGCGTAGTAGGAATTGAAAAGTGGACCACGGTGAGAAATAGGTGAGTGCCTTGTTTTAGGAAAGAGGAAAACTATACAACACAGAAATCATAGGATCCACGAAATGAGGAATCTCGGATGATTGAAAGTAGGTGTCGGTGCTCTTTTGGCTGTTGCACGCTTTGAATGACCGGAGCGCGGATCCTACAAAAGAAAGAAAGAAAGAAAGAAAGAAACGAAGAAACGAAGAAAGAAGGAAAAATGGCGTAACCAGTGAAAACATTGCAGCAAGCTCTTTGAACACGTGTCACAGTTGTTTACTCCCTGCTTCCATACCGCCAGCGATAAACAGTGGTGTGCAGATGTTCACGATGAAGACAGCAGCCGACTGACACAGTGCGTCTTTTGTGCTTCGCTTTTCGCTCTGTTGCTGGTAGGTGGCGTCGGATCATGTCTTATAGTAATGGCTCAGCGGCTATGTTAAGCCCGTGGCTAAGGGCCAAACCTCATAAGCGCGAAAATGCACGCGACAGCGACGAGCGACGCGACGTAGATCGTCTTCGCGCGATCAGTCGCTAGCGCAGGCAAACCTCATTCACGCGACGGCTTCGGCGAGCGAACTCCACTGTTGCTGGCACGAGGTCGTCTACTCGCACAAAGAAAACCGCGTAGTGAGCGGTATGTAATTTAAAAATACGATATATTGTTGTGTAATGGAACGGAAAGTGTTTATGAACGCCTTGCAGCACTTTTTTTTGTACGCACATGCGTAAACGATGCGTTATTTCTTGTTGCGCATACGTGACTCGGGCAGGGTCACGTGCAGCTATTTAGTCTTTGTCTTTTCCGGTTTTTCGCTATTGGCTGCTTGAGCCCAGCACTTCCGGGCGATGAGCGACGGTTTTCAAATCTGGAGAACCGAGCGATCGCGCGAAAACTACGCCGCGACACGTCGCGCGAACGCCCTGTTTCGTCGCTCATAGCATCGCTCGTCGCTATCGCGTGCATTTTCGCGCTTATGAGGTTTGCTCTTAAGCCTGATGTTAAGTCACGGCTGGGCTAGAGGAGCGGCTTGCGCGCAGAGTTCACGGCCGGTCTAGGGAAGTGGCACGCGCACTCTCTGCCCGCAAGCCGTCCCTCTAGCCCGGCCGTGATGGGAGAGCATACGAAACTGTGGCTTTGGTTACAGCGTGCTACGTGCAATCACGTATAGTAATCAATACCTTGCAAGCAAAAAGGAGACCATCGTTTGCCCCCTAAAAACCTATAGGAAACAATCTCTTTCTTTGTGGCGACCACTTAAAGAACAAGTGGCTTTTAACAATCAGTGGAAATGCTGCGTTAATCACAAAATAAAAGATAGTCGTTTCAGACGAAAGCAGCTAATCGAGATGAGTATTGGTGGTTATGTCCGCGATAAGATTTGTCAAGACTTCGAGACTTGGCGTAAATAACTGGGAACTCAGACACTCTTGAAGCACTATTCGTCTTGTGAAAATTTCGAAGAAAAACTGCTAGAGCTTGTGAATTAAACACTTGAGTGTGAGTGATTAATCGTTAAATATTTTTTCTAAACGCAGAATTTCCTACTTTTACTAAACACCGATTACTGTGGAACGTCATCTGGGATGCTCTCCTATAAAGTACCAAGTGGTCTAAATAATATAACACTTTTTCTAAACACACGCACTTATAATATTCCATCCATCCATCCATCCATCCATCCGTCCGTCCGTCCGTCCGTCCGTCCGTCCGTCCGTCCGTCCGTCCGTCCATCCATCCATCCATCCATCCATCCATCCATCCATCCATCCATCCATCCATCCATCCATCCATCCGTCCGTCCGTCCATCCATCCGTCCGCCCGTCCATCCGTCCATTCATCCGTCCATCCGTCCATCCATCCATCCATCCATCCATCCATCCATCCATCCATCCATCCATCCATCCATCCATCCATCCATCCATCCATCCATCCATTGTTGTGCCCGGCGCCAGAGCTGACGAGGGAGCGGCGTTCCTTTTGATGTTCCTTTGGTCGCCAAACGGGTTGGCGGCCTGTGTCCGCCATGTATTGTTCCCACCTGGCCGGGGGGGTGCGGCGTCTTGCCGCCACGGCACCGTGAGCAGTTCGGGAGACCACAAGTGCAGCTTCTTCTTTGGAAGATGACGGCGGCGGCGGCGGCCGGGAATCGTCCCGCTAATTAAACGAGTCGTTCGGCGACCATTTGAAGCTTGTTTACGGCGGCCTTTTCAATGGATGCAGTCATGGCCGGCGCCAGGGCTGGCGGGGGAGCGGCGCTCCTTTGGTCTTCAAACAAATAACCGAACGACCGGCTGCCTACGCCGGCCCTGTATTGTCCGTCCTAGCAGGAGGGTGAGACGTCCTGTCGCCACGACGGAGTGGGCCGTTCGGGGGACGACAGCAAATGCGACATCTTCCTGGGAACAAGAGGTCGCGGCGGCCCCCGCAAATCACCCCGCTCATTGAGCAAACAGTTCGGCGGACCCTTTGATGGATGCCGTCCTGAGCGTGGGACCTCTCGACCAGCGACACACACGACGAGGAAGAGCCCTGCTGGCACCACCTTTGAGTGCAGTGATCACGCTTCAATTTTGAACGTTCACGTGGACCGTGCGTGCTCGCCACCCTCGCGGGTAATGTGTGATCCGTGGTTGGACGGTGCCCTCTGTACGCGGTCCCCGATCTAGGGATCTGGGGAGGACAGACCCTTTATAATGAGCCCCCACGGCTCATTCGGTGTGCTTTTTTTCGAGAAGAGAACCAGGCAGAACAGAGCAGAACCGAGCAGAACCATGTAGAACCAAGCACCATGTAGCGCTATGTTAGGAGTCATGTAGAGGCCTGCCACGTTTGAGGGCTCACCGTGTAGGGAGTTCGCAATGTATATATTGTAAATAAACCCTCTTCAAGTCTCTCTTCCTCCTGCCTCGACAACTTCATCCCGGACCTCCGGTGTCTGGAAACCCCGGTCGCAACAACTGGTGGCAGCGGTGGGATACGAGTCTGCGACGGAGAGCGACATGTACCGGAGGCCAGCCGAAAGCCCTGGAACTCGGCGGGATCGAAAGCAGCGTACCACCACCGCACGTAATGGGGTGAGTGCCTGGCTTTGTGCTTGAGATATATCGAGTCTTTTAGCCTAGATTCGTTAAAAGATAGATATAACCAACAACTGCCTGGCCACTGTGGTTGTTATCTCAGCACAAGGCAGCACTGGATGATTATCTGAGCAAGTACGCTAAAGCAGGAAAGCTTAGATGATTCAATAGGAACAAGTGGTAATGTTTCAAAATTTCTAAGGGTACGTTGCGGGTTAAATTTTAGGATGTTGTAAAAAGCAGGAGTGAAAATTAACAGGAAACAAGTAGAGAGGGATGTTGGCCACGTAGTGCTACTTGGGTGCTTAAGCTTGTGGTCTCCGCTGTGAGATTTGCCAGGCTTCAATTTCTCTAGACCCAGAATTGAAACGCTGGTGGGTTTGTGTTTTGTCACAGCTGAGCCAAAGCAAAGTAGTCGCCATGGATCTTACGAGATTGACGAGAGAGAACCTGCTGAACCTGTGTTGGGATCTGGAGCTAGATTTTAATGATGATATGCCTGCTTCTAAACTCCGCGAAGTGATTCTCGAAAGCAATAGTGACAATGAGGAAATCGAGCACTTCGGGAATATGTACTTATTGGACCAGGAGGAGGAAGTAAAAAGGGCGCAAAGAAAGGAAAGATGGCGCCAGGAGGAATTGGAAGCTGAGCGCAGGCATGAAGAACATATGGAAGTACAAAGGGCGCAAAGAAAGGAAAGATGGCGCCAGGAGGAATTGGAAGCTGAGCGCAGGCATGAAGAACATATGAAAAGGATGCAGGAATTAGACGAAGAGATAGATAGGATTCGGCGTAGAGGGGTGGCATTGCAGCAGAGTGGTCAATCCGTAGATGTAGCGCACGAGCGGTGCAAGGTAGCGGCGGTGCCGTTTAAGGTTGAAGAGAAGGCTACAGGTCAGAAAGTTGTAGATGTAGCGCACGAACGGTGCGATGTAACGGCGGTGCCGTTTACAACTGAAGCGGAGGCTACATGTCTGATATCTGTAGATATAGCGGCGGTGCCGTTTGAGGCCGAAGAAAAGGCTAGTGCCTGTAAGGGAATGGAACAGGTTTTAACCCATTCTGAGAGAAAAGAGCTCGCGGTCGCAGCAGGGTGTGAGGGTTCCGTGGTGGTGGAAACGGAGTTAAGATTAACAGAGTGTTCCATCGAACCTTGCAGCCCTGTAGACTATGTTGATGAGCGTCAGAGGCGGACGAAAGGCTCCAGGTTTGGCACCAAGGAATGTGCCAAACGGAGAAAGCGTCCGAAAAACAGAAGCGCGGCAAGGCTCGCGATCAGCGCGGCGCGTTTGACGAGGACCTTCAAACGGCGTGGCGGATTCGCGAGAAAAGGCCCGTTGTCTTCTCTGACTGGCTCGAATCGCATGCGTCTAAGCGGCCGGAGAGTGAGGAAAAGAAAGCGCAATCTACGCGGCCGCGGTCTAGCGATGAACTGATAAGTGATCATCAGGACTGGGCGCGCGAGACGGCGGAGGAGCATATCGGTGATGAAGAACGTCAGAGTAGGACGAAAGGCTCCCAGGTCCGCGCAAAGAAGCGTGCACAGGGGAGAAAGCGTCCGAAGGGCAACAGTAAGGCAAAGCTCGCGATGAGCACAACGCGTTCGAGTAAGGTTTTCAAACGGCGGAGTGACATCGCGAGAAAAGTGCCGTTGTCTTCTCTGACGGGTCTGTATCGTATGCGTCCGAACCGCCGGAAAAGAAAAGCGCATCGTACGCGGCAGTGTTGGAAGGATGAATTGCTAGGCAATCATTCAGACAGTGCGCGCGGGAAAGCTAACAAGCAAGTGGGTGCTGACGAGCATCAGAGGTTGGCGAAAGGCTCCGTAGACGGCACGAAGAAGCGTGACAAACGGAGAAAGCGCCGTAAAGACGAGGCAAAAATCGCGACGCGTTTGAGGAATGTATTCAAATGGCGGAGCGAAATTTCAAGAAAGTTGCCGTATCGCAAGCGTCCGAGCGGCCAGAGAACAAAGAAAAGAGAAGCGCATTGTGTGCGTAAGTGGTCGAGGGGCAAGAGAGACCCTTCCGTTGTTCTCGCGGTGCATTGGACGGGGTGCGGGGCAAAAGAGTCGGTGGTTTTCGAGGGGCAGGGAAGCGACAGCAAGTCGGCTTCGAGGAACGTCGCGGGGTTCGGTAGCAGGGCGATTGACGCGTGTTGTAGACCCCGCTTCTCGAGAAAATCGTTCCGGGCGCGACCACCGCGAGTTCGACTCAGAGTTGTTGCGAACAGCTGTTAGCCTCTCGGAAAACGTCGACTCGGGACTGTTGAAAGGAACATTTTGTTTGTTTTTGTGATTTTGTAAATAACTCGTTTGTACTTTGTTTTCGTTAGCGCTCTATCATTTTGGTAGCCTATATGCGTTGTATAGATCTATTGGAAGGATAGTGACACGCATTAGAGCGTACAGAATTAGGCGTTTGTCATCGGCACCGGAGTTGGTTTGTATGCGTCCGAGCCGCCGGACAAAACGAAAAAAAAAAAAAAGCACGTTGGGTAGAAAGGCAGACCCTTTCGTCGCTCTATCGACGGCATGTTTGATGGACTGCGGGAGTGCGAGGTACTCAGCGAGAGTAAGAACGCAGGTTGTCAGCGCAGAGCTTTGCGGGGGTCGGAGGCGAAGCGAATGGGTTTTGCCATTGTTCCATTCCCGTTCGCCTAAAAAGACCCACAGGACGCGACACCGCGCGTTAGTCCCAAAAAGGAGTAGACATCCGTGAGCTTTTGACGATGGTCATTAGTGGATTTATTTTGTTTTGAAATTTGCTTTTGACTGTTTAAGTTGTTTTGGATTTTAATGTGTTTTTTAAGAATCTCGTCTACCAAATAGTGTTTAGGTAACACATTTTTTGGTTTTGTTCATTTCTTGGGCGTTGTACGTTTAGCTAAGGTAAGCGTTGTGCGATTGCATAAACGACACGCATAGGAGCCTGCGTCATGGTAGATACGTGTAAATGAGCAGGAGCAACGTTATGAACTAATTAGGACTGAGCGTAGAGACGCAAAGTTATTGCTTGCGAGATTTTTCAGGATTCATGCGAAAGTTTTTTTGTTGTTATTTTTTGTTTTGTTCGCATGTCTCCGGTGTTGAAGTAAGGAAAGGTATTCGTGGGTTTACGTGTACGTTTTAGTTCATGAGCTTGAGTGTAGAGTGGTAACCTCACGAGAGTTAATGAGTGGTTCATCCATGCAGGAGCACTATAGCGTGTGATGGCAGACGTGTAATGAGGATGTCCTGATGTAGGTACAGCACGACAGTTATGCTTTCGTCTTCTCAAAAGGAATTGACGACTGGCTTTGGCGGCACTAAATTTCGGGAACTAAAAGATAGCGTGAAGTAAAATGCTTTATTTATGAGTATGATACCTGGTGGGTTACGGCGGATTACTCACGCAAGCACTCGGGTATGCCACGGTGAGCGCATCACTTGACAGTTAGTTTTCTTGAAAGCCGTTTGATGGAAAGATTATTATCGGATCGGGATTAGGAGTTTTGGTGAAACCTCAGAGAAACGTCCCGATTGCTGCTTTGTGTTTGGTAATACTGCTTAAGTAAGGTTGCTTTTGGATAATTTGTCGGACTCGACGTGTCTCAGTGCGGGCAGGGTGCTCTCCCGTGCCTGTGGTGGTGTGTATGAATGCTTTTCCCAGAGGGGAGCCACAGGGAACGAGAGGGAAAGAGTCCTTGGCTGAGCGTCATCAGCAGTGGCCTGGAAGACAGCACTACACAGCGACACTTCGGGCAACCTGTGCAGCTGGTCACCCTCAGGTCGCTTCTCCCGCTGGCGGACGAGCTGTTGTGCCCGGCGCCAGAGCTGACGAGGGAGCGGCGTTCCTTTTGATGTTCCTTTGGTCGCCAAACGGGTTGGCGGCCTGTGTCCGCCATGTATTTGTTCCCACCTGGCCGGGGGGGTGCGGCGTCTTGCCGCCACGGCACCGTGAGCAGTTCGGGAGACCACAAGTGCAGCTTCTTCTTTGGAAGATGACGGCGGCGGGCGGCGGCCGGGAATCGTCCCGCTAATTAAACGAGTCGTTCGGCGACCATTTGAAAGCTTGTTTACGGCGGCCTTTTCAATGGATGCAGTCATGGCCGGCGCCAGGGCTGGCGGGGGAGCGGCGCTCCTTTGGTCTTCAAACAAATAACCGAACGACCGGCTGCCTACGCCGGCCCTGTATTGTCCGTCCTAGCAGGAGGGTGAGACGTCCTGTCGCCACGACGGAGTGGGCCGTTCGGGGGACGACAGCAAATGCGACATCTTCCTGGGAACAAGAGGTCGCGGCGGCCCCCGCAAATCACCCCGCTCATTGAGCAAACAGTTCGGCGGACCCTTTGATGGATGCCGTCCTGAGCGTGGGACCTCTCGACCAGCGACACACACGACGAGGAAGAGCCCTGCTGGCACCACCTTTGAGTGCAGTGATCACGCTTCAATTTTGAACGTTCACGTGGACCGTGCGTGCTCGCCACCCTCGCGGGTAATGTGTGATCCGTGGTTGGACGGTGCCCTCTGTACGCGGTCCCCGATCTAGGGATCTGGGGAGGACAGACCCTTTATAATGAGCCCCCACGGCTCATTCGGTGTGCTTTTTTTCGAGAAGAGAACCAGGCAGAACAGAGCAGAACCGAGCAGAACCATGTAGAACCAAGCACCATGTAGCGCTATGTTAGGAGTCATGTAGAGGCCTGCCACGTTTGAGGGCTCACCGTGTAGGGAGTTCGCAATGTATATATTGTAAATAAACCCTCTTCAAGTCTCTCTTCCTCCTGCCTCGACAACTTCATCCCGGACCTCCGGTGTCTGGAAACCCCGGTCGCAACACCATCCATCCATCCATCCATCCATCCATCCTCCTATGACTTTTAGCTCTCCTGGTCATTTAGATAATGGTATCGGTAGCATACTTGATTTGGCCTAACATGACTGTAGGAAGAACATATTTGACTAGTCATAACATGAAAATCATGAATGTTATGATTGACTTTTTATGGTCCTGAAGCTCTTGTAGTCGTTTTGTTCACATGGCGTGTTCCAAAACTGGTATGGTATGACATGATTGCATGGCGAACACAAGCGACAGACCATAACATGAAAATCATGACATGCGTGTCATGTAACAACATGACTACATGCCACACTCATGAGGCGCTCGTGGCCGTTTCCCTAGCGTCACATGTACCAAATTTGGTATGACGGTAAGTGAATGGATGACGAAAATATGTGACTGGTGCAAGCATGATAATCATGAGATTCGTGTAATGTAAAACATGACTACATGCCACGCTAATGATCCGCTGGCGGCCGTTTCGCTAGCTTCACTTATCCAAATTTGATATTACGGGACGCAAATGAATGACAAAGGCATGATACTGCAGCAAACACGATAAACATGAGATGCGTGTCATGTAACAACATGACTACATGCTACGCTCATGATGTGCTCATGGCCGTTTCGCTAGCTTCATATATGAGAAATTTGGTATTACGTTAGGTCACTGGATGACGAAGGTATGTGATTGGTGCAACATAATAATCATGAGATGCATCTCATAAAAAACTCCAAAGCATTTCCCCGAGGGCGAACATGGTTAAGTGCAAATGCACTGGGTGATGCTATGAGGGGGAGTAAAGTTAAAATCCGTTAGCATTCGCCAGTGAGTTAACGTAAACTCCCTCCTGTGATCACATTGTGATTCCCAGGAACCATTAGACCCTCTCGGGAAATCTTGGTGAGTTTACGCGTATATGTGAGAGTAAATTCGCGCTATAATGATGTTTATGTCCACGGGCCTGCTTCGCCCGCTTGCGCTCGGCATCACAGGCCCTTCGCCGCGCTGCCTTGTCTTCAACCCGCGCGACATCTTCAACGACGCGTGCAATGCTCGCATTCGATTGCGTTGTACTCGTTGTTTGAGGTATCGCAGTCGAGGTTGATGCCTGTGATGGATCCATACCTATGATGACTTGCCGATCTCGAGCAAGTCATGGTGGCGCGCAGCCACGGAGCGGGAGGGGCGGAGCGCGCGCAATCACGTGGTGTGTGACGTCCTGCGCCGTTGCTACAGACGCTCCTCTCCGCTCCTCGCGCCGTTGCTTGGAGAGAGGAGGAGGCGCATCGCGGACGGCGGATTGAGGGTCGCTGATAAAGTGCATTCGCACTTAAAAGAACATGATTACTTGCCACAGTCAGGCGCCGTGACGCGATGCGCTTGCTCACAGGCGTTCATTTCGTCGCGTCACGCCGGCGTTGCCACGCCAGGCGCCAGTCCTGCCATAGACTCGCAGGCATGCGCCGCGCTGCGTCACTTTGACACATGTGCGTTTTCAGCGCGTCCGGCATCTCTCCTTCACGAAAAGAGGGAGACGCACTGTTGTCTGGGTAACGCATCGGCGCGAAATGCAGCATGTCGCATTTTACACCGGTTGCTGTCGAGCCGCGCCGACGGACGGTGGTCGCGCCGGTCGCGCCTGGCGTCAGACTATAGAGTGCTTGCGTTTTTCTGACGTAGCGTTGCGGTGCCCAGCGTGAGTGGGTGTCAACGCTACAGTGAAGTACATTGCGCACTTCATGATGCGCTCGTGGCCGTTTTGCTAGCTCCTCATATACCAAATTTGGTGTTACGTGACGTCAATGGATGACGAAATATATGACTGGTAATGATAATAATATATGACTGAAGCATGATAATCCTGACCCGCGTGTCATGTAAGAGCATGACAACATACCGTGCTCATAGCGTGCTCGCGACTGTTTCATGAGCTCTACATATGCTAAATTTGGTATCACGTGACCTGAATAGATGACGAAAGTAAACGACACATCCAAACATGATAATGATGACGGCATCATTCACCTCGACCTCGTAACGTTGTGCTGACTCTAAAGTGACATATGAACTTTTCTCATTCGTGCTTCGCATATCATCGATTCCCACTGTACGTGGGATCTGCCAACTTTTTTTTCTAAACGAATTTCAACGGTTACCCCTGTTGGCGCTCTAAAAAATACGCCTCATTGTGGCGAATTACATCGATGAGCAGTTGGGAACCACACGGCGAATAGGATTTCCTTCAACGACGGCACACTGTCTCTTCATTGTAAGGAAGGGACGACTGGTGTTTCCACTTGCTCTGCACTAAGGAGGCTCCCACTCTGATAAGTACGCAATCGGGGTAATCTCCGAAATGTGAACAATACGACTCGCTTTATCGTTTCTTTAACCTTCGTAAATTAGGATACCCAGAGATAAGTTGGTGTTTTAGTGTTCATTTGTGAAATGCGTACACTATTTTAACGCGATGACGTTGAAGAGCTCATCTCGCAGAAAATCCGGCGCCTGTGTCGATCAGCGTTGGTGTCGGCGTCGTTTGCTGTGAGCAAGAAATCATCTTGTCCGAGACCTAAAATTTGAGAAAGATGCAAATAAAGCAAACAATAAATATTCTAGTCCCTAGTGAATATCGAACCCACGGGCCATTTTCATGGGGAGCAGGTGTTCTACTACCCAAGAGCACGTATGCCTTGGAAGTACAGCGAAAATAACTTCCTCTACTCGGAAATGCAGTGGAAATAACTTCAAAGCTTCACCAACACATGAGTCCAGTGTACAGGCTTCACAATGCAACATGTAATATCTGACTGTAATATTGCGTGCTACGAGAGTACATTGCTATCGGGTGTCAGGACATGTGATTATCATTACGACATCACAGACAGTTTAAAGCCGGCCGCTTATTACAAAAGGCACGCACGTTACTTCGCGTATTTTCTGAAGACCAAATAGTGGGCGCACAGCAAGATCGAAAATATTTCACTCGCGTAATTGCTCGTGGTTTAAAAACATGCTCCTTATTATACAGAATGGCAGCCATATGCGAAAGCTTCACTGACATAAGTCACTTTCAACTTTATCGATTAGTAATCCAGAATTTCAACTTTCGAGTTGCATCATATAATAAAAAAGCTATGCACTAAGTCGTTGAAGTACGAACTTGGGAAAGGATACCACTATCACGCTCAACGTTAAAGGCAAAGGTAAGGGCCGCTTAATTTTTTCTCTACCTCCTTCTCCCTCTTTTATATTTTTTTCTTTTTATTCCCAGAATATCTCTTGCCTTTGGCTGACACAATTATTCTATGTGGTGTCTCTCCGCTCCTGTGCCCCCTTTTCCGTAGGATCTCGCTCCTCGTTTGTTTGGATTGGAAGAAAGGAGACGAAACATATATACACTAATTTTACGAAAATCAGTTCAAACATTCAAGAATACAAGTCCACATGTCGAAACGTAGGCTGGAGCACACAACGCCTTCTCACGATTTTTTTTTTTCGTTGCAAGCTTCTATCTTCTCCTCTCCATCGTTTCTTGGACTTGCAAACGGAGTACTATAATCGAGGCAGACTTAATTGGCATGTGTCGGTATCGGCCTTGGGAACAATCGCTTCTATAAATACTTTTATCTGGCGTGGACACTTTATTGCGTGAATGTATGTATAGCGTGCATTGGTACAGTATGTGAATGTTCAGTCTTGTGTGAAACCTGTACTTGCGGTTGTCGACGACATTACGACGACAACTATCATGTAGAGAGAAAATAAGCTGCCGGCGCGACATAATGGCAGGAACTTCTATTTAAATATACGTATTAGAAAAATATTAGGTGTAGAGTTTGGAGAGCGTGGATCGAAGGGGACGCCTGCACTTCACTGGGACTGCACGGCTGTCCGAACGCGATAAATGTTTCCAGAGGCGACAGACCTATGTAGAATACGCTCGCAATGAATCGCGCACGCTTTTGGGGAATGCGTTAAAGGTGCCAACTGAGGAGTAAAAAAAAGTAAATGATGAGCGCAAAGCGCAACTCCAGTTTCAGCCAACTTAATTCTCTGGAGGACCATACTTGCCTGCGGCACTGAAGCACACGTGAGCCCCGAGGGTATCAACCCCGTCGCTAGCCTGCAAGACCAAGCTATTACAGCTAGATAACTTCCGACGCGCGACAACTTTGAAGAGGCTCCTGGGAAGCTTTCGGCTCTGCACCATCATCACTTTACCGTAGTCGCCATTGAGCATGCTTGAAACTCTCGCCGAGCAGGACTCTTCGCTTCGGCTTAGTTTCTATTTTTGAGTTTGGTGGGGCTCCTAAAACTAGAAGTGTTCAAGGCCACACACCCGTGAAAAGTTGGGATGAATGAATACCAGTTGGTCTTTGGCTTTTTTTTAACTCTTGATGCGATAGCGTTAAAGCGGCTGAATCGCGCGCGACGTGGTGTTCCTGTGAGCCCATGTGGCGGCTGTCAGTGAGCGAAATATACCCACGGGTGCAAAAAATGAAAATAAAGGTTTCGAACTGGAGTTGAAACCCAGAGATTCTGCTTAGCCATCACGTATTTTACCACATACCCTTGCCAGCCGTGGAAACTGCTTCGGAAGAACACCGATGGACTTTCATGCTTCGGCAACGCAGGAGTCACGTCATGCGAGGAGTCATGTTACCAAATGTAATATTGGCTAGCACAAGCGTAGATAGCAGCAGACAACACACCATGCGTGACGCCCTGAAGCACAAGCACAGGATTTATCTTTGGCCAATGTACGTACATGCGTTTGTTGCTGTAAAGAACAAGCAACGTATTTCAGATTTCCGCGTACAGGAGCAGATCGGATAATGTTATGTAATGAAATAAAGATTAGTGGAGAGCCTTATGTGACAATGTTCAAGTTCAGTGACGAAAAAAAAACAGAGAGAACATAAGTTGCATATTCAGGTGTTTGATATCTCAAAGCCCCGTGCAAAAGCGACGACACATTATGAAGCATCGAGCTGTGGTGGACGCCGCATCAAGTTGGCCATCTGGTCATCTTTGGCGCATATCCATATCTTCATAAAACGTTCTGCCTGTTTACTTAGCGAGCACTCGAAGTAAATCTTACTTATGAAGGAGCCTCTGAATAAACTAAGACTATGCCCGCCGTGGTGGCCTAGTGGCTAAGGGCTGCTGACCCGCAGGTCGCGGGATCGAATTCCGGCGGTGGTGGCTGCATTTTCGACGGAGGCGAAAATGTTGTAGTCCAGTGTGCTCAAATTTGAGTGCACATTAAAAAACACCCAGGTGGTCAAAATTTCCGGAGCCCTCCACTACGACGTCTCTCATAATCATATGGTGGTATTGTGACGTGAAACCCCACATATCAATCAATCACTAATAAACTACAAATATTTCGTAAGTTATGTACTATAATTAGTTCGCGTAGCTGTTGCTCCCAGTGCCCTTAACTTCCACTACGCTTTGTTTAAGTATCGAACAGAGGAACAGTGGCAGAGCACCGTCCATGCAGTTGGGCCATTTGTTCAAATTGGTCTCCCACAGAAGGCGTAAACGCTACACACGCCGTTGACCCCGTACCAAGCCTAATCGATTTGAAGGGCAGCTGGCGTTCCCGGAGAATCTAGTCACGTGGCGCGAGCGCTTCTGGTAGACTTGCTCGCTTATTCGTCCGTGACAAGTAACAAAAACAAGCACACGAGGGCTGCTGTCTCATATCAACGCTCCAGCCTGGATTGCGCCTGCCCAGCCAAAGACAACCGTGGCTGTGCTGCTGGCCGTATTGCTTCGCTTCCGAGCTGATAC